>JAPYZF010000178.1:0-161362 GCA_030523045.1 Meteorus cinctellus
AATAAATTTTATTTAAATGCTAAACACTTCGTTTATCCTCGCCAAATGGTTTTTGGTACTCGTTATGAAAAAGTTTTTGATAAAACAATTGATACATATAAGACGAAAGCTTTACAATGTACATTTCAGTATATTCCTATATTAGAATCCTTGAAGTTTCTTTTACGTAATAAGACTGTGAGAAAAATTATAGCTCTACATGATGAAAACTTTGACGAAGATCTCATAAAAGATTTTAATGATGGTACCTACTATTCAAATCATCCTTTTTTTCAACAATCGAGAAAAATTATACAAGTTCATATATATTATGATGATTTTGAGACGGTAAATCCACTAGGAAGTAAAATCGGTGGTCATAAACTAGGTGCATTCTATTTTACGATAAGAAATTTGCCGGCTCACCTGAACGCTCAACTCGATAATATTCATCTTTTAGCTCTTTGTTACACTGATGACATTAAACGTTGGGGCTATAGACCAGTTTTAAATCAGATTGTGAAAGATTTGAAAATATTGGAAACTGTTGGTATAAAAGTGAAAAAAAATACTTGGAAAGGAACTCTCGCATCACTTAGTTTCGATAACTTGGGAGGAAATAGTCTTCTTGGATTTGTAGAATCTTTTTCGGCAAGTCATTACTGCAGAATTTGTACTGCTGATAAAGATGAATGTAAAAATCTTGTTCGTGAAGTACCTAATTATCTTAGAAACTCTATATCGTATGCTGAGGATTGTGAAATGCTTAAAAATACCAGGACACTACACATTAATGGAGTTAAAGAAAAATGCGTTTTGAATGATTTAAAGTATTTTGACATGTTTGAATGTAAGACTGTGGATATCATGCACGATGTGTTAGAAGGCGTTGCTCAGTTTGAATTAAAATTATTTTTATGCCATATAATTTCTTTAAAATTAATAACTTTGGAAGAGCTCAACAGGAGAGTGATTGCTTTTAATTATGGTTGCATAGATAATCGCAATAAACCAAGTCCAATAGTCCTTGATAAACAAGGTGTTTTAATTGGACAAAATGCCACTCAAACTTGGTGTCTTCTTCGATATTTACCTCTAATTATTAGTGATATAGTTTGTGATGAAAGAATTAGTGCAAAGTGGGAAGTTATTGTACTCTTACTGAAATGCATGAATATAATTTTTGCTCCAAAATTCAATTTGGGGTTGATAGTTGAATTAAAGACATTGATAGAAGATCATCATACTCTTTTAATCAAAGAATACGAAATTAATTTGTTACCAAAACATCATAATATGACACATTATCCACTTATTATGGTACAAATGGGACCAATCAGACATCTGTGGTGTATGCGATTTGAAAGTCAACATTTTTACATGAAATATCAGATTAAAAAATCAAGAAACTACAAAAATATTGTGAAAACTTGTGCAGAAAAATTCCAACGTAAGTCATATTACTGTTGGAAAATATGCCAAAAAGATATATCAATTCAAGTAGAAACAGGCCCGGGAAAGTTCATTAAGTACAGTGCAGTAGTAAAAAATTTATCAATTCATACAGGTGATCCCACGGTGAAATTTATTGATAAGAATGTAAATGTTTATGATGTGAAATATTTAACATACGGACATAAATACAAAATTAATTATTTTATTGTTATTAAAAACGATAAAGAACTACCCGATTTTGGTCAGATTCGACGCTTATTTGTTTTGAATAAAATTCCATTTTCAGTTTGCTCTATTTGGGATACTACCGATTTCAATGACAATTTCAATGCCTATTCGATTAAATCAAAAAATACAGAATCGTTTTGTTTAATTAATTTATCGACATTAAGTCACGAAGAACCATATGAAGGTCACGTTAATATTAATGGCAAAGGTTTATTCATACCTTGTAAATATGTGATTATTGTTTAGTGACATAATTGTATTAATACTCATAATCAATCAATAAATATCAATATAAAAGTAAATAATAAAATTTATTAAATTTATTAATTAATTAATCATTTTTAAATAATAAAAATACTATTCAATATATGAAATTTTTAAGATAATTATAGACTATACGTATTCATAAGTTTTCGCAACACGAAATGGTGTAAAAAAGTGAATCACATCGTGTAAAAAGTACACGGAAACAAATTTTTACACCATAGAAATTTTACACCGTCATTTCGCACCCACACGGCCGTGTAAAGTTCTCGGGGACCGTTTTTACACCAAAATTTTTTACAGTGTATTGGAAAGATAATAAATGATTTTTCCGCTGTTAAAGATAGGAAGTGACAATAATTGATGATAATACTGATGATTTACTGTGTTTAGAGAGGAATATTTGCTTGAATGAACGTTTGAGTGGATATTTAGCTCTCATCGGTGAAGGAAAAAAAAATCCTGGACATTCCAAACGCAAATTGGAGATAAAATAATGGTAAAGAAAAAAAGGTACAACTTCTGAAAATGGCTACGATAATTTCAAAAGTTCATTACAGAATTTCTAATCTTAGAATATTTAAAAAAGAATGAGAAAATTTTAATTAAATAAGTTTTACAAAAGCAGACAAGTCTCATCATCTCATTTCCAAAATTAAATCGGAAACAGAAATTGTGATAAAAATAAATAACGACAAAACGAAGTTTTTAATTCTTCAGATATTCACATACTAAAATTAAGTACCACAAAATTTGATATCTTAATATTCAGATCAAATAGAAAAATATTTAAAGTGTCATCAAACAACAAAAAGACTCTCATGCACATTTAACAATCTCAACTTCATCTAGAAAAGTATTGATTTAATTTAAACTAAAAATAAAATGGCATATCATCAATTCAATGATCGAAAAATACACTCAAATCCACATTCAACAATTCACAAAATTATTCCCTCTACTCTACACGTCATTAATAATAAACAATCATTCTAGCTGCAACTACATATCGTGTCACAGATAATGTGAATAATTGATTCCATCCATTAAATTCCTCCACAGTGAATTTCTACCACTCTACTTCACTGTTGTGTCACAGAAACATCCTATGCTGATGGAAGTTAAATTGCGAAGATAAGAGCCATTGGTGAATTTCGGAATATGTCAAGCTATGAGGAATGAATGAAATGAAGTGAATAAAAAATAAAAGAGAGTAGACGACAAATATTTATACTCACATGTATACTAATAAATTCCATAGCTGACAGACGATATTTTTTTATAGTTATCGGAACGATAAGAGTGGAATGAAGGAGGCTCCTTATCGATTGCAATTAACAAACGGCTCGAAAGAGAAGCTCCTTGGGTGGCTGACACCGCGAGCTCAACGAACCCGATTCTCGACATCGGTTGAAACACGTCTATATATCCAAACGCTTGACGTTCTCCATCTACATCAACTCCCTTTCTCTTGCTTTCTCTCTTTCATTCTATATCAGTATTTACTGCAGAGCTACCGTTTGTCAGTAAACTCTCTGCTCATATCTGTCACATTACACGTGACTACACTCCAATAGCACTGAAACCATTGCAATCACAATTGTGCATCAGTCAAAACTGTTATTATTATTACCATGACATCATGAAAGTAAAATGAGAAGAAAAAAAATTCGTTACCCTTAAATTTCTACTACATTGTCTCAGCTTGATCCCATTATTAATCACTAATTAATGGAGTGATGTTAATGTTGTCTGTTGATGAAAAAAAAAAAATAGAATGAGTAGAATGGCTCAATAATGAGTATGCTTAGAGAAAATAAAGAGAGTAAAAGAGGGAAAGAGAGAAAGGGAGAGAGTTGTATGTATATATTTCCTTAGCTAATGATGCACTGGATGATACTCACCGCATCAGTCACTGTCCGATGTCCAAGTTGATTGCTCGTGCTACTGTTCTCTATCTCCAAACGTATGTTTATAATTCTTCTTTCTCATTCACATCTATATAGATTTCTCACTGTCTTACGTTTTTCGATGTGTCTTTCAACTGTAATCCGCACACTCGAATCACTTTCATGAATTGTGGGATTTTATTTCCTATAATAATAGACGAGAAAAAATATTTATAGCGAATAAAAAGGAAAGAAGTGAAATAGGGGGAAAAAATGCGATTATAAAAGTAGATACACTATGTTTACTGTCGGTTAACTTTGTTGGATTTAGACACTGTATATCTATGTGTATACTCTACTGCGCAAGTTGATGGCAGATAATCAATACTATATCGTCGATTAAACGTGTAAATATACATTGGGAAAAGGATGAGAGAAAGGTGGATAGGAAAAATAAGAGACGGAGAAGGTCTCGGGTTGTGCCGGAAGAAGAATCGCATTCGCTCGAGGGACAATGAGAAATCGCGAACTCGCATCGTACCGTGAAACCGGTCTTTGCCGTGGGATCATTAAGAGGTACACTCTGTATTGTATATCTGTTTATATATTTTATATATATATATATATATTCTTGTATATGGATACAGTATGTATACAGGTATATTTGTATATGGGTAGTCGATCACGGGAAATGGGATTCCGCTACACTCGCAAAGTCAATCAAACTCGGCAGACTTGAAGCCGTCACATGTATTTGTAATGTAATTTACGTGTGAATTTATAAGCTTGAGTGGCGAAGAATTATTTTGGTGACGAAAATTAAATTGATTTATAAGGGAATTGATAAATATTTCAATTATAATTTGTTCAAATGAATGAATGGCGATCAAGAGATAATTTGTGATCAGAGAAATCAATTGAAACTGAAATATCCGTGTTAATAAAAAAGTAAAATAATTAATTTCAAAGCCCAATTCGATAAGGATAAAATTGCACGATAAATCCAGCGCCTTTACTCGTGGGATAAAAATTTTAAATCTAATCATATGGAAGTGGAAATTAATTATAACGCGGATATAGAAAATTTATACGGCACACAGTTTTATCATAATTATCTATCGCATTACTGCAGTTCTTTGGTGTGATTTTTTTTTTAAATAGCTCGATAATTATTTCATTAAATTGAAATTATTCCGTTTTGTATTGCTCCATTTTTGTTTCATTTTTCAATTGCTAAATTCGTTTTGAATGGAATTTATTAAGATTGATGCAAATTATTTTCGTTATTTTTCTTTTTACCGACGCATATTATCCGTATTCAACTCGTTTGAGTATTGCGAGAAGTCGGCAATTTTTCCTCTCTTTTACTCTCTCTGTCTCTACAAAGGATGTAGAACGTTTCATGTTTGGACTGTATCCTCTACTACATATTTATTTCGTCCAACTTTTGCGCGATATCGCGCACTCGATCGTCGTATATATGCCTGGCTCACACTCTCCCTCCCTCTCGCTCCCTCTTTCTATCTTGTCATCCGCATTCATCGTTTTCTCTCTACCACTTGCACACAAAGTCAAAATATAAAGGTGAAAAAATAAATATATAAATAAATAAATAAATAACGAGTATGTGGCCTTTTGCGAAGTTGCAATTCAGAATAAACTGAACCAGAAACGAGGAATATAATGCGATCGAGAATGGCGAAGAGAGAGAATAACTAAGTGAGGGAGAGAAATCTGTGCAGAGAGAGAGTTGTGAAAGAGTAGACGATTTAACGGCTCCACTGTCGACAAGACAATAGTCATACATAACGTTTTCTCTCTTCCATTTGACGTAAATCTCTTCCTTTTTATACTTTATTATAATCCCATGCCCCTGTTCATTCATTATTTTTATTCCATCACATTATTTCTATTCAACTATTTCACAATAACTAGAACAGACACATTAATTTCCCATAAAATGCATCGTATTTATTGACTGATATACCCAACACAATAAAAAAATTCATTCAATCGAATTCAAATTACTCAAAATGTCCAATTATCATTAAGAATGCTCTCCAAATTTCCCATTTAAATTGAACAACATTCATTGTCTACACGTTAATCTAAATGCAGCTCTACATTTCAAAACCAATACCTAAATTAAATAAATGAATTAAAAAACGACTTTATATCGATTCCCATCGATTAGACACCAAAGTAAATTGATACGTTAAATATATAAATACACGAAGCGTCTCAACATATTTGTATATATGTGTATGTATAAATTTTCGATGCAGAATGTGCACCACACGACATTGAGATGCAGAAGAACATATAATATGCAAAGCGCGAGAGAAATCCCCGGGAGTGAGATAACGAACGATCTCGATTCATCATCCACCCTGGAACGAATTGGCAACGACATGTGAAATAGAGCCGTATAAGACTCGGCAAGTGGCCAGACCGAAATCGCTTCTAATTAACCAACAAAATTAACATTTAGCTGGTCGGAGTGGCGGCATACACATACACAATCTCACACTGTAGGAGCATATTAACAAATGCCAAAACGACTTTTGCGTATGGTGAGACGTATAATAAACATACAAGTATACATATCTCTCTTGCTGTGTGCAAAAATATATACAAGTCTATCTCTCAATCGTCGAAACATTTTCTTGGATGCATTTGTACTCTGATATTCCTGCTGTATATAAGTGTCATATGAAGCCAGACAAACGATACATATTTATTATTCATTCATCCTTTTTTATTTCTCTCTTTTACTCTTTTGCCGAAAAAAAAAGAACAAGAAAAAAAAACAAACCTAATGGTGTTCAATGACTTTGATTTACCATCTCTCTAATTACAAACGATACATATACATAAATGTACATGTATATTGCATCATTTTTTATTCTCGTGCTTGATAATATTCTTCATTTACATGTGTTATAAATGTAGATAATATTACTGAGCAATATAAAAAAAGTCGAGTAATTTTAAAGAGCGATGATGGCCAATTGGAATTTATCGTGTGGATTCATAATACAAGCATGACGCGGGTGGATCGATATCGATTGATTTATCTCAGTATGATTGGCTTTAACATAATATATACATGAATATATATACATAGCATGTACAATGACTGGAGAGGTCCTTTCGCGCGGGACGATTTCAATCGGGTCGTTCGCCTCATCCGCTTGCTGCTCGCGATGCCACTGACTCTCATTCTCTTCCTTCTTATACACAGTCCCCCGATTCTTCATTCTCTCCTCGTCGACTTGATTAAAAATGGCATAATGAAAGAAGCCTCCTTCAAGAATGACTACTGAGAATAACTGAGAGAGTGAGAGCTAAGGGAGAGATGAGAAGAAAGAAAATAAAGAAAGATGTGCGAGACGATAAGCGAACATCACACAGGGAGGCCGGAAGGGTAAAGTACTTCTGGACCAAGAGTTGAGTTTGGTTTTTTCATACGATCAATCACTCTTTCTCTCTCGTTCACTCATGCTCAGTGTACACAGGTAAAATTCAGAAGTATAAAACAACAGCAACAGCAGCAGTTATATTATACTGGCAAGTGCACGTTCTGTATGTGTATACGTTTGCACACGCGCGATCAACTTAAAAGAGCTCATCGACGCTGTATGGACTCTCCATTCGACCGAAAATGCTCGCGGGTATGCATTATATATATATATATGTATTGAAAAGACATGAGGATGAGACACCAAAACAAAATGAAGTAACGTTGTGGGGCACCAGAATGACGAATATATGAAATGAATATGAGAAAGGAAAAAAAAAAGGAATTCAATCGAATTTCATGAATTAGATTTCAAGATTATTTTTTTCTGGTATTGAGAATTGTTTCAGGATGTGATGAATGATTTGATTGGAATTCGTGCCGTATTTTGATGGTGAATTTTTATATTTGGATGTGATTCATCAAGAAATCTTAACCTGAGATGTTGATTTCTTCATTTTTTTTTTTTCAATGACATAGGCGAAGTAGATGTCGGTTGGAAATTTAATTTAAAATTCGTTGAAATGAAGAGAAAACGCTTTATTTTCTGTTAAAATAGGATCTGGGTCAATGATCTTCTGATTTTTGATTAAAGGAAGGAGACTATGATGGTAGAAATGTCTACTTCCGTTCATTCATTGTTAATTTCACCAACTTGACGGTTTTTAGATGAACGAAAATTAAATTTTGTGAATTTTTCAAATCCCAATGTTAGTCAATTTTACTGATGAATAGTCCAAGTGACTAAAATATACATAAATAATTCTAAGTTAAAATAGCAACCCATTTATTTTTAATTAAATAGTCCTTCGAAATTGAATATAAAATCTAAATCGTGAAACACAATATTTAGATTTAATTCCACTGAAATTACACATGAAATAATTCCTGACAATATTACATGATGATGAGTAATTCACTGTTTCTCTTTCACGATATGAACACAACATCAATTTAAATATATGTAAGTATAAGAAAAAGATGAGATACGAATTTCTTGAAATGACTCAAGCGTGTCCCCGCATAACACATACACACGCAGATTCATCGTTATTAAACGCACCACTGAACACAGTACTCTCTCTTTTCTTCTTTATAAAGTTGATGCCGATCTGTATATCCTTCCGCAACTAAACTTCTCTTTGTCTTTCATGGCCAACTCAGCGAATTGCAGACATTCTTCACATCGTGTCAATGACAATTCACTGTTGAGAATTTTTCTTCTCTCATTTTTTACACCGTAACGAGTGACCTTGCATGATGTTGCGTATTACATGTATATAAAAGTACCGTCCTTTGAAATGTATGTTACGTTATTTTTTTCCTTATTTCATTTACCCATTTATTTATGCATTTATTTATATATTCATTTTTTTTTCTAACAGTTTTTGTTTTAAAATAAAAATACTCATATGTATGAATATAAAATATCACAATCATCCTCGCTAACTACTGTTTCATCAGACGATTAATTAACTCGAGATGTATAATGAGTAATATAGATAAAGGCTGATAAACAACGTTTGAATAATTATCTCGCCGCGATCTACACTGAATGTTTCACATTAATATATATCTTCAACATTTCTATGCTTATATATTTATCCATTTTTTTTTTCTTCCAGTGCTTGTCAAATGTATCACACTCGGAAAGAAATAAATTTCAATTTCAATTGCTTTTGAATATCAAAAAATTATTTACGAGAAACAAACAGTGTCATCAATAAATAATCATCATTACAGTTGTATTTTTATACTTGTCTTAATTTTTATTGATAAAATATCAAACTCAATAAATTTCGGTCAATAAAATCAGATTTTTCATTGAGAGATATCAATTTCAAATTATTCATCACAAATCATCGGAACGAAACTGATTCGTGTACTAAAGGTCAACAACAATTTTTCATTACTTTCAAAGTGTGAAAATCACTTGGAATAAAATTTATTAACTGCGATTAAAGTCATCAATTTTTCCTCTATGTATCACACTCGATGATTACTACAGCACTATGCAGTTGACAGATAAACCAACATTTGCCATAAATTAATATGTTTATTTCAAATATATATATGTATATATACATGATTATTGATTGCCTACCCAACTTCTGTATTTCCTTTTCTTTCTATACCTCCCATTCGATGATACCTCGAATGCTTTCTATATACCCCCGTCTACTAACGCTTCCTCTCCCTCTTCAATTGCACTTTATTTATCACAATTTACTGACGTTGATATATCGTTACATGGGCGCACGACATATACATATGCGTCATCGCAATTTCCATCGGCCATCTTTCAATGTAAACCGTCTCACTTAACGATCCTTGGAGCGGTTTGAACATACACACATGCGTGTATGTGTATGCGTGCATGTATTGTGCGTGCAAGGACCGCATCGGCACGTCTTAAGTCGCATGTGTACCATGCGAAATATATATATATATACATACATGAGGGCGCGCATGTGGCTTGAACGAAAAGAAAAGAAAAAAAAATTCGATTGACTTTCTGATTATGGTAGCCGAAATTTTTTTTTTCAATCATTCAGATTTAATCGAAAGAATTTTATATCTAGTTTTTTATTTATTTATTTATATTTCTTTCATTTTAATTTTGCTGTTGTTGAGCGTTGTGTAAGTCGTTTGCGATTGGCTTATCGCTGTATAAGGGGTTGACTTGGATGTGCTCAAAAATAACTATAGCCACTCGTTGAGCAACTCGTGCCAACGACTTACCAACTTTTCTGTCGACTTTGGCTCCTCTTTTTACCTGCTTTTTCGCCCCCGTAAGCCGATAATGCTCTTATGAGTTGAGCATTCTTGTCCGTTCCTCTTTCTTTCTCTCTTTTGCTCTTTCTTACTCGCGTCGCTCGCCAAACCCGAGCCCATCCACTGCTCTTCCGTTCTCCATCTATATATATATTTATACATCATTTTTTACTCGTTTTTTCTCTTCTGCGGGTGATACTCTATCCGCGCACTGATCGTACTTCCATTTCTGCTTTCGTATAGGTATATACGACTTTATCATCCACCGGGAGTCTGTGGATCGACCCACCAAAGCCACTTCGACCTGATACACTGCAGAGATTGCGACAAATAAAAAGGAGAAAAAAGATAAATAAAGAAAAATAATGAAATAAAACAAAATGAATAAGACAAAAAAAAATAAAACAACAAGAGATGGCGATCTTCTTTCCGTTTTTACTGCTTTACTCTCACGGATAATCGCGACCGACTTGTTTGTGCAGAGAATACGGAAAGAGTTCGTGAGTGGATGGAATAAGGGATATTTCACCGGATCCTCTTCTCTATACCTTTCTCATTCTCTTTTATTTCAAATATACTTTGGCCAGAAAAGTTGGGCGTCGTGCGCGTCGAGCGCGGCGCCAAACGATTTCAAGGAACAATGAAATTCCGACTGTGTTCTTCGAAGAATACTGTGCCACACATATATACACACATATTTATATAAATATATATAATATATACATATACACAATCAAACATACCCAAAATAATTTCGTACAATTATATATCAGTATTGTGCCGTGAGCATAATAACCCGCGGGCAATATCGATGTGTCAATTATCTTTTTTGATGGGAAGAAGTAGCAACGTTTACTTATACATCCCCATATATAATTTCTCTAATAGAACTAAAAAAAAAAAACAAAAATAATAAGACAATAAAAATACCGCACACTCATTAAAATTATAAAACATAATGCGACTTCAATAACTTTCAAAAGAATTCTCTTCGAATGAATCATCGATGAAATATATTCAATGATTAATGATTTTTTTCCACTCACAAATGTGGTTATGTGATGCATCTGCAATAAACCGCATGATGATGCACCAATGATTCAACAATATCAACAATTAAAATCCGGCATTCCATAAATATTAATTTATCTATTTCTCGTTTCACATTCAATTAATTTTTTTTTATCTCTACGGGACACAAAGCGATTCTGTGTAAAACTATTGGGATAAAACGCATATGTCATATCACGTTGGATGATTGCACTCATTAAATGAGACAGTGATGCATCATATTGATGAATAATGAGGTTACATACGCGCGCGCAATATCGCATAACGCAAACCCGGAAATATATTGCGGGTGAGCAATCCCACGATCACACCGCGTTGAAGTACGAGAGAATGAACGCAACGTCGTGATGAGGTGGAGGACGTCATTGAATGAGTGAGAAAGAAAGAGTGTGGTGGCGGTTGCAGTGAAGGTAGAAGAGAACAGGGCGATGAAAGGGGGCAACACATAGCGAAGCGTGGCAACGCAGCGTCATCTTATTCACTATATGTACCTACCATACACCGCACTATTGATTAGGATGACTCGGAACCTTCGAAAGAGATAAGCTCGCACGCGGTACTTGGTCTTTTTTTTTCCTCTCCCTTCGCTTTCTCTCACTTCTTCTTCATCTCTGTTCCTCTCACATTCACTCACTCAACTCAACGAATGCCTATAAAAGCCTTTAGACTCGGCTTGATTGAGTTCCGATGGGTGTGGCGTACTTCAAACGCCTCCGCATTAATTATTATGTGGAACGTGATTTGTTCTCGTGTGTTCAATGACGTCACAGACATAAACTACTGGCAGTAATACACCATACTGTAATAGTTACATGGTGTAAGTATATTTATGTGGAAGTAATTAATATTTCTTCTGAATAATTGATTTTTCATTTGGCAGATAAATTTCTATTCATTGAAACAGATGAGCGAGAAAAAGAATTCATTATCATGTGACATTGATTTAATTTGTGGCCGTTTTTATTATTGGCAAAGTGGAATATTTTTTTAATTCTGATGAACGGTTGTTAAAATTGATTGGAGAAATGGTTTATATTTTGTTCACAATTGTAATTTTTATTAATAGTTTCAATTGATAAAAATTGGTATAAATGAAAAATGATTATCTGTTTATTAAAATTCTTTAATCGTGATGAATCGCCACGAAAAAAAAAGAAAATTTAAACCTCAACCAACCCCAAACTAAATTCTACTCCAAACTAAAATTATTCATCAAACCTAAAATCATCTTTCATCAAAATTCTACTCAATCCCAAATCCGAAACATTATTCAAATCCATCTGAAACCTCATTCCCCATCTACATCAAATCGACAAAAAATAAACATGAAAATATTGAAATCGACCCAATTGATCATCGGCAAAGTGAGAATAGTTCTCGCGCGTCCCTTCCAATATTCATTCTTATTCACACATACACATACATGCAGATTCAGACAAGCGAGTAACACGATAGTTTGCCATGGAGGTTTCGCTCTTCCTCTTTCTTCAGTCTTTCCAACACACTCGGACACGTTAAGATTTCCACGAGGGCGCGCCGTGGGAAATACACAATGAGGTTCTCCTATATAAATTTACCCATATCCACACACATACCCTGCATATGAACCATATACATATGATATTCGCGCGGTAGTGGCCGCGTAACCCTGCTCCCATACACGCCGTGAAACAGCCTCGGTTTAATGCTTGTCAACATCGGTTAGCCGGATATTTCCTCTCGCGTGGGCATCGTCCATTGATGTCGCGCGACTCGCACTCTCACTCATGTTCGCCATGTTCCTTGTTGATGCTCGATGGTACTTCTTTCATCACACCCAGAATCTCTCCATACATCGTCATATATACACCCGTCATAAATTCATATAAATATATATGTGCGTGCGTGCATATGTGCAATTGGAAACGATTAAATGAACGAGACGACGAGTATGTATAGGGTGAGAGAAAGAGGGACGCTGATGTTTTATTTTAAGGGGGAACACTCTTTTGGTTTTCTACTCCTTTACGTATATAGAGTTGTGCGGGCTCGATTCTCGTTGTGTCGCACATACGAGAGAACATAACAAGCACACGCCAGGATTTCTTTTTCGTGTCTTTGTTAGCGAGGCGTGAAATTCTCTCCTCTTCGTCCTATGCAATTATACTCACCCAACGCGACTATACACGTATGACGGATATATGACGCGCAAGAAGTGCTGCCAACTCTATACCCACTCTTCTGAGTGTAATATGCGTGCTTTTATATATTTTTTATATATATATAGAGGGGAAATATACAGACATTGGGGAGAGGGGTAAGACAGAAGCGTACACAGCAAAAGTGACAACAATTATTTGGGTATTTGTTTTGTCGTTTGTTCTTAATTAAAATTAATTCTTTATGGAGTTTAAGTTTATTTTCAGAAAGTTATTAAAATTATTTTTTCATTGACTTTATTGTCGATTGAGTTCACAAATTCGATTTTACAATTTTCCAATCTTTACAATTGTTTGTGATTATTTATGTTCAATCATTGTAATTGATATCAACTTGAGATAGAATTGACTAAAGTGGTTGGGTCAATTGTTACTCATTGATTTTATTCTGTTGGTTATCAGATAAATCTTCACTGCCAAATATACCAAGAGGAGTTTTCTTTTTTATTCTTGTTTTCCAGGATTCCAGCAAACATTGATTCAAGTGCAATTTCATCCTAATGCACTTGAGTTCATTCAAAGCTACATGTGAATGACTATCGAATTTAATATCTCCAAACGTTTTATCCATGTAACAATTTAGCGTATCACTTATTGACACACTTCGAGTGTGTGTTAAATTGAATTCACACAAAATCGATTACTTCAACTATTAAAAAATTCGATATGTACTTACTTTATATACCGAAGTTTAGTTATGCGTCCTTCAAATAGAATTATGTACTAAAATGAAACACCCAACAATTATCCACTCAAGTTTCATAATAATACAAACACAAAATATAATACACAATATAAACCTGATAATGACAAGTATTGTAATTGAAATGTCATTCAAATAAAATTAATGCCGAACCCTTGTCTACAAAATTAATCAAAGAAACCATTTACTAACTCCTCCAAGTAAAATTAATAAATTAAGATAATTGATAATAAATAATACAAATAATAAATGAACAATTATGCAATATGATTTAAAGGTGTTTCAAGTGTAGAATAAAAATTTTATATCACTATCACCATCTCGTCGATGTATAACTAGAGGGTATAAACCGAGGGTGGAGACGTGTGAGACGAGGGGGGTTAACTTGCGCGCGATCAAGTCTATATCGGTTAGGCGCGCGAAGTATAAAGCCCTCGTAACTTTTACACGGACATGTGCATACATTAAGGCTCGCCAAGCGATACGCGGTTTCTTTAATCTTAATCAGAAGACGTATGGACGTAACGAGCAAAGTTACATTTGAACACGGGTACGCCATTAGCAAACAAGATCACCTAACCCCTACCTCAACTTTCTCCATGGCAAATATACGCCCGTCACTATATATATACACACATAAACATATATACATATATATATATTGAATCCTTTCCACGAGAATCTACTCTGCTTCGATATCCCATCCACTGCCGATATCGCTCGTTCCCTCACATTCATCCTCGATAATCTTTTAATTGATGATAAATCAATGTTGACGTCATTTCTTTCCAACTTTGATTACTTTTTCGTTTCATTGCCGCTAATAAATATTAACGCTGCTTGCAGACATTTACATCATCAAGTTACAATTTATTTAATTTGTAATAGAATGTTTCATTATATTTCAAGCCAGTTGATTAAACACACATTCGAATGTGATATTGATTTTATATCTACGCCTACAAATATAAACATACATATAATAATATTACTTATATATCTATTTCATCGATTTATTGTTTAAATTTATTAATATGCGTGTCACGAAATAGTTTATATAGCTTAAGTATCACCACATTGAACTTAACAAATCGTAAAAGTTACGTACACGCCGCGTGGCGTCTTGGAAATGTCAGTACGATTCACCAGCGTTCTTCTTCTTCGATGGCGTGCGAGTGTGGATAGGAAGAAGTGAATATATGTGTAAATACATATATATATATATATATATATATCTATATATGGTTACAGAGCCGCCACTCTGCCGTCGACTCCGCATTCTCGACGTTAAACACCACGATTTAATTACCGCAGATATCTGTGGTCTCAACCTGCTGCTGTTGCTCCTGGCGAGTCTCTTTTTCTCTTTTTTTTCTCTTGCTTCCTCCCTCGTTGAATCTGTTACTCTCTCCCTTTACCATCAATGTGGACATGTATAGTCGATTCAACGGTGCGATAATCGTGCAATGGTGCGATAGCATCAAGCTCATACGATTGATACAATCGACAGCCGCTGCGAATCGACGATCGCGTCGTACCTGTCTCTGCTTCATCGCGTCATTGATACGTGCGGGGTGCATTTAAACGTAGACACATCGCCACAACACCCTCACTTGCATTGCAACTGATTGTGAGCGAACGCGCGCCCGCACCCGCAAATGTAACGACGAGTTATCCAGTAATTAGCGAAAGAGTCGGCAAAAGACTGCACGCCGACAACCTGTCGATTGGATTATTCGACAAAGGATTCGCGAGATCATTAGAGTCGTCGCTGCATCGATAATCTTGATGGTAATAAGATTACCATCGAGCGTGTCTCTGTGTACGCCTGCAAATGCAGTTTATATCTTCCTTTTTTTTTCATCTCTTTTATATTCTACAACATCCAGTTGATGATTGTGTATAGGCTGTAATTGCGTGATGGGCAATCGTATCGATGCAAACGGCAACAGGTGACATGATATGTCACATCCATACTTGCATTTGCGAGCGAACCTTTTTATTTATGTATATTTTAAATCGCTTTTTTTTTGTTTACCCTTGTTAATATGTTGCACATGAGACAAGTAAACGAATGAGAAGAGAGTGTAGCTGTCAAATGGAATATGTATATTTATTTTTTTTACATTCGATTTCATATAGTTATTTATTTATTTATTTATTTATTCATTTTTTTGTCGATTCCTCTACTGGTCGTTTCCCGTCGTGAAATTAATCCTCGTTATAAGTTGGGTTGCGACACGTGGTCAGTGAAATTTACACGAGTTGCAAATGTAGTCGCAAAAGAGTATGTTGCACTGGTGTTTGCATTCTTTTATATATTTTATATATGTATATAAATGTATATAAATATATTAAAAGAACGAATGCGGCTTCATAGCTGGCAACTCGTGGCGTGGGAAGTTATGCAAAAAGTGTCCCGGACACCAAGAAACGACGTTGAGTTCAACGCCAGTACCACATTGCTAAGCGCGAGCCACTAAGTTGCCCAGTGTCAAGGATAAAAAGTACATAATCCACCTTCTACTTTTCTTTTATTATATTCATTTCTTTTTTTCTTTCTCTCACTTTATATATAGAGAATATATGTGGCTCATATAATCATCAACATTTCAAACGAGTCGGGTGCAGAACGAGATATAAAGTGAGCTGACACTCTATATATAAACCACGTTTATGTTACCTGACACGTGTGTTAAATATGTACTATAAACGCAGCGCTTCACAAACGTTGGATAATTAACCACAAACAAATGTCAAAATTCAAACCGCAATGTGTAGCTTCAAGCTGGGTGTGATCGTTCATTGGTTACATCGAATATGAGTTGGGAATGTGGAAAATTTGTGGTAATGAATATTTTATGAATTTTGTGGAAAGGATTTTTATCACAGTTTTATTAAAGATTTTTGTAAGTGAATCCGGATTGTTATTTTTGTCTTTTTGATATGATACACACTAATGAGTAGAGGTCATAATTGGAAAATATTTTTCCGATACTATCAGCGCTTTAAAAAAAAATTTTATCAGCTGGTGAGTTAATCATGTTTGTTATGAATCTTTTTACATATCCAATTATAATTATTCATTCTAAATAGTCATCCCGTGAATCACCATAATGACAATCATAAGAAAAAGTTTCTATACGCATCGCAATTATTCCACCGTGCACTTTATTCAGTGTCGAATATCATCGTAGATCAATTGAATCCACGATGGTCCCAACTTTCATGAAATGATAACAGAATTTCGCTCTAAAACATGATTTTTAAAACTTTTTCATAAATTCACACACTGCAATATGTATAATTTTGGTCCCTTTCGTCACATAAAATACGGATCGTGGCCACGATTATAACAATGGCTTGTTATATAATATCTTGGGGCGGCCCCAAAGACAAGGGGTATGCTTCAACGACGGCCAGACATTTTCTATTGTTCATAGAAATATGCGGTGGCAGTGTTGCGCGCACGGGAGCTTGGACACATAGACTGGACGATTATATACGATGTCGTCGGCGACGTCATAGTCCATGCTCCCTCATGAACATCCTGAAATATTCAAGGAGTCACACATACATAGATATATTGCACCGTTCCTTTTTCGCCAACAGTAACCCTCTCGTAATTATATACGTTTATATCTATATGAAAAAAAATCTATATATAACTACTGGACAGGGATGGCCAAATCTGATAACAAACTCTATGGACTTTTCTCGTATCGTATGAATTATTTTCTATTCACTCGTCTCGAGTGACAAAAAATTCTATAGCGAGTGAATATTTTAAAATAACTTCGCATCCTTTTTTGCCCATCACCACCACTAGATCCATCACCATCGCCATCATCCCCCACAGCAACATCATGAGTTGTGCGAAGGGAAAAAAATTGCTCTTGACGTTTGATACGGAAACACCATTTCCCTGGAGCTATATAGAATTCTATTCTCCATTGGTTACGCATCTCACATAAATAGATAATATGAATATATGCAATTTATATATGCACATATACCGCAATCGTTGAACTTCTTATATGCAAGCGAGCATGCATGCATGCAAGTATGTATGTAGCTTTAGAACGATGTGCCTACTCTGCTTCAATCAGATAAAAAGACTTTCTACAATTGCGAGAAGTGCGCGTCCGACATGGATCACACGTTCCATACATAAGACAGTAGAGGTCATACACGGACCGCTGCTTCGCGGAAATACCGCGTGAATTCATTTACGTTTTATTTGCAAATATAAATGCGAATATTTTTATGTCTATGTAACATTATTGTAAATTTTATTGTCGTCACAATGTAAGAGAAGAGACTTTGCAATAGTAAACAGTGGATTTTTCACGTAGGTAGTTTTATCGTTACCATCAACAGAACCTTTTTTTTTTGACTTATGATAATTTGTTATTGTTTTGGTGTTTAAGTGTTGATAGATTGTAAAACTATAATGAAATGAGAGAAAATAATATTTATCAAGTGCGCAGTTTATTTTCATTTGCAATGTTATTGCAGATATTTTATTCTTATTCAACTCTTTTTGTCCTTTTACTGAATGATTCAATTGTAGAATGTTGATGATAAATTTAATAAACTCGCATTGTCTACTTAAATAAATATTTCTTTACATTTTTTCTTATTTCATCTCCTCAATTCAAACATTCGGATATTTATTCACCATAATCAACCTCATTGGAATTGTGTTACAAAATATAAAATTGAGCAATCAAATAAAATGTTTCACTTTCCTTGAATCCAAAATATGTGAATTTATATTATTCGAACAACGCCGGTAAAACTACAATATATCATTAAAATAACCTCAATTCCCCCATAGAATTTCCTCTTCGCATATCATTTCACGCCACAATGTCGCGCTCTTGCACGCAACTAACATGTAAGGACAGTAATTTAAAATTCGTTAAATTTCTTCATGCATATTTCATATATTATTGTATACAAAATGTATAAACATATATTCACATTAAACACGTTGTATGAATACAGAATCCAATCTGCTGTTGAGTCCACTTTACTGACATACTTTATCGTTGTTTAGTGCGGTTGAATGAGAAATTTTTATGTGGGGGGCTTCACTTATCACCCAAGTAACATTTTGAGTTGTGCGATATCACTTGGAGTGACGTGACAAATGTGACGTGGACTCGGTCGTTTATGGTGGAGACATATATATATATAAGTATATTCGTGTGTGTTTCCGTCGCGTCGTGTTTCGAAATAAGAAGGTTTTCGTGTAGGATAAGTATAGATGTTACGCATATACCTGTCGGACCATTTTATAGCCCTGATTCTCGACTTCTGTTTTAAAGAAACGAAAAAAAAGAACAAATATATATATACATGAGTATGTGTTGAAAAAAGCAATTACCAACCACGATGACTAATACGAATGTAGCTGCGTTTTATGACTTGAAAGGAATTGACGAGAAAGATCTACTATACATTGAATGAGAGTGCGGTGAAGAATTAAGATTGAGAGGAATTTTGTTGAGTCGACATTATCGAGATAATGGACATTGTTGGTTTGATGACCTATAAACCAATAGTGTACTCGGGATTTTTTCTATATAAACGAAACAACTGTGGAGACGACGAATTGGTTTATACACACACTTTATCATTATTAACATTTTTACTTTCATTATTATTATTGTTATTATTATTTTTATTTTTATTTTTATAATGCTAGAGATTATACGTACACATTTAAACGAGCTTGAAAGGTAATAAACAGTATAATACCATCTCATTACTTTGCGAAAGTCAGAATCTTTACTTTGAACATTGTTGACTATTCGAGTTATTCAATGGGGTGAAAATAATTGTTGCCTCATTGAGCGCAGTAGGACAAAGATGATGGAGAAAACGCAAGATGCAGAAAAAAAAATAGTGGAGCAAAAGAAAATAAGGATAGAAGGGAACAGTGAGATGCTGATGATTCAGTAGCAATTTTCTCTTGGCATTTTTAACCAATCAGAAAGACCAGAACATATAAATCCTCTTGTCAATACCAATTGTTTCATGGTATAACAATGAAAGAAGGGAATAAAGAAAATTTTCGTACGAAATAATTGAGATAATATTTTTTATTTCATTTTGTTTTCTTGTTTGTTGTTTGAAATAGATTTCGAACGATGATTGGTTATTCATAATAATAATTCAAAAGTCTCGTTATTTATTGTAATTTATGCTGAAGCGCGCAGAGGGCTTGTCAGATCACATTGTCTCCCGGTAGGCAGAGGATGAAGGAGGATAAGTGAGGTGGAGAAAGAGACTTCTGTAACGCACACACGCGTGCACGTTTGTTCGCATCAGGTACATAAGTAGTAGCCTTTGTGGCTTATGTGTGTGTGAGTATATATAGGCGTAGGATAACACAAAGTATATGAAGCTCAAACGTCGCTTGACGATTTTGGTTCCTCTGAAAATCCTAATCTGCTTGACGAACTGGAGGAGAGTTGAAGAGCAACCAATCACCTTCGTATTGCTTTGTGTATTCGGATATGAACGTAAAGCAGAGAAAGACAATTTCCGGCTGTGTTCAATCGAATATAACAAAAGCTTGACAACTGTATAAAAATAAATGCGGAGATATTTTTTTTTGTTGCTTTTTCCTTTTTGTCGTTTTGTTTCATTCTGCTTTGTGTACTGTAAATTTCCGGTTAGAGAGACGAAAAGTGATAAAAATTGATTCTACACACAACCAATTTGTTCATTATAAATACTGTAATTTTACACAATCTCACAATTTCTGTCCCTTTCATTGCTTTTCATTTATCATCATATCCGTTACGTAAAATAATTTAATACGCGCACGAAATCCATATGAAATATATATAAAGCTACATATATACACCCAAAATATAATATATTCCACCAATTGTTCGTGAAACAAGTTGTGAAACAGATCTCAACTTTCTTCAACGATATTCTATATATATACCTATCATGTTCTGCATGAAAATTTTCTCCCTCTAAAACTCTTCAAACTCATACCACTTATACACATACATTCTTATGCCATAACGGCGATGAACGAATTTTCTCTCCCTCAAAACTCTACGATATGCCCGGGCTATAATTATTCACGCTTCAACTTGTCCGTTATTGAAAACTAAAATCCGTCAAGTTTTTGATTTCAGAAAACCGTCAAATATAAACTTTTTTAATATATATATTTTTTTTATCTTTCATTTAAACTTGAAATATTTCTCTCCCTCTCATTTATACAAGAAAAGAATTCACAATGATAGAAATACGAATAATAATGAATAAAAAATTGACTTTTCAAATTTGTTTTTGTCTTTCTGTTTCAGGTACGTATCTATCCATTGAATAATGAAACAAAAAAATATATATACATGAATATGTACGTATACATATACACGACGATAGGGGTAAGAAATGGCTGATGATTGAGCTCCAACGGCGGCGCATCAACAGCAACAGCGGCGCACTCAAGCAGATTGCAAATATTCCACAACTATATAGTATATATGTATATACATCTTGGTATGGTATAGTAAACGAAGAGTGGCTGCACTGACCAGGCATATATAGATAGACACGCAAAGAAACAGGGACGGGAGAAAAGAAGCACTTTATGCGTTTCTTTCGGGCCGCGCGCGTTTCGTTTGCAATAATTTATGCGAGAGGACAGCTTGAAAAATTACCGCTGGCTCCTTGTGCAACCTTAATTTGCAACAGTTTACTTGAGAAATGGGTGTAGAGTCAATGATATACACAAATATGTATATATATGTACATATATATGATATATACGTGTGTGAACTCGTTGAAAATATTCCTTCAAGCTTCTATATAATTCCATTCATCAATTTCGTCGGTTACTCATGAACAGAAAAATTAAAATAACATTTGAATCGAAATTATATGATTTGGATTTAGAGAGACTTTTTTTCCGACATTTTAATTCAGAGCTAATTATTTATCTGAAGGTAATTCGTAATTGTTTAAGATTGAGGGTTAATCATTCATAAAGTTTAATCATCTTGACATTCTAATAGAACAATTAAAAAATTTCCATTCAAACATATACAAAATGTTCTCTCATTTGTCTGATGATCAGATAATTGAAATGATCAATCAAAAATGGAAATTGGATGAATTTTAATTTTTTTTCTCCGGATTCTCCACCAGAAATCAAACCTAAAATATATCGTTCATATCAAATTAATTACCTGATAACAATGCAACAAAACAAACAAAACCATACGAAACATTGAATCCCCATAATATATTCAATAAATTATCTCCGAAGCCGAATATAAACACAAAATAATATCATTCACCAATTAAATCCAACTACAATCACTGCAACCATACAAATAATTCCCATACACAATACCCAACATTAAATCTCATCGTATCTGTATAAAAATTAAAAAATACAACAAAAAATAGGTAAAAAAAAAATAGCATCAACAATAATAACAAGAAGGCGCGAGAGGTATTTTATAACAGAAAATAAAGGAACATGGAGGCTCATATCCCACGCGCATATCTTCAAGCCTCTCGGCATCATCGCGAGAACGAAAAGAGAGTATGAAACTCACCTGATGCGTGCAGACATATATATATAAATCCCATACATACAGATATCGCGCCTTTGGTTTATATCATGAGGTGCAGCCACAGTGGCAAGAAACGTAGGTGAGGAGAGAGCAAGGAAAATGAAGAATGGAGAGGAAGAGAGAGGAAGCTGTGGAGGTATCCGGGGGGATGAAGTCAATTACATTATGCATATGACCGGGCGTCGCGTCGGGCAATACAAGAAGCAATCGCTCGAGCCCGCACGACCACATGCCACTGCTAAATTAACTACCTCTATACCTAGTTGTGCGTAATGTAATAACTAATAATGTACCGCGCCGCACAAGCTAGCTATGTATAACTATATACACACATATCCATTGCTGCATTCCATTTGTGCCTCATCGCGAGAAATACTCCCGCGGTTATGTGTATATATATATATATATATATATATGTGAGAAAGGGCATTTTGCCTTTCTTTTCTCTCCACGAGTCCATCCCTCTCTCGTCGAGCTGTCCATCCACGTGTCCATCTTTCTCAAAGCGCCCTGCCGTTTCTTGTATATAAACTATACTCTTTCGTTTCGCTACCGTGTCTCAACTTCGTGTATTTGTATATATCTATGTGCGTGTGTGTCTGTTCGTACATTTAATTCTATTGAAATGTATACACCTGCGTAAAATCCGCGGGAGTCATCATCGAGTAAATGGACTGAAGCTCAAGCGTGAAATTCAAGATGTAATCACTAACAGAATTGAAGATGAACAAAAAAAATGACTGATATTTAAAAAAACACAAAAAGATATGAATGTAGATAATAAGTGTTGAATATTTATTTATTTATGAATTTATTCATCTATTTTTTTGTATTGGTTTTATTTTTAGTTTGTGTATGACCGTGATGATTATTTTGTCAGGTTTTAATTATTTATTGAATTATATCAAGTTCAATGACAAGTAGTACTTGCAATCGTTGATAGTTGAAATTAGTGAATTCATTGCCGTAAATGCTAATCAAGAGGCGGAGATCGTACGACATGCAAGACCTTGATATCTTGAATGAGTGTTCGCACGCGATCATATATATATGTGTTTAAATATATACAATAATATATATATAGATAGATATATACGTAGATAAATTTAATATTATCGACAAGGTCGAAATTGATTAACGATATTGTCAATACGTACTTTATTGATTTAAATTATTTACCAATACACATAAACTTACATACCGCAACCTTATCAAAAGTGCATAGAAATATTTATACATATGTTTGTATATATATTGGAAATCGAGTTATTAAACGTGGGATTTCAATGATAGAAACATTTTTATGTATTGAAACGAGTTAACGTTGAAACAAATAAATGTGAGATACTAATGAACGTGAGAAATACTTGCAAAACGATCGATAATCAACTGATTAAGAATATATTAATGATGAATAAATCAGAGGGGAAAAAAATGTGTAAGAAAAAAAAATAATTAGTTGAGTATGTATCGAAGTGAATGGAAATTTAATTTTACCGCAATTATGGCGATGGTGAAATATGTAAGCCACGGCCATCTTTGAGGGAGCGAAAGGTGTAACACGATCGAGGGTGGGCTTATATGTTATATGTATATATGTACATACATATATATATATATGTAAACATATATATATGAGCTGAAGATGAAAAACCCCCGCGCGATGTATGTATCGTATTGCTCGTGTTCCACAAATGGCTGCCGGTGTACGGTGTTGGTTACAAGCCCCATCAGCCATCTTTGGGTGACTTCCTTCGCGTGCGCTTACTTCGTACGGCTTTCTCGTTGGGCGTCGAATGAAGACGATACGCATGACCGAGGCCAAGTGAGGAAAGGGATGAAGGGGAACAAGAGACAGAGAGAGAAAAATCGGTGAAGAGAGCGAGGTATATAAGACTTCATAACAACCACATCACATATTTTTTTTTTCCTTCTTTTTTTCTTTTCATATTTTTCTTTGCCTTCCTCTTTTTTTCATTTTTCATCTTTATAGTGTCACTTGTCCACTTACATAGCCCCTCGTCTATTTCACGTAGCGCATCCTCTCTCAGCTTTTATTCTTCATCTTTTTCCCTGAGTGCTGTGACTGAGTGAGACAAAACAGTGAAGACTATCTATTTTTAAATCGCTGTCCAGGCATCGTTCCAAGGGCATTAAAGAAATCGTGGAAAAGAGAAAGAGGTGGAAGAAAAAAAAATATATATATGAATAAAAAATAAAAAAATTGATGTTAAAAGGGAGAACAATTTTTTTGGCTTTGTTGCCACGAGTATAGAATTGAGAAGAAGACACACAACGATTCATATATAGCCCCATGAGAAATACCAATTTGTTGATGATGTATCGGTTGTAACATCGTAGGTCAGAACCCATGGGTCGCTCTAGTCCATGGGTAACATTAAAAAAAAATATAAGAAAAAATATAAAGAAAAGAAAATAATCCTCTGTGTATACAGATACTGACGCCGCGAAAATCCGATTGGACGCTGCCGTTTTCTCTCTTTCACTTCATGTCTTAGGGTATTTCTCGACTTCTTTAATGACATCCCGCTGCGCTGCGGCGAGCTATCGCTTCTCTCAACTGGAAGAGACACGCTTCGACCTTATTCTGTATAGATATATACGCATGTGATACTTAAAACGCGACGGCCTTCTTCGACAGTTTACTCAGAAATCATTTTAAACTAAATGTTTGCTCGAGAAAAATTTTAATTCGTTGGATTACACAATTTAACTGCCGCAAAAGAGGTCATACACTGACAATAATAGTTGTTTGTAATATATAGACCGATCCGATAATTATAATGTCCCGATTTTTTTTTACATACACAACGTGTACAAACACGCGCTACACTAAAAATAAAAGAAAAAAAAACATAAAAATTTGTGGCAACGGGCAAAGAAAAAAATGAAAAAAAAAGGGTTGAATCGGAACAGCAGGAAAAGAGGTCTCCCTCCATTTCATAAAAAGCACAGTACACTGTTGCCTGACTGTGTTCACTGAGTATCACTGAAAAAACACTGATAAAAGAGAGCAAGAAAATGTAAAATAAAGATGAAGAGAATGAATGAAAAGAAAAAAAAAAGTAATGAGATAAAATAGAAGAAAAGGGAGAGAATGGAGAAAAAAGAAATGAAAAAATTGGAATAAAAGAAAGAACGGTGGTAAAAGATGGAAAGAAATGCGCCAGAATGAGGAAAGAAAGCCAAGAAAGCAATGAGAAGAGACACATCGCTTGGCTTCGAGAGCATTCTACGTATTGATCCAAAGGGAGAGTTGAAAGAGAATCGAGAGTACACCAACAATGTCTTAGAGTCGAAAAAGATTGGATGGTTGATGAAGGAAACAATAAAAGGTGAAGAAAGAAAATATATAGAACGATAAGTTCGAAAGAAAAAAATATAACGATGAGACACATAGATCTATATTTACAAATATATACAAAAGAAGGAACTGATGGTGGAGAAAAGAAGTTGGTTGGCATAAAGACACGATGGAAGACTATAAGTATATGTAAATGTATATACACATATAAATATATATATATAATGTATATGTATTGAGGCTCTTCTGTCGATGGTAACCGGAGCCGAGTCTCGCTACTTACGAAGCCTCCGACGTCCTGGGACCCCCAGAGATTCGACCAAGACACGCAAAAGAGTGAAGCACTGAAGAAGGACGCGCACACATACAAACCATCATGCGATATTATCATGATATACATCGAACAAGTGTTTCTCTTATATTTATTACATCACTGTCAAAAAGTTGGTTATGTATACCAAATCTGAGCGAAATGAAAAAAAGAAAAATAATATATGCATGCAATATATATAAATATACATGGAAGGATAAACTGTAGCAATGAAAAAAAGGGAAGAAAAGAATGGAAAAAGGTGTGGCAATATGTGTTCTCATTCTCATGGGAACGAAAATTTCTTCGTGGGGTATATAGAGGTGTATATGTATATACATATATATATATATATATATAAATGAGTTCGCATTGGCGCACTTCCGCTTTGTGACCTCTCAGGCTTCATCATGTAAATGCCACTTCACCAAAGTCACCTTTCTGCTTGTTGTACACATGTACGTATCATGATATGCACTTTGTTTAGGCTTTTTTGTTTATTCTGATAGAAACTATTATTTATTTTGTTTAATCCGAAAAAAAATTTGCATTTTCAATTTTTATAATTCATTTTGCGTGTTTTTTTCAATTTTTCTCAAATCAACAATCTCTAATACGTTCTCCAAAGGTGCAGATAAATTTATAAAAGACATAGAATATCTTTAGTGATGAAATTTATTAGATACATTAAATGATCTTTCTTCAAGTTCTAAGTGAAAAGTTGAATCGTACTTTGTTTTCCACAAATGATATCTACACAAAATCAATGTCAATATTACCTAAAATAAAATCAGCATGTGGACTGAATAATAATAAAACAAACAATAAAAAAAAAACAATCATCAATAAAGAACAAACAATTCAACACGAGTTATTTAAATTGTGGTGTGAATATTGAGACACTTTGTGTGCTATATAATTCACCATGAGCGATCGTAAGCAATTGATACAGATAAGACTGCAACTGAAAGGGGGAGTACAACGTAGGTTATATTATTCTATATGATCATACATGGACGATATGTTTATAACGCTCTTGTGTGACGCTTGCGTTTATCTGACGACAGGGATCATGTAAAGTCCAAAGAGCATAATAAGAGAATAATCTCAATGGTGAAGAAAAAAATAATGAAAAAAACATAAAACAAAAATTATTCACTCCCTTTTATACACACACACACATGACATAAACGTATGTCATACTCATATGAGAATTGATATGTATATGTAAGGGAGTATGTGGATATATATAGTACAGAAGGCTGAGCCTTACATGTGGGAACGACAAGGCGGAGGGTTGGCCGAGGCCCACAGGATAAAAACTCTGCAAGTAAGAGAGGCTTGACACAACGATGAAGGAGAGGGCGAGACGAGAGAGATGCTGGCCAACGATTGGTCGAATGCACCCTCTTGCATGAGCACGTGGGCGTGCGTACGTGTATATGCACGCGAGGATGTCACACGAGAAGAGTTAGGTGAGTGCAAGTGAGAAAGCTGTGGAAAAAAAGAAGAGGAAGGGAGCAATGTAAGTGAATATGAACGAAAGAAAGAGAAAGGAGAGGAGAGAAAAAAAAAGAGAAGAGAAAATAAAGACTCCCGCGTGTGCTCGGCGAACTACCCGAAGGGGTGGAAGTCATTCTGTTCCTCTTTGCCTTTGTTTACCTTGGTCCGATCATTAAAATGGCCGCCATATCGGAGATTCCTCATTGGCTGAGCAGTGTAACCCCCTCGAACCCCTCATGTACTTTACACCCTACTTTTGATGATGTGTGTATGCATTATATGTATAACGTCGTCTCGTTGACGACTCGTATTGTGAGTGAATATGCACACGCACCCTCAGCACTATATAACACTATATGGTGCATAACCTAATGACGAGTGTCATGCATGACTCGACGAATCATCAGGGATTACATGCGTGTGTGTAAGCGTATGGAATGAAAAAAAAAGAAAAATAAGAGTGAGAATTCGAAAAAATTATTCTATGAATTCTTGAGGTGGAAAAATTCTAACGAGTGAGAATGTAGAACTAGGGTGCGAGAAGATTTATAGGGGATATTCATTTGAGATTTTTCATGTGGATAGAGGAGAATCTTTTTTCTGTTTTGTAAAATTTTTTAAATCAAAATTTTTATTGGTGATTTTTAATTGAGGAATGGTTTTATATTAACTGAATGGGGTTGAGCATTTTTGGGGATTTTTAAATGAGTGGATTTAGTTGAGGATAGTATGACGCAGTTTTAGGTCGGAAAGAGTTAAATAAATTGGAGGAAAAATTAGTTAGATTTAACTAATGTTACATTTATGGTATTTCATGCAATAAAAGCTTGGCAGACTGATAAAAACTTTTACTGAAATTCATGGTGTTATTGTTGAGATAGAATTTTATTCTAACTATGACTTCTGGCTATGTGGGAATAGCAGGGTATTATTTTTTTGTTTGTACATGGAACATTCAGTACGGAAAAAAAAAAAATGATACTTCTGGATACAGTTTATATTGAGGAATGTTTTTAAATCAGAAATAAAAGCAAATTCTATTCTAAATTCTTTATCATCACTGTGGAATCTCAGCAATTCTGAATCAAGAAATTTTTTCTATTTTCTACGCTGAAAATTTTTTAATGATTCATTCTTTTCTCAAGACAAAAACTCATCGCAATATCATCATATTCGTTCGAGTTATAAATAAGAAATTGATGAAGCTGTCAAAGTCTCACTGACACAAAAAGAAAATTGGTCACCACCAATGAAAATAGATTTAAGCGACAGATATATTCTCAGTTTATCCAATGGAAAAAATCCTATTGCACTTCCAATTTCCCAACTCCCCAATTTCTCTCTGAAAAAAAAATCCAATTCCCCAAAAAACTCCAACCGCAATGTTTTCCATAAACATAAATCGTATCTATATAAACGTTTCACTTCTCAGTATACAAAACGTGTCGTGTGTGTTGCGCCCCTGTTGGAATTAGGTAAATTGCAAGCGGTGTCTGTGATTTCACCTGAGGGAACAAGCGTTTCTCATGTATATAAACAAAAATAAAACGGCAACAAAGGGAATGCGAAAAATCGGAGACGAATGGGAATCGACCAATCACGCGTATATAACGATTTGCGCCACCGCACACCCGTATATTTACTTCTCTCTCTTTTGGGTCTCCAACATTCCAAAATCACGAATAAAGTCCAACACCCGGCGGCGTGCACTTTTATTTTCACTTTATTTTTATCCCTCTTTCTCTGGCTTTTATTCCATCGCCAATAAGAAGACACAAATATATATTCTACATCTATATGGAAGAAGATAGAGGAAGAAGAGCGTGCGAGTGAAATAAAGGGAGGCGATCGACGATGCGGCAACGCGAGACGGACTGTCACGGCCAGTAATACATCGTCGCCTTCTCTTCGTTGGGCATCTTCTGCCACTCGGCAATGCCGATGGAAAGACGTCTTGGACGGGTTCACGCAAACACGTGTTGTACGAACGAGAGAGGCAGCAGCCTGCACGTCTCGTCGCGTCGGCGGCGCGTTGGCGGCAATATATACATATATATGTGTATAGGGGTGCACCTCTCTCTTTGCCATCTCTCACTTCTCTACTTATTCTCTTTCTCTCATTCTTTAACGCGCCCCCAACTCGTTTCGTGTGTCGTTTCGTGTCGACTCTCTCGTCCATTTGGCAGGTATAGTCGCTCTCGCGTTCACGAATGCTCCTGGAAACAACCCAAGGCACACATGAGAGAATATACGCGCCCGTATTCGCTTTCTCTCTTCAGCCATTCTCATTCTCCACAAGCTAACTCGGCTTCTCACTCGCGCTCACCGGCTTTCAATCACAACTACAAACGAGCCGTATTCGCCAAATCCAGCTAACTCAAGCTGAGTTTGAATCGAAGGAATCCGTCTCGAGTAGCATAGCAGTAGCAACAACACAGCATCACAACCGCGCGCGTCTCTCACGTGTCCATCTCTCTTCACTGCCTCACATTGCATGTATCTTCACACATCGCTTTTCCACATCCTTCGCCGATATACTTTTATTATTCATTTATTTTCCCTTCTTTTTTTCTTTTGTTTATATACTTTTATATCCACGTGTCTTCACTCACCGCCAATCACGAATTTACATTAAATTTGTTGCATATGTAAATGCATCAATATTCAGTTACATCTATATATACAATTGAACGTTCGTATATTTGTTCAGCAATAAAACTAAAATGTATTTAACTCGGTTGTTTTTTGAGAATGGTAAAAATTCATATTCACAATAATTTGAATCACTCTGATGGCGCATGTATATATACATTACTTGAATCGACCGGATATTTCGGAGAACAAACTAACGACCGGTGTGGTGTAACGCTTTGTTTTTCTGCAATATTTTCAATATTTTTTTTCCACTCATGCAGGTGCCCCGTGTAGTAAAAAACTAGTATTTGTGAATGTGAAGAGAGGTGAAAGAGTGGAAAGTGGACTCGAAACGAAAGCAAAATACCACAATAGCAAACGGAGTAAATAATTTTGTAAAAAAAACGAGAATGAAAAAATTGAAAAAAAATAACAGAAAGAACAAAATAAAAAGAATAAACAAAAAATAGGGAAGAATATAGATTCGAAATAGTATAACGAAAAAATACATGGGGTACAGCGAGCCAGAAGGCAAAATAATAGAGACGAAACCCTACGAGATGAGAAGGGATGAGGGGTGAAGCCCAATATTTAAACGACGGAACTATACGAATGGTGAATTGCGGAATTGTTCTGAAAATACTGGGTCGTCGTGGTACGATAGCCTGCCATTTTCAGTCGTCAAAATATACGTCTGTAACGTATTTTAGCCGCTGGGCTGCCGCGAAACAGACGCCCTATACGACGATTATCCATTAACCACGATTAGAGTTGTGTTGCGCGCGCGCAAATACATCGCCCTGTGCCATTTCGCCTTCGTTTCCTCTCCATTCCAATGCTCGCCAAATATACAGGAACGCGATCTATATAACTGCCTCTTAAAATACGAATTTTTTATTATCGGACAAAAATTAGTGGTGCAGTCAGCAGTAGAAGAACGCGCGCGCATCCACAGACAAACACATACATTCACAAACATATTATATTATGTATACCATTTCTTTCTTTCATTCTTTCTTTCGCATAGATATATATTTTTATTGTTGTATGTATGAGAGAGTGGACCCTGCCGCGCGTGAGAAACATTCGACTTTCATTCTCGTGCTACTCCTCCTTTGCGAGACTATTTCGCTGCCATGATCTGCAGTGAGCCCGCGGGCTATATACATCTTAACCCGACCACGCAGCGACGGATATTACGACTGATAGATCTGCGAGAACTCGGTAATTACAGCGTATATAACTATGCAGTAGCTACCAAAGACTCTCTACCATATATTCACAAACTCTTTCTGTCTATGGAAAAAAAAGCAGGAAAAATAAACATCATCTCTAGATGTATAATGAACAATTTTCCAAAAATTAATAAACAACTTCAATCAACATTTCACAATTTATATACTATTTTTTCCGTAACGAATCTTAATTACGACAAGATTTATAATTGCCCATAATTATAAAGTCTATAACTATGCCACAGCTACCAAACATTCTACCACATAATTACAGACGCTATCTTCTTGCGGAAAAAATAAAAATATATATATAAGACGAACGCAAAAGAATGAAATAATAATAATTCAATATAGTTAACAAAGCAACTCTTTGAAAGTAAAAGAAAATGATTTACAATATTCCACAATTAATTAAACTATTTTATTTATATTTGTAACTTAATCTCGATAAATTTATAACTGCTTAAAATTAAGGACAAACCCATTTCATTTAGATTTATAATATTGGATTTTTTAAATACTCCCATCATATTTATATACATGTGAGTTTTTGCTTCGGCATATTGTTTGAAGTATTAAGTATATGTATACAGATACATATGCATATGTGTCTATATATATATTTGTGGGAGGGTAAAAGAGTGGATCGCGGAGAGTTCCCAAAAGCATCTCATAGACTGTAATTATCGTCAATGATTGATGTCATTTTGAGTTTGGTAAAGCCAACGAAAAATGCCGAACTAACACACGCGTGCGCGAGTTCTCTTTCAAGACCAAGCGAAAACCAACTGTAACATATAAATAATACCTACACACGAATAGAATTCTCAACCTTATAATTATATGATTTCTCTGATATTCAAGAAATAAATTTATGTTGATTTATATACACACAGACATTCACACGCACAATACAGAATTATTTATGTATACATTACAAACCAGTAAATGTATTAAAATGCAAGAAATGAAACACGATCATCTGGTTAAAATTTCTTTTTTCTTATAAATATAATACATATACATTCATTTCTTATCATTTCTCGTTTAATAAACAAATTATGCTTATGTGTTGATGACTGGTTATGCGATTAAGTGGAAAAATAACATTAAATACTGGTACGCAGCTTTAATTCCATGTATAATACCATATCACAAGCACACACATACACACACACTTAATGTACACATCTCACGCGACATTATTCCACGAAGTAATCAAGAACCCACAAAGACAATTGAAATCATCAAGACTTTGAATTATAATAATAAAAAAAATTACAAATTCAAATAAATATTCAATGAACATTTAACAATGAATAGTTAAATATAATTCCACGACTCTCCCTTTTGCTCATTGCTCCCACGTCACGCTGCAAAATTTCTGACATCAATCGTTTATATTCTCGTATAATATCACTCATAATTCCTACCTTCAACATTCAATTAATTCAGTCGTGCTAGGACGATTATACTCGTTACAACTCGGCAAAAGTTGCGCAAGTCTACTTCAACCCGTTGTGTTTCTCTTAGAAGCCTCATTTATTCCCTCAGTTCCTATCTACACATACATATATATATATGTTCTACTACCTCATAGAAAATTCATCGAGAAGACTAATTGCTACTAATAGCTGTCTCACAAATCGATTGCGACTGTGGTTGCAATATCCGAGAGAATAAACTGCGACACACAAGTTAATTTGTGAGAAAAATGAACATTAAAAATTACTAGAGATCAAAAGTGTAGGAAAAAAGCCTAAACTCTTTATTCATATTTGTATATATTGAATAAATATATTTATGTATACATACATATATATACATATATATTATATTATTGCGATAAAGCTGCATGTCGTGACTACAATGTAAGACAACAAAACGATACACATATATGACCGGGTTGGGCTACAGTATAAAAGGGGACACACACTACTGCCAATCGGCTACAATTCAACCTATATTCCAAACCTAACTTTCTCCTCTCCGTATAAAAGCAAAATGCGACCATTCCTTCTTCACTACCACCTCCGCCACCTTCGCCTCCTCCACCGTTTGAGTCATGATCTCTTGCAACAACTTTACTTCTTACACATCCATGTATTTATATAGATATATATATATATTTGAATATCTTCTTCTTCCTTTTATCGTCGTATTTTCCCTTTGACCTCTTATGTAATATTTTACATCAAGTCCATTTATAAACGGTACATATTTGTTTTTTTTTTATATTTCTCATTTTCATTCCATTCAGTGACTCATTTTATTTTTATTTATACCACATTTTTTTTTGTTTCTTTGCTGTCTATTATATTGAGAAAATTATAGAGTGGAGGGTTTAATGACTTGAGAAGTGAAGAGAAACGATATTAAAATTACCGGACTCTTGTCGATCTAAGCATATATAAATGTATTTAAGAGTATGTGTGTGTGTGTATATACATTGTCATATTGTATATTCTATGAGTCATTGGCCATTGACAATATTAATGTCAGTGGCGCGATATCGCGTCGTATAAAGTGACATGTATTGCGAGCACTTTGAGAGTGGCTTAACTAGACATCGTTTAACCCTATTGCGCAAAGCCCTTCACTGTATATAAATATATTTAATAAATATATCTAATATACATTGTACATAAATTTTCAAGTAGACGCGACAATTCATTCATAAAAGAATTTTGATGATAGTTACGTAACTGTTATTGTCAATTGCACTTGAAAAAAAATATTAATATAATTGGTTGCACTTGAAAGTTCCATGTGAAATAAGAAAAATAAATAAGATTATATTGTTTAAATAAAAAATTGACTTTCTAGTTTATACAATGTGTTGATACGTCGTGTTTTCTAACGCACTCAATCGCACACCCACCTCTATTAACTCAACCATAGATAGGTGTGTTTAATGTATGTGTATTAGTATCTTGCTCAGTTTGAATTAATACGAAGGAATCTGGGCCAACAACTTTGTGGCAAACTCGATAAATCTTGGCATTATCGATTATATATCGCACGCGTCGCGTTGAAAGTGAAAGTAACCTCTCGATTTATTTTTGGGTGACTTTATATGCATATAATGTGTATAATGTGTATATATATAGCTAAATATACACATCTGTATACAGAGTGTATGTACATATGAAGATAGCGTGTTGATATAGGCGCGCGTGTGCGGTTAAACATTGTGAGAAAAATTTTATCGGGGAAACACGATATTGCGGACGCACCCTCTGCTTTATGTACATATTATATATACATGTGTACATAGAATGTATATAGAAAAGCGGATTATTATTATTAGTATTACTATTAACGTAGCGTAATGGACGAGCGTGTTGGATGAAGAAGAGACTCGTGAAACGCGCGGAAAATATCTATGCTGAAATATATTCTCTGTCTGTTTGGGATTAATATATAATTTTATCAATAAATTCATGGCGAATTGATAATCGGTGTTTTCATAATGTATTATGCAGACGGAAAAGATGGAAAAATGTTGAATTTTTATCATTCGAATGTATTTTATCTTCTTTTCTTCTTTTTATTTCGCTTTTTATACATTTCATTCGTCTAAAAGATGTGTTTCATTTTTATATTTTACAGTAGGTCGTTTATATTTAATTTAAACAGACTTTTTTAAGAAAAAAAAAAGGATGGATAAGGGTGTTATTATCATGTGAGGACATTATTGGTAAATGGCGATACTGAAAACAATTATTTTTATTTCCATGTGAATTATATTTGATAATTTACACTGAAATATATTTTCTTTCCAATTTATAAGTAAACAAATGTTTATCTCCATTTTTTACAGATTAAAGCAGAATTTGAAGTGCAACATCAATATTTTAATGAAAATTAAAAATTCCGGGTTAATTATTGATTGAAGAACAAAATCTAATCTCGACTTGCATTTGAATACAAATTCTAACATATCGGGTTATACCTTTCAAACTAAATTTTTCATTGAAACAAAGTTGAATTCTATATATAAATTGCAACGATGTTAAATGGCCGAATGGCAAACGATGAGATATCGTAGGAATTATTTCATGGCAGTAACATTCCCCATTTGCCCACGAACGATGTAGGCACATCTGGAATAATAGAATACCATTTGCCATTGTGTATTCACTGTCTAACTCTTGTGCACCCCCCCTCATTCACTTATTCCTTCTCTTTATCTCTATAAACATTATACTCGCACCTCTCTTTTGATCATGCAGTCGCGAGCGCACACTTACTTTCAATACTGCACAGTATTATATTGAATAGTAGGTACATATATATATATCTATATGGTAGCGCATTAAACACGTGAATAAATACCTACCACACACAAATGGAAACTGCGCGAGAATATTTTATACATTCGTATATGTATATAAATGTGTGTATTTTATTTATAACATACATATATAGTAAATAAATGTATAGAAGAAACGCGTGGTTGTTGAGCAGTGACATTTCTTGGAAAATCACGCGTGGCCTTGGAATACGCAGGCGCATATTACAGCCTCCGATGCTCTTCCTCAATGAAAAATCCTCCCAACAAAGAAAGAGAATGAGCATGAGAAATAATAAAAGGGTGAAAGAGTGAGAAAGTAAGAGAGCCGCATTCTTCGCACGGGATCTCGTTTGTTCCTCGGGGTCAAACTCTACAGCGTGACGTATTGGCGTGTAAACCGGTACTCGATTCTCTTTTAAGCTCTCTTTTTCCTCTCTTCCTCCTTCTCGCTCACTCACTCTCACCCTTTTTCTCTCGCATTTTCATATATATCTCCTTCACGTTTTTTTTTTTCATTCTTTATTTCTCGTTGGTAAAGCGCGACGAAAGAGACGACAAAAAAACTGGGCACTCTTCGAATTCGAAATGGGAATAGGGCCCCCGCCTTCATACATAAACACTGTCTCCCATTCACGCTATCTCTCTCTCGCTGTCGCCCTTGTTTTCCCCTTCGTACCGCAGTATGTATACATTATTGCCGCCGAGGGCGAAAACTCGAGCGTTTACCTTGCACCCCTCCTCTTCTATATTTGACAGAGACACGACGTTGAAATAAAAGAAAAAAAAATGAAGGAAAAGAAAAAATGATAATAAAAAAAATGGAGAAAAAAAAGTTATTGGGTCTACTCTCTCTCTGGTCGCGCGCACGCCTTTGTTCTCTGAATTACGTCATGGACGCTGTTGGCGTGGGATTTGAGAATCATGAAAATTCCGTGGTGAGATAGAGCGCGTGAGATATAGAGAGAATAAAAAATAAAAAAAAGTATATAGTGAAAGAAAGAGAGAAAGTGGTAAATGGCAAAGGAGTACCAACCTAATTTTCGCCAAAGTTTTTTATTTTCATTTTTTTTTCTATTTATTTTTTTTATTCCTTTCTGATGGCTTGCAGATCTCTATACATAGACATCTATCTCTCTTTTCATGTATATGCTATGTATATGAAGCTAATATACGGAAAAATTTTATTCACGTCATGTCGCTTTATTCGCCATTGTCAAAGAGCGAACTCACTAGTGCATATGGTGTGTGTATAGCTATGCGTACCTATGCATACTGAGATAGGTGAAAATATTCTGATATCATATAGACATTCTTTATAACACGAAAAAGAATGTGAAAAATCAAAATAAAATAAAATTAACCAACGAAAAATAGTAAATTGAGAGACAAAAAACAAATTGGAAAATGCATAAAATATTAAAACTTCCCGTTCTCTCTCTCCAACTTTTCTCATATCATTTTATTTTATTTTTTTTTCTCTTTTTTCTGTCGCTTTGCCCGTGGTTGTCTGTGGCGCCAATGAATACGTGGGTAATTGTCCACGAGGTCGCGAACGCGCGCGCGAGCTCGCCAGTGGATAGAAGGACTGCGGCCACAAAAACAATGAGAGAATGGCTCTGTCCCATTGTTCCGTTCAGAGTCGCTTGCTCTCTGCCAAACCGATGCTTGTATACATTCACGAACATGTATCGAAAACTTTATCACCCCACTAAAAACATACACGCACACATATATATATATATATATACATATTCCAGTTAAATCCCAATGAAAATCCCCGTAGTATTTATTTATGAGTATATAAAAGTTTTCGTATATAACATGGATAATATGTATATATGAACAAAGAAGTAAGGCAGGCCTGTAGAATTTTTGGACCGAGGGTTATATAGGTATTAAGGGTGAATCATCACCCCGTCGGATGGACGAGTAGACTGACTTGGGGCCAAACAAACGCGTTAAGTGTGGTGCGCTAGTTCGTCTTCCATTCAAACTTAACCAAAAGAGTCGTACTCGCACCTGCCCACCATTCTATTTCGTTTGCGTGCCCAATACACATCTGAACGAACAAAAAATACCACACATATACATACATATATGTGCAATTGTGTGTGGTTGGTGTACATACAAACACATACATATCAAGATGAGCAGAGTTTCGGGAGCATCAAAAGACCTCATGAGAGGAAGGAGGAGCGCGGGGTCTTTTGTCACTCGACTTTTGTGTGTACTTAGGATTCGAGGCCGACGCACACTTGGCCGTGCGCTTGATGCACTTTTCTCAAGGTGTGTGGATATATACTCTCACCTCAAGACCGCATGGAAAGAATCGCGAGGACAAATATTTGACGAGCACTTTCATTTCGTCACAAGCCAATACACTGACTTATATATGTACATATCTTTTTTTGCCAGAGTTCACTTTGACTTATATAAATACAAATATATATATACTTGAACGACGAGTGCAACGATTACCCACTGCCTTACATTCGTTTTAATACCCCCATTGTGCGGGCAAAGCGATATCATCTCACTCTCTTGCACTACTAGCGCGCGCGCACGATTCAAACGTGCGGCTCCTGCAATATATACTTTTCACTTCTCTTTCTATTCTTTCTTTTGCTCTTTCTCTGTGTTTTGTCTGTATATACATATATATACAGATCTACCTTCCACAAGACACAACGCGCGCGCTCCAGTATACGAAGATGTGTATCGAACGGATCGGGGGTCAGCGATCGAGTGCCGACCTGGCCGAGTTTGTTTGAGAAAGATTTAAAGATGTTGCCTTTACCACGAGCGTGACTCGACTTTATTAAAGGCCGACGGCTGATCCTGATGGCCACTATTTTTCCCCCCTTTCATTTTTCGAAAAAATCCCCTTCTTTCCTCTTGTGTGTCGATGCGCCCTTCATTCTGATATCAAGAGCTCGCGCGGGGGCTACCACCCGGTGTTCCCTGCGGCGATTTATATTTTCGTTTTGTTCAATTTCTTTTTTTTCAACCTTTCCTTTCTAATATTTTTAATTTCATCCTCATTCTTTTTTTTTTTTTTGTGAAGCGTCGAATCCATCCACGCATCTTCCGTTCTGATTATAATATACCCGAGGCGAGTTTTTTTTTGTTCGTCTCTCACGATGATAACAAAACGATGTATGTTAGCCATCAGAGAAAGGGTCAGGACTCCATTATATTCTCGCCCGTTTTGCTTCTGATGCGTTATGTATTATATATATATATATTTTGTGTATATGTATATATATACTGTGATGGTATATAATATAAATATATATTGTGTATAGTAATGCGCCGTCGGTGAATATGAAGAAAAAAAAAGAAAGAAAAGGCCGAGTGAGAGGACGAAGGGAAAAAAGGGAATATAAGCGAGCGCGCGCGCGGCGCCGGGGTTCGATAGGTCTCGTAGCGTTACGTTAGGCGGACTAATGACCAACATGACTGTCCGTGGGTAGATACCGGTTCTCCCCGCGAGAGTCAAGAGCGAAACAGCGTGCGAGCCATTCTCTACCCTTTTTCCTCTCCGTCGCCGCACGTCGTCCCTTTCGTCGACAGCATACAAATACAAAATGCCTGAGATTGCTCAACGAGGGCGCCACGTGCGAGAACACAATTTTATTATGAAAATGCATTCATCGAATTTCACAATTTTCCTTTTCTCTGTTTTTGTTTTGTTATTTATTTATTTATTCATTTGATTTATAGGTGTGGGTACGAGTGGATATATTTTTTTTCTTATTTATCGGTTTCATTAGAGACACCACTAAAAGTGGCGCGCGAGTAAATGGAAAATATAACAGTGGTATCATAAGTCAGATGAACACACACGTGTTTATGTGTATGTATTATGAAGCGTGCGCGCACGACTGAAAGCCTGCTTTGCAAAGTGGAAAAGAGAGTAACCGAATTAGTGACTCGAGCCGACTCCAGTGATTCAAAAGCTTGAGCTTTACGAGTATCAACAGAGACGCACACGCCCGACCCTGTGACGATGTCATCGTTAACTACACCCGCGTGTGTGCTATGCTTTTCAAGTTCGTCTTTCTATTTTTCTTTTCTTTTTTCTTTTTGGCTTTTTTTGTTTGTTTTTTCGACGTACTCTCACTCTCAAGAGATCTTAATAAGTGGCTATGGTGGAATATATAAGAGAATATATGGAGTCACATGAATTGCGGGACGGATCGTAAATTGAGGAGGAAAAAAAATTGAATAATTATTGTCAAATGGCGTTTGTGTATGTTTGTGTATATGTCACGCGTAAGATCTGTCTGACAATTTACCGCAACATCACTTTAATTTAGTAATTCTTCGAGTGTGTTCATATGTATGTATACAAATCGTCAATTAAATACAAAAGTTAAATGAAAGTATATATATATATGTATATATAATAGTTTTATTGTGGATAAGAAATGTCTGAGATGAACGCGAAGTGGATTTTAAAATAATCGTGAGAAATTTATTTGTGTTTGTAAAAATTCAGATGAAATTAATTCTCATCAGCATAGAACAGCCATGTTCATTTGGATTTTGGAGAAAAAAATGTGAATTAAAAAGTAATTATGATGACCTGTGAAAAAAAAAGTGAATGCGGACGTTTTTGAAGACACCATATGATGAAATGATGAATTACTGCCACAGAATTCCAATTTATTTTAATATCTCGAGGAAATTTCATTGAAGAAAATTGCACGAATGTGGCGGAAGAGACTAAACTCATTCCGAGTTAGAAACCGGAAATGATGATGTAATTATCATTACTTTTTACAAAAAAAAACTTGAGCAATTGTCTTTAAATACAATGTAATAAGATTGCAATTAATGTAGACAAAAAGAATATTCAAATAATCCAAGAGAATAATAAAGAATCAAAATTTTTTCTTGAATCCATATAATAACAAATAAAAAAAATGAATTAAATTCATTAATTTAATTCAAACCAAAAGGGAAAATTAAAGAGAAAGAATAGAAGAATTTTAATAAATTTTGACAAAGATAAGAAAACAAAATTCACAAAGTTTCAATAATTGCGCGATAAAAATTGACAAGCCACAAAATTAATATTCCAATAATCCAAGTGAAGAAGTAAAAAGAAAAAAGAAAAAATAAAAAATTCCAGAACCTCCATTATATCGCGAGTTAAAAGCTCTTGGCGAGTCGTACAAAACTCATATCACCATGTAATAGTTGCACACTAAACGATCGAGCAGCCAACACCAAGCTCCATCGACTGATGTGCACAAAAGTTGTAGTGGTAGTGAGTCGACGAGATGCGACGGCATATAGAAGAGAAAATGATCCGCGTATATAGAGAAAAGTACATAGTTAGTAGGGAGAAAATCGCGCAGTGGGGAATTGAACCGAGTGCAACTGAGAAATCCCCACTTTTACTTCACCATTATCCTCGGCCGTCTCCGTATTGAATCGTGCAACGTCGACCGACACAACTCGAGCCAAGAGACTCAGCCGCTCGTCGTCTCCACGTACTGGCCAGCAGACGCGTCCGCGACTCCACACGGAGAAGGTGATATTTTTCACGCTTATTTCTATACCGCAAATCTCGCGTCACAAATTGGCTTTTCACTGTGCATATACAAAATAAACTTAACTCACAATATGATATTGCAAAGTTTTCAAGTACAACTCATTCAATTTATATAAATTGATAACAGTTATTGTGATTGTGATTGAATCAACGTTAAAAGTTTTGTCCTTTTTTTTTTACAGTAAAAAAAAAGACAATCAAATTAAGGAAAAGTATTCATGTGCATATGTGAATTTATATTTGTGCGTGTACTTGATACTCATGTGTTTAACAAAGGTGTTTGTGTTACTTACATTAGATCTTGATCGATTGCAAGTGGGTGCTTTAATGTTAAGGTGCTAGAAAACGCGCGTGTGAACGGAAGTCGAGGTACTCAAAAGAGAAGAGAAAAGAAGCGAGAAGAGTAAAAGGGGTTTGATATCTTGGGCCTCACGTGAATAGCCTGTGTCCAATTGAAATAAAAAAAAATCAAAGAGAAAATAATAATTGAGAGAAAGAAAAAAAGCAAAATAAAATAATGAAATGGAATAGAAAAAGGAAATATAACGAAGAATAGAGAGTGCAAAATCGTGCCAACTGATCTTTTGGATAATCGCGTGTGTGATTGTTTCTCACGGATTTACAAAGTTCTCATCCACACCCTCTTCGTCTTTCTTTTCACACTCTCACTCATTCTATTTCTTTCTCTATCCATTCCTTGGTGTATATATACATATACAGACCTAATATATTTCTCTGTTCCGATCTTTTATCTTGGAATTTACACGGAAATGCGAAGTACCACTTCCGGCGTCCGTTAATTTATACAGTGAGGAGATGAAGTGACGGGAGTCTAATGTTGACTGGGATTTATTATTGCATTCAAAGTATATACCAATGAGCAACTCGGCGGGAATTACGAGTGATTATCTGCTGAAGCCGAGAAAAAAATATTTCAACGACAGTTACAAATTATTCAATTATTATTCAATTTTGGGGATAATAATTTTTGGATATTTGGATAAAACTTTTGAGAATTAATATAATTTTTTTTTGTTTTTCATTCATTTTTATGTTATACGTGAAAATTGAAAAGAATCCAGTGGAATATTTAAATTGTGTGCTATATAATTTACATATTTAATTATTGAAAAGTGAATATCGTCGGATATAATTGAAATTTATAAATTTCGACAAGTGTGAATAAAAGTGTTGTATGGATGTGGCAGTTTGGTTTTGGTGGAAGGTGGATGGTGGTGGACGTGGGCACCGGCGCGCTGAAAGGCGCGCATTTTAATTGATATAAAAAGGAAAAAAAAAGAAAAAGTTGTGGAAAAAAAAATTTATTAATAATAACGTGATTGAAATCAAGCACAACACGATTTTTGTGCCGTAATAACGTGTTGTTATTATTACGATGGTTTCCCCGTCCTTCGTCACTCTGGTTTTCCTCGTGTGCCTACAAACGGTTTTACTATCGACTGTGAGCAACTGTGCGAAAACCAGCAACATGTATTGGAACACAACAAATTCCATGTAAGTTGCTATTGATTTAAGTGAAATGAAAAAAGAAAAAAACAGTGAAAATAAAGAAATGTTACAAGCTTGAAATATTGAAGGAAATAATTGCATCGGAAATATTGAAAAATTTTGTTCAGTGAATAATACCTGAATATTTCGATTTAAATTAGCGAATGGATTGTAAAGTGGAGAACTAATTACCACGTGCGATATGCACAAATAAATTACTGAACTTGTAGTAATATTGAACGTGACTTACACGAACAAAAACCAACTTAGTCTTTGAGTTTAGAATATTAATTTTCAAACATCTGAGTTGGCAATACCGAATTAATAATTTAGAAAAACTAAAAATGAGAGAATGATAAAACCAGTTTCTCTCTCTTGTGAACTCACAATGGTCTGAATTTTTCAAATTCTACGACCTGTCTAATATTTTTACTACCACTTTCGATTTTATGTTGGTCCTGATCGTCATAAGAAGTAGAAATCCCACTGTAATTAAATTAAATCGTGATCAAAAGAATATTGACATAAAAATTACATTTGTTCTATTTAAAACACCAAATTGATACAATTCTTACACGAAAATCAGTAAAATTTCGGCAAGACATTAAATAATTTTAATCATTGCCGCATTCACTATTTATTCAACATTCCTAACTCTACTACCTGGGCAACTATTCATCAATCTCAAGCTTTCGATTATTCCCGTCAACAAAACAATAATATTATTCACTAATACTCTTCTTCGCACGTCACCTACACATATACAACTTATTTGTGAGACTATAAAATTATTCGCGACTATCGAAGCGCTGTGGAATTTACAAGCACAACTCCAGCGGTTAGATACGCGCGAGATGCAATAAAGTTGTACAGCCATCATAGTATATACAAGTGAAGAGAAGAGTAAACCTGATGAGAAGAACAGGATAGAATAGTGCATAATAGTGGGCTCTCGTCAGTTGTGTCGTCGTTCTCGTCGTCGCGGTGACTTCGATGCAAGGAATAGCGGGCTCTCACGCGCGCAGGTAGTAGCTCTCTACATTCTACACAACACTACCAACATTTTCTATCTTTCATACCCAACCAATACAACCAGCACATTGGTCAACAGTGGGATTATAACCCACATCATCTCCACTGCCAACTCTCGCCATTGTCAATATGAAAGCCAACATAGTTACTTTATTATTATCTCTTTTCTTTTTTTCTTCCTCTGCTCAGTATTTATTTTTCGTCGAAATTTCCTGGTCGACTCGCTCGCTAACCGACCCGTCGGATAAAATTTTTGTCCGAGTGAACGGCAGTGACGTGTGTCCGCAAGGCACTCCCAATATTTGCTACTTATTCCAACTTGATTCAACTCTTTGATATGTTTCCCTTCAAGACACCGTATTTCTATACATATATATATATATATATATTCATTCTGTTTGGTTGAATGTGTTGTCTCGCTCTACACTCTGACTTTATACTACATTGGATGTACGCGGTAGCATTCGAGATATATATTCAGCATTCGTTTCTCGATTCATGTAAATCACCCTCTGTGTACCGACTCGGCTTCGTGACGTCCATACTTCTTTCGAAACAGTGAAACAAACTCTCTCTGCGGTTTGAAAACAGACGAAACCAAACGACAATTAAAAGAATAAAAGAAATAAAATGTTACGAAGGTGGAGGAGAGGAGAGTGCGCCAATGCGAGACATACGACGTGTATGTTTTGTTCCCATCGGCTGAAGGTAAATCGTTTGTTATTTTGCATTCTTCCTTGCGGTGCGGTAGACGAAGACAAAAAAAAGCACGAAGAATGAAGAATATAAATACATACATACACGAAAAAAAAAGACACGAAACTCTCAAACTTGTATGTACGCCCGTACATACATTTTTATGTATAAAAATTTTTCATTATATATCTATATACCTTGAAATTATTTCAAGGAGTTTAAAAGTCATGGTCTATAAATTTTCCATTGGATATCCTTGGTACATGTTTATACGTATGTATACGATGGTAAAATAATTTACTTCTCCATCACAATTCAACTTCTATTCAACGTCTATAAAGTATATATATATAAATAATAAAAACTTTAGACACACATATATATATGTATATATATAAATATATAAACTTACGTATGTTCATGTATACAACCGGAAGCGGTTGAACGTAACGGGTATTACACGCCCACTATACACGCACGTGCACTCTCTCGCGCCCTTTACAACTTTACTCGCATTCCACATGTCCTCTGCGTATGTGTAGATATATAACTTATATATCAGATATCGAATATGTCTTGAGAAATAATTCAGAAGACAGATGAGCTCCCGCTGGACAGTGTAACAAAAGAAAAGAAATATAAAATATATATACATATATAACATTTGTATGTATATATATTATATACAGAATAGACTTGTAATTACTGAAATATAAAAATAAAAATTATGTGAAAGGAAAAAAAGGGAATGATTAATATTCGGGGTAAAGGAAAAAGGCAATCAGTGCCTGCCCCTCTCCCCCTTTTGTCAGGCGTGAGGCGGTCTAGACTCGGTGTTGTGATGTAAAACTCACGGGAGTTGTTTTTTTATTTCCTTCTTCTTTTTTTTTCTTTCTCTGTGATATATATATATATATATATATATATATATAGACATGCGTATATCTATGTATATTCACGTTACCACCCATAATTTGGTGTAACTCAACTACACGAGATCGTGCCCCCGCTTAATGTCGCAGTGGCACGAAACACTGAAGGGGCGAGATAAGCCTCGGTTTGTGCCAGAGACGCGGGGTCGCGACCATATATACGCGCACAACCCATAATATGTATCAAATCAGCTTCATCTACTGAAGAACGACGATGAACGAACACTCTCACTCCACTTCCCCCCACTGTCTCTCTCTATATTTTCGCCCTGCAGGTCGGTCAGTTTGGCAGGATATAGCCCAGCATGCGTCCCGATTGCGACCAACCGTGAAGATGCATGTGAGATATGTGAAAATTTTAAATAAAGATCCCCTTCACAATTAGAAGAGAGAATGAGAGAAAGAGAATATTACGCAGTCGAAACAACACTTGGTTGGTTTCTCACTCTCCCTCACAATTCCTCCCTCACTTTCTTTCTCTCTTGTGTGTATCCCCCATCTCATTTTTCCCCCCTTGTATTCGTCCCATGAGACGAACAATCGGTAGCCCATGTAAAAAGCATTTCAACCGGTAATTACGCACCATAAAGATGTATATATTCATGTTTTTTTTTATTCTGTATTTTTTTTTTATTTCTCTACTGACATACGTCTGTTTGCGTGTGTGTATTGGATACATAGCCGGTGGAATTTAATGTGTATAGGTGACTTATTTATCTGTTTTTCTCTTGTCAATTTTTTTCTTTTTTTTTTTGTTTTGGTTCAACATTTCTTTTATTTTCATTTCTCATGTTTGTCTACACTTATTTATATGGTAGTTGCAATCGTACATTGTAAAAACGATTTGTATATAACACACAACAGGTAAATATGTTTATGTGTGTGTGTTTTTTTTTAACCCATTAACAATAGAAAATTTCCGCGCCATCAGACCCGGAAGACTATTGCTCGCGTATGCCAGTCATTTCTTTGTTGTACAATTTGCAAAAGGTATGAGAAATAAATCGCGAGAAATGAAGTGAAAGAATAAACGAAAGAGAAAGAGAGAGAAAAGTGCGTAAGAGTTCAAGGGCCGTGTGCGTTGTATACATCTCAAGAAGATTGCGCGCCTGCATGATGAGTCGGGGAAACCACACTGAACACCTTGTAGAGAATATCTACCTGATATAACGTAAGGAGAGAATAAGATTTTTTTTTGTCATGTATTTTCTTCCCCTTTTTTTTTGGCTTTGCAGCCAGCGAGATGAAGATAACTGAAATATAAAGAGAAAGAAAAAAAAAACACATATTGTGCATATATATATATGAACAAAACGCAGGTAGAATGAGATGTGCACGTTTTCATTTGTCTTTTTCATATATATTTTTTGAGGCATACTGAACTTGGTTTACTTTCTTTATTTATTCTTCATTTCTCTTCCTTTTTTTTTCTTTCATTTTTGTTCTTTAACTCGTGCTCTCAAGAACTCCTTCACTTGCGTCTATATACCTTTCTCTTCACCCCCACGTTATTTCATCTCTCCCTAACACGTACAATACATATATAGACCTTTCTGTTTTTCGCAAAAGAAACAAGAGAAAGCAGAAGAGAAAGAAGGAACCCCTGGGGCAAACGCGAGAGGCTTTTTCGAATCGAATCCCTCATTGTCGAGTGGGTAATTCGAGGAGGATCGAAATAACCCATTATCCCGTAATGAGCGACGCATTCACGTTCCAGGGTTTTTCCTCCTCCCCCTCATTCGCCTGTTCTATCTCTCTCCCAGTTTAAAAACTTTTTTCCTTTTTCTTTTCTTCAATTTTTATTTTATTTTTCTCCTCTTGACGATTCTCATCCCAACGACCGTTATCCAGCGGCGCGTACACGCATTTGCCTCTCACTCACTCGTTTCCACTTCTCATTCTTCATGAAGGATCGCGCCTCGTACTATCTCATAAAGTATTATTATATATATGGTGAGTCCTTTTTCCTGTGCGATTTTCGACGCGCGTCATCACGAGTGAGACAAAGTGAGCACGAGTTAAAAACCCCCCAGGGTTTGCATTCTCTTTTCTCCCTTTCGTTTCTCTCTTCAATCTTATATTTTATTTTCATTTATTTTCTCTCATTTTTTATTTTTTCCTTACTCTTTCTATCCTCTCTTTCGCTTGATGGTATATGCGCTCAGTGCAACATTAACCGCTTGGTTAATGCGCTGTGCGCCTCGACCACGTCGAGTGCAATCGACGAAACAAGCGGCACACTCGATGTTACACCTCGACCGTGCTCATTTTTCTCCCGCAATTCCTCCCAAACGTCTTTCGACGGGGGAGATACGACCTTGTTCAAGTTTATATATCCAACGCTATCATCATCATCGTTATATATATCCATTATGTGTACATGTATATATAAATATGCATCTGTATGTATACATGAAAAAAAAAACATAAATTTGTGTAGGTAGTTTGCATTACTTCCGGGTCTGAATTATATTACCATGCCCAAACGTATTCATAATTTATTAATCAAGACTACCGTAATTGAGAATAAACGATGAGGTACATGCACCACTATCATTCAACAACACCAACAACAGCGTCAGAAAAAACACCAGGTCAAAAATTACCATTCGAAATAAAACACTTAAATAAATACATTTAATACATTTATATTCGTAGGATAAAAAAAAATGTTTTCAATTTAAAATTTAATATTCACTTTCTCACGGTTTATTTGCCCCGACAATTTTAAAATAAATATATGCGGTGCTAATGACTTTACATATATGCTCACGAGTTTGATAAAACACTCTCGATGAGCCCTGATGGACACGGGTCTTTGTTCCTTTTCTTTAACATGTGAGTGTATGCTCTATGTACATGTGTATATCTCTTCCTCTGTCTCTCCCTCGCATTCTCGTTTCCTTTTTCTACAAAGATATATCCTTCCCCTTGCACATCGACTTGTTTCACTTCCGAGAGTACAATATCAGTCTTTCACTCGTTGCAATCATGATGAGCTCAAGAAAGAAACACCAGTGGTGGTGGTGTTGGGTTTGTGTATATATATTTCACGGTGAATCGTCCAGTTCTATAGAGTATAGAGTGGATTGCCTCCTCCTCGCACCAACCAAAGAATGCTGTAATCTAGATAACCGACCATAATAGAATATTGTGGCTCCACCAGCTTTCTACCTCGTTGCACCTTTACCATCTTCGTCTTTTTTTATCCTTTTTTTTTTTTATTATTTCTTTGTATCATTTCTCTCTCCCCCTTAAATATATAACCCACACATACAGTAATATATGTATGTATTCTTTGCCTTTAACTATGTATCTGCTTGCATTTGTGAGATGGACAAGCCGATGCTGCTTTCCTTTCTTTTCACACTAAACTTCTTCCTTGTCTTCCATCACCACTTACCATATAACTATCTAGCTGGCTTATTTTCCCAATAGAGAAGAAGTCTGTGCAGTCTATAACCGCTTGGTAACATTCCACACGCGAGAAAATTGTATGTATATAAATGTTGAGGTGTGTGTGAGCGTCGGGGATAAAGATGAGGAATGTGTTCTACACGAGAAGGATGGCTGTTAATGTCTGTCAGAACATAACTTAACACGTGTTTTTTCTTTTTTCTATTCATTTTTTTTCTCCCCTACGATTCTATATTCTAACACACAAAATTCAATAATCCGGAAAAGGAACACATGAATATAACTAATAAATGTAATGAATAGATGGTACAGTGGTAGAAAAAAAAAGATGAAAGAATGCGGCGAGGATATATATTTAAGTTTAAATGGTATATTTGAAGACAGGAAGGAGAGTATCGAGTGTCAAGGCGTCGGAGATCGTTTTAAACTTCTTTCTATTGAGACATATACGACCGTCTTTAATGAACTCAACAACACGCGGTGTGTCCCGCATAATTACGTCAATGACGGTCTAACCATTTATATATGTACATGGATAGAGCGACGGTGAATTAGTGGCACCGATCGATAGATAAAAAAAATAAAGAGAGAAGTAACAGTCGTTGACTATACTCGGTGGATTTTCATCGCGATGTCCTCGACAACGACTGCGGCGGTATATGTATATATTTAAAGACGAGTGTACCACGCGAACCGCTGCTGCTGCGTCGCCACCTGGGAAAGAAACGCGTGTATATGTATATATGTATATGTGTATAAATGTATATATATGTATATTGGTATACACACCGGCCCCGTTTCGATTTCCTTCGGGCCCCGCAATTATTCTACACGACTCTCATCCTCTTTCTCCTTCATCTTCACATTCACACGAACGCCTATATGAATACATAGACATTTATTTGTGTATTGGTGTATTCATACACGCACACACCTTCAGGCTCATTCTGCCACCCTCTAATTTCGCACCTCGGCCGAAACATGTCGCGCGCATGCGACAGAACCGTTATGAAGAAGAGAAAAAAAAAAAATATGAAGATGAAAGAGAGAAAAAAAAGATATGTTGTTTTTTTTTTATTATGGATATGTGAGTGTGTGTGTGTGTGGAATATAAAAATGTTAATTACAATTTGCAAACGAACCCGGACGTCATGAAATTTATATTCAGTTTTACGAGTTGAGCGTCTATTATATGAGTCAAACGTATTAAATGGATTATAAGATACGGGAAAAAATTAACAGCTCAAGTTTTGATGAATAATATGTGGATATCTGGGATGAGAATGGTGGATGAATGGTGAATGAGAAAATGGAAAGGATGGTGGATAATAACAGACATATGAAAATAATTATGGAGTGATAACAAAAATTTTCCTGCAACTCCGATATTTAAAAGGTTGTGAATTAGAGTTGATTATATGTAAAAATCTGAGATTAAAATTAAACTTGATAGTGAGATGAAACTTTTGATGAGGAAAAAATAATTGTTAATATCATGAGTACATGTAAAATATAATGGAATATATAAAAGTTTAATTTTTACTCTGTGGCGAAAAAACAAGCGGATGAATTTCATTAATAATATGTGAATATGTTGATTTGAAGGATACTAAATAAACGTGGAAGTGAATTTGTGATGAGAGGATAATGGATAGCAACGAAATGCCGTAAAAAAAAGAACTGCGAAACGCATAGAAATTTCATTTTATTTTCATACTTAAATTATGCGACTGCAGCAAAAGTCACTGAACGAATTTACGTTTTTCTTTTCTTTTTTTTTTCTACATCTGCTGTTTTTTCGCTCAATTCTATGAATGTGAGCAGTATTTTCTTGGTATATTTGTTGCATAAATTTAAAAAAATGTTTCTACACACTCATTAATTATAACAATCCGTCATCTATTATTATCTTTTCCACGTTAACTACAATTCATTATCTATCATCAACGAAAATATTCATAATTATAAATCTCAATTTCTCAATTTTTATTCTCCCTCACAAACTTTCATTGTTAGAATTTTTTTTCCTCCATTGCACCCCCCTTTTTTTTCTTTATCATACACTTCATGTACACATACAAATACTCGAAATCCTGACGGAACACGATGACATACTTATATATATATAAATTTAGCCGTGCTATGTGTACATGGTCGCATCCACACGAGCAGAATACCAATGCTCAAGGTGTCGAGAAAAAAAAAATTCTCAGCCCCATTCACCGTATCACCATGTAACCGTCGTTATTGTCTCTCAATGTGTGTACGTGTCATGATTCTACCAATTCCACCATGTATATATATCAGCCACATATACAATTTAGAAATGTCTCTCAACAATTTACTCAGTTGGAAAATATTTCAAGATAACAATCGGATTTTATGTATTATATATGTTTACGTCACATTGAAAAATCCCCTGGGCAATAGCTCTTGTGGCCCGAATATAATAAGAAAAATAATAATAATTATAATCGTAATAATAATACCAATAATAAAGAAAAGAACTTCATATGTGTGTGTGTGCGTACGAGTATGTGCTTTATAATAAGTCTATATGTGACTATACAAGTCCAGGTAGTGCATGGTAAAAGCTGCTTTCGCTACGCGATTAGTTCGAAGAAAAGTTTGAGGACCAAGAGGCACTCGAACGGTTTATGGTTACGATTGTTCACTGTGGAGCCTCCACGACGAATTTACGAGTCGATCAATAGAAATCCAAGTATATAAACGACTATTGGATTTCCGTATGAAAATGGTTTCGTTTCTTTTTTTTTTCTTTCCATCGCCAGCCAACCATTAAATATATATTTGTGTAGATTCGAATTTGAGTGGTGAGCATTCAAAAAAAAAGAAGAAGTATAAATAAAAATTCCAATCATGTCATATATTATTTCATCAACAAAGAACGATGATATTGAATAGGATTTTAGTAATTTGTTATCTTTTGTAATGCAATTATGAAGAAATTTGAAAGATATTTGTGTAACTGTACATGCGAATTTATGAACTGGAAGAAAGTGTGACTGAAATATTTGTAAGATGATAAATATGAAGTAATAGTGTAACACAATTTATTGGTATTATTATTATTATCATGAGGTAATTCAGAATTTGGCCTTAATCCTCTTGAGAATGAATACAAAACACCTGAATTGGTCAAGCCAACTACATAAGTTTCATTCATTTTTAACTCACAATATCCCCTCGTTCAATCTAAACATTTTCTTTCATATTTTTCTTTTCTGGAATGGCTCAAGTTCTAATTCGAACGATAGAACACACCAGTCCCTCAGAATAGCCAGCAGTATAACGCGGGAAATAGTCTGTTGAGAAAAAAATTCGAATTTTTTCCTCAAAGAAATAGAAAAATAAATAAATTTTCCCCTCCACTCTTATGCCTCATAAAATTTAATATAATCTATCACATGATGCAATATCATTAATTTCAGAATGACAAATTATCTAATGACTCAATTATACATAGCGACATTATTGATTCACAAATTTATTATTCAATTACAAAAACAGAATTCTCAATTGAAATGAATAATAAAATAATCGATTTTCGGTTACTATCAAATTATTAATGCCATTTCAACAACTCATGTTAATAACATACTTAAATTTTTTCCTTCCACTCATTAATTATTTACAATAAAGATTAAACTATGCCCAATACTGATGAGTTTGTACGCGTATATGAAAGTTTGAAATGGTAATAATGCAGAAAATAAATTGGAGAGAATGAAAATTGATGAAATGTGATGTAAATTGAAGATGGAGGAGAGAGGGCGGATTGTTGTAAACGTTAATGACCCCGAGGGCTTATATACATACACATATATATGAATACATATATATATATATATATATGCGTACATATACATAATAATATACATATAGTACCTTGAAATCGATTTAGCTCGACCTGTATCCGCTCGATCATGCGGAGAAAGCCGGTCCCGTGCGCGCCCGTGGAAAATACGCCACGTAACGACAAGACGCACACCGTGTGTGCCCGTCGTGCATTGTATATATCGTTCGCGTTTGCGATGCCACAGCCCCCGAAGTCTATACAGAAGAGATGGACATAACACGGCCGGGAAAAGAGGGCAGATGCGGGCTAAAGGCCTCAACGTGGCTCTACACGCCATGCCACTCGTCTAAGAAAGAGAAACAAGGAAAAAGTGAAGGAAAAAAAAGGGAAGAAAAAAAAAAAGAAGCAGCTGCTCTCAACCCCGACTCACATACACACACGTCCGACGCACGGAAATATGCGCTTGAGTTATGTTGTGATTCTACCGCCGCCGCCAACGCCACCACTGTGTCCTCCTTTGCGTATATGTATAAACGCAGTTTTTTTAATTTTATTCCGTACACACCACACGCACGCGCTCACTCTCTTTTACTCTCAATATTTTTTCTCATTGCGTTCCACACGCCCTTATTTTCAATGTATTTTACCCCCTTGTGTAGATGCATACGTCATGTATATGGTAAACATGTATGTAAAATCATCAAACTCACATCTCACCTTGAGACTTTGCTATATTTTTCTTTTTATATTTCATTTTTCAATATTATCAACATCTATATTTTTTATTTTGAATTTTTTAAAGTAATATTTTTCATTCCGATGGATATGTGATCGATGCTGCTGTAAGAAAGGAAGAATAAAAGAATGAGAATGAGAAGAAAAAATGGAGAAAAAAAAACAAAAGGAAAGTAAAGAGAGAAAAGAATTATATCGAATCACTGCCGCAACGAATAAACATCCGAGCAGTCTCATTTTATTTATCTCTATCTTATTTTATATTTATTTTTATCCTTTTTATTTATTTATTTATTTTTTTTTCGTTTTTGTTCCTTCATTGTGCTATCTCTTTCTCTGATGGCGAAGGATATGAGTCTCATACGCGCGGATCCTTTCTCTTTCTTCTCATTCTCCACCTCCACCTTTTATTCACCACCACCACCATCACCGTCGCCGCCAACATCTCTTCTTATATTCAACTTCTTCTTATTCTTTCGCATCGTTTTCCTTGATGGATATTATCTTCGAGCTGTAATCTACCCTGTGTTTACGTCGGCGGTTTGATAAGGATATCGTTCTTAGTAATCGACAAAATTCAGGATCCAGTCAGATAATACATGCGTTTGTACATATAACCACATATACATTTATATGTACATAGACATATTATGTATACATAAAGATGTATACTTAGTCAGTTGAATTTTATCACTGCGACGGGCAGTCTGCTTTCAGAGCAAATGTCTTTTCACTGTATTTCTCATTTTACCTCTCGCTCTTTCTCGCCCGTCAATATTTAAGTTCTGGTTGATTGTACGAGAAAGAGAAGTTGTTATGCTCAAGACCCTCATCGATGGCTTTCTCTTTGGCAATAAATATATATCACTAAAAGGTCGTCAGAATATAATCATAAAATAAAAATCGATAACCTTGCCTGCCTTACAATTGTTGACGTTGCCTAATAAATATATATTTATTATATATATATCTATGTAAGTTAATAGTGGCAGGTCAGAGAAAAGTGATCTTATAACTATAATTGTATACAATATTTCCGTCCCTCGATTTTTATCACCGGCCCACTCATTTGCTATTTCTGACAGTCATTTCTATTATAACTATTCTTTTGTGTAACGATAAGATTAATTAACTGAGTCAGTGAGGGACGAGAGAATGAGTGAAGAGATAGAGGGAGGGAGAGAAAAAGAACACCAAAGGAATTATTCCTTTCTCCATTATTCCAATCTCTATATATTTATTTCGATCGTTCGATTATTCCATTCTGATGTAAACGCTGCGCGGTCTCGAGTGAATTATAACGCCAGGTAATAGTTCGAAGAATATTCCAGGTGGAGAATATATATACACATATGTATGTATGTATATGTATATCCATATAGAAGCGTTTGAAAGTTATGTGAGGGTCCTCTTCTTCTTCAAGGAGGAGAAACCTTTGGGGGCGGGTTGAATTCGAGTTTTTGGTAATCGATTGCCATAGAGGGGAGGACGTTTCCCGTTTCTCTCGTCTCTTCATTTTTTTTTTCTCTTTTTCACCATCTTTCTCAATTTTTTCTTCTTTTTTTTTCATTCTCTCTTCACTGGTGTATAGCGTCAGTACAATTTTAGAGCCGCCGACGCTGCCGCGAAAATTTATACCTGGCCGGGTCGAAGCGCACCAGGCAACGACGAAAAGAAAGATGCACCCTCGTCTTCTCAATAGACCCTGGCGCGTCCACGCAGGCGGTTATTCAACGGGACATGCCTCGATGTAACGACTGCAGTGAAACGAAAACGAACACATGCATAAGTTTTACTATGTATGCTACAATGCTCCGCGTGCAAAAGCTTTTGCGTTTGTGTTCCCTTCATTCCCAAGTGTATTTTTGGAAGGATAGAAGACACAGAGGAAGGTCAAGAAAAAAAAAATTGTGAGAAAGAAAAAATATGTGTGAAAAGAATGAAGCGAAACACCGCAATAGAAGAATAGATTCTATTTGTCTCTCTGTTTTTTTGTTTTCCTTCAAGGTTTTTCAAACTTGCAAATGTGTGTACATTTAAAATGAAAATATTGTTATATTCAAGGCTGAACTGACCTTGTTTAGTCAACCCTCGATATAATTTACAAGATATTTAGAAACATGATGGCCTCATTGGTAGAAACAAGGTCGTTGTAACACATTTATTAGGTGTCATTCCAGAAAAAAAAGAAAGGAAGTCATGGTGTTTCTAGTGAAAATATCAATTCTTAGAAGGATGATTTGGATTTGAAAAATGAATTGTGTTGAATGTTGTCAATTACTATCCAAAATTACGTATAGTATTGCACAATTCCAGAACAATTACAAGTTGAAGTGAATTATCAATCAATTTTAAATTTATTACACAGAAAATTTATCATTCAATAAATTTCGAACATGTGAAGAAAAATTATAAATTGACAGAATTAAATCAATACTGCAATTGCAATTTAATATTCATCTCGAATCAGAAGTGAACTGAAAAATTTAGCATTAAATATACAACTTCATCATTCGAATCAAAATCATAGTTCATTTAATTTTTCCACAATTATTAATTCAATACTAAAAAGAAATTTATTATATAACATTAAGCGATTATTTTTTTCTTTGGGATGTACGAAGATTAAAAAAAGATACCGATTATAAAAATCTGTCTACATTTCACTGGTTACACAGAGCTCTTTGGAACATCTGCTCTCGCATATATGCGCATAGTTTACCAAACGATTAATTAGCTCTCAATGGTACATTCGTTATCCCATTTATTTTATCTCGATGGTTTCAACACAAAGCAGCAAAGAAATTTCTCCCTGTTTAATCCTCAAAACGCAATATAATCCACAAGCACAAATATACATTTGTAGACATAATATAAATCCACAGGCGCGATGTTTCATTTCACAATTCTTTGGATTTAGCATTGAGCGAACTCTACCTGAACCTCTTACACCTATAATCAAGTGGGTCACTTTTTGTTCCCTTACAGACTATGCGAGACATTCCACTCGAGTGTTCGCGCGACAAGATGGGGGAGAGAGGACTATGGATAGGCAGGACGCGAAAGAAAAAAAAATGAAAAAAGAAACGAAATAAAAATTAAAAGAAGCAAATATAAAATAAAATAAAAAAGATGCGGCCACAGGAAGGGAGCTCGCGCGAGATGTAGTTGGTGGTAGTGACGCTCGTCTCTACATCCTCCTGACGTTCGTCTACACAACATCTACACGCGCGTTTTGCCTTCCAGGTATATACATCTGCGGTCTCTCTCGCGCGATTATACCTGAGTTTGGAACGCACAGCGGGACAAAGAAGTATATATAAATATACATACATCCATGTATAAAAGTTTGGGACTTTGGGTTTAGAGCAATAGCGAAAAATCTTTTTAGTACGCGCCGTTATTTCCATTTGTCTACCACGAGAATCTAGGCACAACGATATACTAAGAGGAGGATTTATGTTCAGGATTCATCTACAATATTCCTCTATTTCTTTATTCCTCCCTGACACGATGGTGTCCTTCAACTTTATTTTCTATCTGTTTGCTCGACAATTGTGAATTGGTCCCAAAAGAGATCACAGGTTTGATTTTATTTCGCCACTTGCTGGGTATATTGGCCCAACCACTTGCTATCCTCATGTCCTCGACAAATAAACCAAACGACCTCGCTTAGTTGTGCTTCTCTCTATTTCACTTTTTTATATCCACCTCTTGCTTTTCTCTAAAAACTTTATATACATTTTTTCACGTCTTCCTTTTTTTTCTTTTTCACGTTTCACCAATTCACCCACCAATAATTCTTCATATAATGTGTGCATATGTATTCATGCATTTGCCACGTGCGAATGTCAATAGAAACAGGAAACAAACATAAGAACGAAATAAAGACAGAGAATAAGAAAAGAGGGGCAAATACGAATAATAATAATAAAAAAAAAGAGGGGAATAAGGAGAATCAGTGGAAACAAAAGATTTTATTCTGCTGTTTAACACTCTCTCCTTGGATCCAGGATATACATTCATCGTTTGTCGTCATTGTTTGAGGGAGGTTCATGAACGAGTCAAGATAAATAAAATTCGAATAGAACCTAAAAAAAATGTATATATATGTGTTATAGAGTTCTCCAGATAGATTTGTTGAGTTTAGTTTGTAATGGTATCTATTTTCTTTCTGAGTGAAATCCGAGCAAGAACATCAACGACTATATTGTCAGAGAAACGAGATTCGTGTTTATGGCGTAGTCGATGCCGGATCCCTCCCATCTACTAACAGTAAGAAAAAAGAAAATGAATAAATAAGAAATGCGAGAATGCGATAGTGAGAGAAGGAAAGTCCACGTGATACCTACATAAGGAAAAGAGCGGTCACGCGAATCCGTGACTGAATCTCGAGAATATAATCCTGGTTGTCAAGTCTGTTGGTGTGAAACTCGTCACGGCTGCACGACGACTAGATGGCTCACGACACACAGTTGATGTGCTCATATAAAGTATGTTTAGACTATAATGCATAGACATAGTCGAATGTATATATGCATGAATCACATCAGTCGAGATATCACTGCACAATAAAATTGACAGAGTCGTGCGTCTGTTATTCCATTATTTTCATTTCATATTTTTCTCTTTATTTATTTTTTTTCTTCTTTATTATTTCCCTTTTATTTCATCGAGAGTTTGAAATATTTAAGACAAACCAACGCCACAGTATTTCAAGAGGTTATTTCTATCTAGTGCCGCCAAATCTTTCAGTTGAAAGTGTTCATTTAGGCGTATAGCCGATGTCTTTGCAAACGTAATGGCCCTCCTCTCATTCCGGTCTCAAATATCTTTCTCTCCCTCACTCTTATCTCTATCTCTTTTTCACCGTCTTTAACTTCTCACTCATGCCTAGTTAAGACGGAAGACGAAAATACATTCCACCAAAGAGAAATGAATTGAAATATGTCCCATACCGTCAGATGAATTAGTAGATAGGTAAATATTTAAAGTTTACTAATAATAGTATGACACCCAAGAGAATTCAAAGGACACACGATGACAAACTTGATTTACATATATGTAATTTCTATATCACTATTTGAATTTGTTGTGTGGGTGTTTACATGAAACAAATAACTAGTAAAATTGAAACATTCTTCGGAATGGAAATTTTAACGAGCACTATTTGTTGCAGAATGCATCAAAACATTTCAGTTACATTTAACGATTGACAGAATGAATATATTTAACAAAGTCGTACATGCATCATGGACAATTGTCTCATATGTCTACTGGGAAAAGTGGAACACGCACATAATGCATGTATTTATATGCATATACGTATATTTAGTTGTTGTATATTATGGCATTCTGAAAGAGAGTCATTTGAAGAGAGAAAACACTCGCACATGACTACGATGTAGTTTGTGCCATCACGCTAGCGAAACTATAACGCTCAACGCGCGGCAAACATCAGCAGTGTTTCGCTTTCTGAGCTTTTTTTTCCTCTTTCGCTCCTCCCATTCTCCGGGTGCTCTTTGACGCCGACTTTGCGTCGGCTTTGATATTCCTGCCAGAATATCTCCCCGTTCAGAGCGTAGCGCGCGCAGCAACGACGGCCCTCATGCCTGTTCACCGATTTTTTTTAACTCTTTTTTTTTCATGTTTCTCTCCTTTTCATTTTTACTTGAAATTCCTCCTTTTTTTTCCACATCTCTTTCTCTTTGCGCTCTTTTACATACGTTTGTCTCACTTACAAAGAAATTTTTTCGCCCTTTTTACTGTACATTTATTCTTCTATTTTTTTTCCCTTTGTTTGTTTTGTTTTTTCGCTTTCTGTTTTTTTGCTGCTTTTTCTTTTTTTATTAAGCTTCACTTTATACTATCTTTACGCTATCTGTCTCACTTTCGTCCTGGCACTTCATTTGAGTAGACATACGCGCTCAGTCGCCTTTCAGCAATGCAGGAAATTTGTCTGACTGTAAATCTGTGTATACAGATTTATATTCAACCAAGTCTAAATAGACAGAGTATAAAGACTAATCACAAACAGCGTCGTATATATATATGCATATATATGTATGTATATGTATTCGTGTATGAGGATGTTACCACGCCTCTTTTATATCTGTTATCGGCATTCAATTTCATAACGAATTCGTGGAGAGTAAGCGACATCGAGATAGATGATGTGATGTAATTTTTTTTCCACTTTCTTTTTTTTTAATCATCCCTTGACGATGTGTCGCTGATTTTACAGTGAAACACGCCCACTTTTTCGGTATTTCAATTTACTCGGAATTCATCAGACTCTGTCTCGTCACTAAATTGGAATGTATCCGTCGTTAGTCCAATTATATTGCGCGAGTTATATATATGTTGATACAGATATAGAGTATGAATGTATGTGAAAATGCTTGTCGCAAAGAGACAAAGGGTCAAGTGGATATTTAAATGAGAATCATTGGAAAAAAAAAAATTGGACAATGTGTAAAATGTTTGAATATAGAAATTAATTGTTTCTGATTTTTTTTTCATTTATTTTACGAAAAAATTATTATTCAATTTCCTGTAGTATCGCGTGTTTGAAATGTGTATCAATACGCAATTATTCTTCGGTCATCAAATAAACTATTTTACTGCTTCATTTATTTCTCCAAACACAAGTCAACGAGCAAAACGGAGGGATGAAAAAAAAAAACAAAAAAAAATGAAGCAAGTCAAGGAAATAATAAAGAGATTAGAGAAAAACAAATGGTTGAGAGTATTAAAAGAATGAAAAAAACAAACGAAAAAAGAAGGGAAAATGAGAACGAAATAAGAAGATAACACCTAAGAATAAATAAACACCCCCTTGCATTCTTGTTCTCAAGTTAAACAATCGTATAAGAAAATTTCTCAAGTAATAAAAGTGGGAGGTTATGATTTGACGGTGGGGCAAAAAGAGTAGAGATAATGGAAAAAATAAAAAAAAATTTTGGAATGAGTAAAAAAGGAGAGTGAAAGCGAGAAAAAAAAACACGAAAAATAATATGAAAGAGGAATAAAAGCAGTGGTGAGTTGGTGGGTCGGGGGAAGCCGGTGGTTCACGCCGTGAGACAAAGAGCTGCAAAGTGAGAGAGCGATCAGTGAGACAGAGATATTCAAGAGACGAAAAAGAGAGAATAGAGTGTAGAGTGAGTAAGAGCGCCGCGGGTATGCCTCGACGAACACGTACGCGATGCCGCAAAATCGAAGCCGAGGTGGGCGTCCACGAGACGTCGGCGTGCACGAGCACACTCTCTGCAATACACAAACACACATGAACATATAAATATATATAAAATATAATACATCTACGCATATATATTCACACTCACATATATATACACAAGTGAATATAGACATGCGAGAACGGGCGCGCGGGGTTGCCTAGGGAGCGAACGCCAAACCGTCCCGGCCAACACAGGCCCAAGAGCCCCCAAGAACGGATATTATCGCCAAACGTTAATTTGCTCGAGGCCGTCCTACCATCCAATTTTCGAGCCCTTACACGCCCACTTACCAGATCGTCCGTTAATACTACGAAACGTCGAAACGCGTTTCTCGCTCGCGCGCGCGATTCACGGCCTTTCGACTTTCGCGTCTCTCCAATGAATGTATATAGGAAAGAAGAGGAATAAAAAAAAATTAAAGAAAAAGAAAAAAATGATGAAACAGAGAAAGGTATAACGTTAGGTGTGGGGGCGAGAAGTCAGCGAGAAAGTGAGGAAGATAGAGAGAATGAGAGTGAAGCGAGCACCAGCTCCCGAGTATATAGAAGAGAATACTTGTGAATATATACGTGAAATAGCATTCGAGCGTGCGATCGTTCGCCCAACAACGCTTTCGATATATAGGGCTTCGTTTTTCGAGGGCGAACAGTATATATATATATAGATATATGAATGTATATGTGTTCCCCTCTTGTATATACGACCTGTGCGGGAGCATTCTATAATATATGCGATGGAAGAGAGGATAGGCGCTGCTGGCATCGGCAAACCAGGAGGGGCAAAAGAGAGAACCGGTTGTGTGGTGAATTCGTCCTATCCGGAGCCTCCTCCATCGACGCCTTCTTTCTTATATTATACTCAAAACTATTTATCCTACCTGTATCACACATAATATTTAGGCCAAAACATATTTATATATGCAAACTCAACTATGAATGTTTATTTGTCGATTGAAATATTAATTTTAATTTTTTGGTTTTTGTTTTGGTTTTTTACAGATTTCGAATAGACAATACTGATCATATTATCGATGTCAACAAGAATAATGCGGCGTTCGAGTACGATCAGGTGAATATAATATGTCCGGTGTACGTGCCTGGAACATATGATGACGAAGCTGAGAAATACATTATTTACAATGTGAGTTTTATGGTTTTTTTATATTTAATGATGAATTTATAATTATTTATTTTAATTTTATTGTTAATGTTGATATTTTCTTACTTTTCAATTTAGGTATCAAAAGAGGAGTATGAAACGTGTCGGATAACGAATTCAAGTCCACGTGTTATAGCAGTGTGTGACAAACCAACCAAGACAATGTATTTCACAATTACATTCAGGCCATTCACACCACAACCTGGTGGATTGGAATTTCTTCCTGGTCATGATTATTACTTTATCAGCACATCGTCAAAGGACGATTTGCATAGACGCATTGGTGGACGATGCACCACCCACAACATGAAAGTTGTATTCAAAGTTTGCTGCGCCAATGATACCAATGGACCAACCAACCGCAATAACTGTGAGTTTATTCGATCAATTCAGTTCATGTATTTTTGGATTGAGTTCAATCGATTCATGCTTGGATATTATTTGACATTGATGAAAATTGACAGTTTCTCCAATAATTAATATTATTGAACTGATTATATTGGTACCTTTCTTCTACGATAATTCAGATATTTTCGGACTATGAAAATGAAAAATTCTTAATTCATTGATAGAATCATTCAGTATTGCTATATATAAATATTAATTTCTCTCGTTCTCTCCGATGATTATTTTTGGTTCGACCCTCTGACTGTCATAAAAAATTCATAAACGAATCAGATATCTTACGTAACATGTTCATGTGTGAACGAAGTTGAAATGTGGCATATAATAAGAATAAGATGTTAATCAATAATTTAATTGGTCTCCAGTCAATAAGAATCAAAAACTTTTACATCTCTTTCTATTGTCGCAATTATTAATACAAAAACTCATTATTCCAATGTGTGACAAATGATTTATATTTATATTTGTCATATTGCAGTCTCGGGAATGGGAAGCAGCAGTACTGTACCAAGCTCAACAAGCATTGGCATTTTGGGAGGTAATGGTCATGGTATGCCACCATCACCACCCCCAAGCGTATTCAAGGGCGGAGATCGATTCTACCCGGGAGGCAACATCTATCATCATCAGCCGGGAACGGCGGCGCCCACTTTGCCTCATGTACCTCCACCAGTCATCTACCCGTCGCATCCCCATCAGCCGCAGCCGCCGATTCACAATGGACCGCCGTCCCCATCACCGCCCAAGACCTCGATCACCCAGAAGAAGAAGAACAGTACGTATATTCAAGAGATGAGAATGAGTCGAATGGCGAGTAGACAAGAGAGTAAGGGAAAGAGTGAGACTGAAAGAAAAATACGCACAGTTCGTTTCTTGAACGACGCCGCACCTGCCTGCTTGCGGCATATCATCCTCTTTCTCTTCATTCCCCCCCCTCATTTATGCCGCTCCCTCGTTTTTCTTCGCGTCTTTCTCCTTGCCGCTTGTGTCTCGACCCTTTTTCACCTTCGGCCTCTTTTCTCCCTCAGACGCGATTAATCTCGCCCCCACTGTTCCAAACTCACTCGCTCGTTTCTTTCCTTTACCATTCCTCTTGGCTTACTCCCTCATTTCTCGCGCTAGTGAGAAGCAGGCAACGAGCAGTGCGATTAATGCGTTTACGCGCGGCAAACTTGTGGCGGAAAGCACCTGTTCACACCTGTCACACGCGTGTAATGTCTTGGTGTGTGAATTTTTTTTAATCGTATATTTTTTGCTCACGTTCTTCTAGTGCATTTTATTGTAATTCGATGCTCAACTTAAATTTCAAATTGGTAAATGGGATGGTGTTGTTCAAAATGATGTTGTGAAATCGTGGGAGAGAAAGAGCAGAAGTATAGTTGTGTCAAGGGTGGGAGGCCATGATGAGAGCGATAGAGCTTTAACCGACACTGACGTGTTTGTTGGACGTTTATTTTTTCTATATTCCCTTCCGACCATCTGTCTAAATATACACGCCATTGGCTTAAAACGCCCCATCTAGTTGTGGTGTGTACAATTTGGTGTCTAATAGTACCCTAGCACTAGTTGTAAAGTCATTTTATTCCTCCCCAATTATCTATGTAGCTGTATGTTATATACAAACCCCCCTATAGAAAACAATTACTCACCGATTCTTAGTATATGATAATAATCAGATGATGGTAATGATAATACTCTAATAATTGTTTTTTTTTTGTTTCTTTTATTGCAGAGGAATATTCAGATCATCCTAATGAGGTGGTGAAGAATGAAGAATTAACTTATGCAAGCTCAGCACATCGACAGCAACGAAATGATTTACTACGATTCATTTCTTTAACAACGATCACGCTCATTGTTAGCATTTTACTGCCCAATTTGATGCGGTGAACCAACTGCCGCCGTACTCGTTGCCCATCGAGACCCCTTCTTCTGTGATTACCCTACGTTTAATTCATTTCCACGATCCTACGAACATTGAATTTTTTGCCTTGGACATCGAACGCTTGTGGAGGAGAATGCACCCCTCTTCCTCTTCCCCCTCTCTTCATAAACATATATTACTAAGAACATATATGGATATATTTGCGTTCACTCAACAAAGGAAATAAAAAATAAATAGTATGATGACCAGGGACAAAAATAAATATCGGTGAGATCGACAGTTTACAAACGAGAAATACAGAAAAAAATAAAATGCGAAAACGAAAGAAAGTGCGAGAGAGAAAGACAACGACTAATTTAAAGAAAGATGAAATAAATAACGAAAGAGCCAATAATGAACAATACAACAAGAAGATTAATTTATGGACGTGGAGCGAAACTAATTAAACACGATCAAGCCATATTAATATTTAAAACAAAAAAAAAACAACAATATTGCTAGGCACTATGTAGTTACAACCTCACTACTATTATCACTACTATTAACGAAAAAAAAAGAAAAAAAAGGAAAAAGAAGTAAGAAATGAAACAGTAGTCGTACTGATTGTCCTTATCATTACGCTATCAACTAATAGGTATTTATTCGAAATTAAATTACGTCGACGTGATAACGATACGGGCTATCAACCAGTCACGTCAATTTTTTGTCATGGAGATTCTGGGAATTATTAACTACAATGAAACGTTGATTGCGCGATACATTTATCAATTATTCATGAACGTCCAAGACAGCTCGATGAATAGATTTATGTTTTTTTTATCCTGATCTTTTTTTTTCTTATTTATTTATTCATGATGATCCAGAATGTTGGATGATTGTTCGACTGTGGGTAATAGGAAAACAATCATGTTCATGAAAAATATTTACTGGTCATACACAAACACATGATTATTTCGTCAAACTGTAAATACATTTCCAAATATTATATTAGTTGTCGATATTATATGAGGGTGGTAGATGGAATGATAGACGTGATTGACATGGTATACATTTTTCAAGTAACGCGATTGATTTCTTTAGGTTTGTTTGTGCTTCATGGTGATATAAAACACATGTGCACTTATCGCGATATATCGCGCAATCAACGTGTCCTTAATTCACTTTTCACGGTCTTATATATATATATATAAACAAATATATATAGAGAGAAGGATTTAAGTGTCGCAGTATGTATTGTGGAAAAATAAACTGCGTGTAAATAAATTCCTAAACAAATTATACGGAAAAACTTGGTGTACGATTCACGAAAAAGGAAAGAAATATATATATAAAAATGGCGAATTATATAGTTCGATTATCCATGCGATAATACTATTGGGGTTTATGTTTTTTGGAATGTAAAACAAAAGATAAAAGAAAATAAAATACATAAAAGTAATTATTGTGAATGACCGTGAAGAAAAAAATAAATGTATGAGAGGAATGAAGAGTCCAATGAATGGTGAGGAGAAAAATTGTAATATAGCTGTATTATATTGAAATTCTATTGATAGGACTGTATTATATTTATTATTCTACTATCTATTATTGCCACGCAGAAGAAAAAAAATAAACAAATGTCTGATTGATATTCAATATGATTAGTGGAATATCAAAATAATTTGCGTGTGAAGAATGAAACGTTGAACGAGATAAAGAGAGGCGTATTGTTCCTCTCTTTTTCTGTGTCTCTCCCCCATTGTATTATTACTATTATTATTATTTTTTTATATGAATGTATTCGAGAGTGGTGGCATTTCAATTAATACTTTGCTGGAGCGCGATTGGTCGTGTTAATAATTAATTTGAATTTTTTTTCCTCAACTTTTCAATTCAAAACTTTACATATCTTATTTATTGTGACCGTCAAAGTTAACTTTGGCACTGACTGTATATTGAATTAATTTCACATTTCGCCTGATATAAAAAAGAATAATATTGAAGAAAATAGTTATTCTTGTCAATCGTGTGCAGAGTGCTGACATAGAATTTGATGAGAGGATAAAAAATTACAAAATGGAGATCATGCTCTAGGCTAGAGAAGTGAAAAGATAGTGGAATGAAATGAATGTAAATATTGTACGTTGAAATTACCCCCAATACCTAATATTTCAATCATCCTGACCTCCTCTCCTCTATGTTCCTCACCAGGTGTCCATTCATCGAAATTTATTTTATCTTGCGCAAACTGAAAAAAAAACGTTACTTCAATTTGATCTTATATTTTTTCATTACTTGCTTCGTTTATTGGCGATTGCTAATATAATTCAATTTGTAATACACTGGATTAGAAAAGATACGAAAAAAAAAGAGAATAATTCGAATGAAAAAGTGAATTATGTAAACGCCTATAGAAAGCGTTATCCACTACAGTATTGTAAGCATAAGTATTACAACTGCCCGTTTGGCCACGTGTGTCTGTCCGTTCAGTGTTGTCATGTCAATTCAGTGTACAATCCATCACGAGACATGTTATTGATTGATCCCTTAATGTAATTGTGTGAGAATAGAAAAAAGAAGATACAATAACAAAAAAAAAACATGGACACTCTGTAAATCGCAACGATTTGATTAGATTCGTCATGATATCTTTCACATATACCGTCTTGAAAACAGAAGAGACTGATAAAACCTCAATGGCTGCTAAAATACAATTGTGTTCGATTTACTAATCAATTTTACACTCAGCTATACGTCTACATATGACGATCCTAATGTAAATTGTTGCGATCGATGAGAATTGAAGAATTAAAAGTCAATAGTGAAAGAATAGAAAAAAATTTGTGGGCGGGATAACGTAATAGCAATGCAGCAATGACTCATAAAGAGAAAATAGGAGGGAATGACCGTGAGAGAGAGTGAGAGAGAGAGAGAGAGGTCCATCATGATTGGTGTACTCCATTTATATTTGAATGCTAGATCAATACAGTATAAATAATTTAGCCTCGAACTTTAGATAGAAAATAGACAAGGTGACACACTGCGATTTATTTTATTTTTTCGTTATTTTCCATTCCTTTTTCCTATGTATCCATAATATCGCCATGACTCATACCAGGAGCTCAATTTTTATCTTCTCTCTTCGATATCGAACAATTGATTCTAACGTGAAAGAGGAAAAAATGAGAAAACGAAATAATAACCGACTTTCGCCACACTCAAATTTCAATCATTGATATTTATTTCGTTTGCCATCCTCTTCTTTCGTATCACGTTTTATCTTCATTACTCTTTTTTTTTTTCCCGTGCGACCTCATCGACATCGATTTTAATTTTTACTATCCAAAAATGTCTAATAAATATAATTCGTGATTACGAAACACACAACTGCCTGGGTTAATCGTCGAATTAATGGAAAAAATTGGGAGAAACGCGATAGACGTCTTGTAAATAATAAACGAATCAATAATAAATAAGTGATGAATAAAAGAGAAAAAAAGAAAAAATTGAAAGGCACTTTAAAAAGAATTTATATTAAGATACATAGCAACTATGAAATAGGTTTCTAATAACGGTTTATTATATAAAAAAAACAAAGTGGATGTACGTTGATGTCTAAGATTTTTAACGATGATGAAACACACAAAGTGATTGAAGAAAAAAGGCAAAAAAAACCTTCAACCTATATGATTTTATCATCGTAACGACCGTTATGAATAAAAAAAAATGAAAATATGAAAAAAAATGATAAATTGAATAAATACAGAATCGGAGAGGGCCGCGTACGTGCTCTGCAATTGTAACAATTTTGACGGCGCAAAAAATAACAAACGTGAGTTTAATTGATGAAGTATATGTACTTATAACGATAATACTTGGCCAGGATAAAGAAAAATATTAACTCTTCTTCAATTTTTCTTCTGTTAAACATATTATAAATATTAACGGGCAATGGATTCTCCCTCTCCATACCATCATCTGATTGAATAAAATCAATTCTAGTCATTCTTCGTCAATGATAATATATCTTGACTAACCGCGCGCTGATGGTCGACACGTGTGCTGCGGGAATGATTTTTTCGGTACGCAACTTGCCGGATGACCACCGACGACGCTCGACGTTAAGTCTTTGATTCACTTTAATTAGCGATTGGTCCCCGTGTGGACAGGGGGACCAAACTCGGAAAGCTCATTAACAAAGTGCCCTCGTTATCGGTCGCGCGCCATAGCCCGCGTGCGGTTTCAACTCCATCTCTCTCTCCCCACATTTACCATTTGCACCATCACCCACCTGCCCACCCCCAGCACCCACAAATCAGCGGCCCCAATTTCTGCGAAAATTGCAAAATCCCCTATCAGATTTTTTTTTGTTACTCATTATCACTTGCTCATTTTTTTTTCAATTTTTTTTTTCTGTTTTCAAAACCATTTACCGTCAATTCAATATTAATTATAAAAACGTCGGCATATCGGCATACAGATAAACACATACAGTGAATACAAAGTAGAGTATAGAATTCATAAATAGTAGTCCACATGTAGCGCAATAGACTTTTAAACAAGCATCGAATAACAGAAAAAAAAAATGAAAAAAAAAATAATTAAATAAATAACAGGCATAATCATAACTCTAAAGAAAGAAAAAATCATCATACACAAGTACCGTACAATAGTGCTGCAGATAATTGTAAACCGTGTTTCGTGTATGGAAAAATCTACGTGTACCCACATACAAACTCACACCCACGAATACACATCTATATATACTCACATATTAACACACAAGTGCACTGATAAATCCATCAATACATCGACGCGTGCAAAAAGACCAAAAATCAAGTGCGGCAAAAAAAGAGAAATGAATTATTAATTAAATCAACCATAAATAAAACTTTTTTTAGTGACGCGACAAAGCTGGAATGTCGACAAATTGCACATGTTGTATACGCATAACACAATATAAGGCATTAAATCTTGATGGCAAAAAAGGTAAAAGAGTTAGGGAAAAAAATATATACGAGCATATGCGTCTGGCAGTAATTTGAATGATCGAAAAATTGCAGAGTGGTATTATCATTGATGGTGAAAGTAAGAAAAATAAAACTCGAATTATATTATTAGTACAAAGAGAGAAGTATTTTATGGCACCAGGAATGCACGCGGTCATTTTTATGAAATATATACTTGTTTGTCATAAAGCTTTGACTGTTGGAATGTTCCTCATTTTAATAATTTATTTGACATTGCATTATTTCTTTTTTCCCATTTTGAGATCATTTGTTGTGCCGCGAAGTATTCGTCGCCAGTCATTTCAAATTCTGTCAAGTTATGCAGAGTGATTAGTCCATATAATGTACATACATTTCATATATATGTACATAATATTGTATTGGAAGTGCCATAGAAGTTACGTATATGGATATTGCGAAATTAATAATCGGAAAACAAAAGAATTCAAACATTCATTAAAAAATTTTTGCACGCTTATAATCATGCTCAATGGAAAAAAAAACGGAACATATATTATTTTATTTCCGAAAAATACATCATGTATTACCCCCCCACATGACCTAATTGTTGTCGAAGAAATATCTATCTTGATATCAACGAATGTTGAGATGTAAACTGCTGTTATGAGGTGAATAAAGAAACTGGTCTTTGGAATTTTCGTTAGCTTGAAAAACAATTTCATTGAGAAATTTAAGTACGCTGGTGGAAAAGAAAAGAAAACAGATAGAATAAATATTAATGACGGATGGTGAATGAAAAAACATGAGAAAAAAAGCTGTGTTGCGAAACTATGTGAAAAATTAACGTTTTGTTAAATTCAACGACATTGAGAAGCACAATCACTGTTTGCATGAGCAAGAGCAGTTTGAAATACTTCATCACGGAGGGCCTACACATTTACACTCTACACATAACACTCGTTTGAATTGATTTCAAATGCACGCAACGTAAAAAAAGAAAAAAAAATACTCATAATGTACTGATTGTTGAACGTGGCTAACAAAAAAATAATATTAGGTTGTCTGATCGACATATGTATGTATACAAAACGTGCCCAAAGTGGTCACAGGAAAAAAACTAAAATAAAAAATAAAACGCGCGTGCTTATTGATAAATGGCCTACTGAAAGAAACGAAAGGAATAAAAAGTATAATTCTTTAGGGAGGAATAGTCAGAAAATATAACACGAATTATTATAGCAAAATGGAGATGAGAAAAAACAAATTGTTGAATGGCAGCGTGATGCAAGTTGATCAGTACACGAACACGTACGTATACGTTTCAATTGCAAAATGAAAACTCCGTTTTCTCCTTTGTAAGCACACGCGTTTTCTACGACGATAATTAATTGTTATACGAGCTAACTCCAGACGGTGTGGTATACAAGACTAAGAACGAAGACCTAAAGTGGGACATAATATTTTATAACTCAACTTTTGTACAGAATAAATAAATACTTGTACTGTGGACCAATATATCTTTCATTTCATTCACACACCTCGTATAAGTTGGCAATGCGAACGATTCGCATTGTTGTACATGATAAGAGACATAACAACAATAGAATTCATGATTTAAAAAGATATTATCAATTATTTTAATTCTGAGGAAAATTTCATACTTGTATAATCATTTCTTAGGATTAGTTTGTAACAAAGGTATTATAACCAATCTGTTTTTGGCTTCTGGTATCCTCCACCATCGGCCCAATCTGTGTTCTTGTCCAACACCAACAATAAGATTATTTCCATCAGGTGTGAATGCCATTGCATTGATAAAACCAACAATTTTTACTTCAAATAACAATGTGAGTGATCTAAATGAGTCACCACATTTCCATAATCGAACAACGCCATCCCTGGAACCTGAAAATATATACAGTGCATTAATGATTTACAATTTATTTACCAAATAATTCAACTCCAATTCCAAATCATCATAATAATAAATCGTGCCTCCACCTGAAGCAACTAAATCCGTGTTGAGTAGGGTAGCAATACTCGATAACCACATTGGTTGTCCATTATCTTTGTCAACACCATGTGCAAGTTTAACTGAACAGAGAGGCTTTTTCTTCAAACAACCCCACAAACACAATTGTCCATCATCGCCGCAACTCAAGAAATTTTCTTCATTTATTAGCTTAACAACGTCTACGCTGTTCTCATGACCATTGAATATTAATTGTGATTCCTCAACAATTTTCCAAATTCTAACCGATCTGTCAAATCCACCGCTCGTTATAGCACGCTCGCGTGACAATGCATCAATTGATGTAATCGGATTCTGATGACCAAATCTATAACACAACGAAAAATCCTGAATGAATTTCCGTTCATTAATTCGAATAAAAAAAAAAACGAATCCCAAAATCAGATTAAGCTGCCACTTACAGAGATTCAACGTATGCCATATCATCCAAATTCCAAACTTTGACACTTCTATCTTCAGAGGCAGAGTATAAAGTGTGAGTGTCTCTTCGAAATACCAATCCAGTCACAATTCCACGATGTCCTTGTAAATTTTTTATGTGCTTCAAATCTTCGCCGTTGAAAACTTTGATGTCTTTACATCCACCACTTCCAGCAACCAAAAATTTACCGTCCGAACTGATAGCTAAACATAGCACAGATTTCAAACCATCCTTTGATTTCCTTTTTCCACCCAAAACATTTACCTTGGTTTTGTTCTGTATTGACCCTAGTTATTATTTATTTTTTATTTAAATCAATATTGACAGTTTTATATTGCTCATCACAGATATTATAAATATTCGTACTCACATTTGACAATACTACCATCTTTGGAGCCACTGTAAAGAAATTTACCATTGCTAGACAAACATAAACATGTAACAGAATCTTTGTGATCTTTACACCTCAAATCAATGAAATCTCCATGACCTGTATAACTGCTCGCTACTGTTTTTCGCAACTTTCCCTTCTCTTCCAAATATTCTTCCTGTAATCTTCGTGCTATTGCACCTTGTTCGAATTCTTCTCTATCTTTTTCTAAAAAAACGTTTTCATTTCTTATCAGACGTGTCAGAGGTTTAATAAAACTTGAAAATCACGATAAATCCATTCCTAATTTACCTTCTTCTTCTATTTCATGCAAATACTTTTTTGCTAATCTCAGTCTCTTCTCTTGAGCAGTCTCCTTGTCCTCCTCTTGATCATCAAACTCTTCGCCTTCGGCCCTGAAAAATTTTTATGCATTACAATCAATTGTCTCAATGCAACATCAATGTATACCCTCACACCACCGAAGAAATATCTATCTCCATATCAACAAATATTATAAGGTGAAACAATTAACATGTCAACTTACCTCTGACGTTCCTCGGCAAATTCTTCATCACTGCTGGCAATACTCTCGTCATCCTCAATATCTTTTTTTTTTCTTTTAGTATTTGTACTCTTTTTATTGGAATCTGTATCATTATTGAGTTTATTATTTCGTGATCCATTCAACTAAAATGAAAATTATCAATAACAAAGCATTAATCATTAGCTACTTGCATAAACGCGTTTGATAATAGATAACCTCAAATACCAAATATTCTACTTTTGTTTGAATTAGATAAAATATTGTAATAACAAATAACCTCAAATATCGAATATTACACTTTTTATTGAACTCAGTTCAATACTGTAATTACCTTTCTCTTAGTACCGCCAGTACCACGACTATTCCGTGCGAAAAACGACATGATTATTCGAACCTTATTTTCGAATAATAATTATATTTTCCTTAAAAAACCTCGTGGGCTTGAGGCCATGCGACTGTAGAACTTCGTAAAATGACCGTCAGCAGGCGCCCCAATCACAATGGCGGTCTGCGTGGTAATCTACTGCGCAAGCGTAATACTTTCCTTTTTCATTGTTTAAATGACAAAATTCCCGCGTAAACAGTGTCATTTTTCCATTTCTTGTTTTTGATTCCCAATATTGTGGCGTCTCTTTCAATGTGTCACAATGTTTCTTCATCAGATATTTTTGGGCCATATTTCGAATACTTTTGAGATGTTTAACAATGAAAAACAGTCAGTAATTATGCCCCGGCACGTTGCATTTGGGAAAAGAACTTCGTTCTTTTATTTATAAAGATTGAAGCCAATTAGAAATATATACAAACGCTCCTCCAAAAGCTCCATTGGTAACGAAAAGTACTTATAATTAACAGAGAATTATCCAGCGGCGTGTCTCATGGCGTTACAGTCGAGTAGTGTGAATTGATGCAGTATGACGCCTTGATGAACTTCGATATTTCAATTCGGCAATTTCAACAGCGCGCGAATATTCTTCAACACTTATAATATGTATCGGATTCAAGAACGAGCTTTCACGAAAATATTCTTTTCTACATATATTTGATCAAGAAATATTCTACAATAAAGATAGATAAAATACAATAATATCATAAATCCACGATGAAAATTATTATAGTGATACAATTGTAGAGCGGTAAAGTATCTTACTTCAATATTCTTAATTAAATCATTTTCATTTTTCCTTTTATTTAATATATACAGTACTATATTTTTATTTTTTTTTTCCTTCCTTTTGTTTGTGGTATTTGTATTATTCATGATTTACGTTTGGCTAGTAATAAATTATAAACAGCTCACTATGGTCAATTCGAACATTATCTCAAACCATTTAAAGTCTAACTTAGCAGATGGTCTTATCGTCAGTTTACATTTTTAATTTTTTGTTATTTCTATAGAATAATCATCTGTGTGAACGAATATCTGATGATAAAACACTTTTTGTCATTTCTTTGCAATAATGTGGCCCGACAATTCCCCATTTCGTTTTTTCTTCTTTTCTTTCTCAATAACATCCTAGTATTTACACAAATGCACACTGAAATTGCAAAAGAAAGTATTAATTCAAATGAATTACGATTCGAATGAATACGATTGACTTTTTAATTTTATGCAAAGTACTTATGCTTCGTTTCTGTGACAATCAATAAAAACTAAAGTTCAATTGATCTCTATGTTTATAAATGTTTTTGCTACCATATCTCGAAATGTTTAATAAGATCGATATGTGCGTACCAATTATTCCAGAATTTTTTCGTTTCATTATTCGTATTCTACCGGAATACACAAACAAACACCCAGCAATTATTGAAAATAAAATGATTATGCAGATTTTAATGCTCTTGTTGTTTTCGCTTACATACTCCCATCGATTTTCATACACATATATCATGAACATAGAACAATTTGTGGTAAATTGATACTTAAATTAGAATTTACATGTCAAATTAGCCTTAGATTTTTTGACCCAATCGCGCAGTTATTTATAAACTCTCGTTAATGTGGTGTTCAGGCACAGAATGAATGCTGGATTATTGTTCTGCACAACAAACCAGCAACTACTCCTACCTAACTTCCTTTTTTTACAAGTTGTGATCGCGATTATCGTTTTTTTTATATAGACTTTCATGGAAATCATCTTCCTCCTGTTAATGAGATGGAAGAAACTTACTCATTGATTAGAACGTAGGCTATTGTTTACATGCAATCAAGAAGAAAAAAAAATAGATATTATTAATATGTACATTAATTGTACAAATTTCGCGATAAAAATATCGAAATATGCATAATTTCGAAGTTAGAAAACGAAATTGAAATGCAAATTATGTCAGCAAAAAGAAAACTCTCATGGGAAGGGATTGCACTGCTCGATTGATCCGAAGGAAAAACGCCGAATCTAATTTCTCTTTGTATTTTTTCCTAATCGATGTATATGCAGTTTTTCCAATCATTGTACAATCGAAATCATAATTGGCACAAATTCATGAAGTCCTCGTCATAAGAGTGCTGAGGGCCACACAACTTGACAAATTAGCCATTTTGTGAGTGCAAATCATGATGTTCGAGATGGAAAAATAATACAGTGGATAATATTGCCATTATCGAAATAAATTTTCATGCATTCGGCGAAACAAAAAAAAAACATAAAACAACAGAGAATAATTTCACCATAGAGTAAAAATGAAAACCTTACTTATATATAAACGTCCACAAATATATGGAGGTGAATTTTGTACACGAGTTTATGAAGTTCTAACTTCGGTTATAGATCGTAATGCGTCATAAAAATTGAATTCGATCTCTTATTTCTGTGTTTCTTCTGTCCTATCGCTTTCACACCGTTATTCGCACATAAGAGTCAGTGCATCTTGAACTAAGGAAGAGATGGTGTACAAAAAGCCAAGCTAATCAATTGAGACATTACACTCGGAGGTCGATGATGGACTCGAAGGACGATGGCAAGGAAAAATGGTGCACTAGGAATTGGCGTTTGGTGGCGGTGGCCTCCGGTCATACTCCCTTCTGTAGTCTTTATTCGGTCTCCAATCACTTGGATATCCTCCTTCACCTGGATAACCTCTACCACGAAAATGTCCTGATGGTATATCGGTCGGTGGATAATTACCAGCACCACCTCCTCCTCCACCGCCACCACCACCACCGTAACCGCCTGGACCTCCATATCCATAATTGCCAGCTGGACCGGATGGATATCTATAATAGTCGCTGGAAAAAAATACCATCAATACTCTAATTCAAGTTGAAAGGGATAAAAAAAACATTATAGTTTCGATATTTCACCTCCGTTTGTCGTTGAGGTGCATGCCACGGTCACGATCCCGTTCCCGTTCCCTATCTCGATCTCTGTCTCGATGATATCCACCTGGCATACGCCCGTAAGAATCAAATCTCTCTCGTTTATGATCATTGAATCTATGGAAAGAAATATTCCGAATTATACTGAAATAAATTATCTAGCAAAGAGAAAAACAGAATGATTAAAAACATCTGACAAAGTGATTACCTGCTCTCACGTGGATCCCTTCCGTCCCGAGGTAACCAATGATCTTCTTCACGACTACCACTGTAATGTCCACCAACCCCATAACCACCGCTGTCTCTCCTTACGCGTTCATCTTTCGTACCGCTTAATCGGTCCATACTACGATCATGCGCTCTTTCCCGATCCCTTTCCCGATCCCTGTCACGTTTAATGTCTTTATGCTTGAGATCCTTTGGCTCTTTGTGTCTCAATGTGTCACTAGTGTTGGACGAATTGGATGATGAGACTAGCGGTGTAATTGTAATAGCCCCTATCGTCACACCTGACATTCCACTACTATTAGATACACTACTATTTGCCGTTATATGTTTTTTACTCGGTAAACTGCTATTTGAATTATCTTCAACATCATCTACTCTACGTTTAACTGGTCTCGACTCTTTCGAAGTATTTTCATTTGGGTGTGGCTTTTCATGTGATTTATTATCCGAATGTTTCTGTTTTACTGTGTCCTCTTTTTTCTCTGGACTTGAAAGCATACTCGTATTATCATCACCTTTCGCACGTGTCGCGTGTTTATACAGTTTGTAGAGTTTCTTCGCATCGAACTCCGTAAATTTTGAAACAAAATACCACAGATTACTTCGCCATTCTTTTATCTGCTCGGGATCACGATATTCTGATAGACAAGTATTAATTTGGTTACCGATTTGAACGAGGCATTGTCGCGTGTGGGCCACTTGCTCAGATTCACTCAATGTTTGATCTGGCCTATCCAGAGCTTTCAATGATTTTTTTACCGGCCTCATTTTTTCCTTGCATTCATTGAATATTGATGGATCTAAATCGCCGAGGACATCAAGTGCACGTGGTTCATTATTTGCAGTGAAATGCATTGGACCAACTGCCTGTTTATTTCTTTTGTTCTTCTTCCCTTCTTTTTTCTCTTTTTTCACTTTTTTTTCTTTCTTCTTATCATCAATTGCGCTATCACTTTCATCCTTCACTTCTCGTTTAACTACAACTTCAATTTCTTCTTTTTTCACAGGCGGTTTTTCCACTTTTACTTTCGGTTTTTTATTTTCATCACCTGAACTATCATTATCTTCAACGATTTCCTTCGTAATGGCCATTTTTATTTCTTTTGGTTTCCGTGGTTTTCGCATTCTCGTAACACCATGCTTTAAATCTATCTGTCGTTTTAATAATTTCAATAAATATTCGGCGCGTGCGTGCAACTGCTTCACTTGTGGTTTATTTTCATTTGGAAGTATTTTATCAGCAAGTTTCAAAGTTGCGTCCATTTTGATTGCCTCCCACGAGCTCATTCCGTGAGTATAAATGCCCCGAAGAAGACGTGAATCATCCTCAGAATTCCATTCGCAATCGAAATTGGCTGGTTTCAATTTAACATCGAAATGCCAATTTGCTCGCTGTTCTGCATCAGCAGGCAAAGCTTGATCTAATGGTTCTAATTCTTTTTCTGCAGCTGAAAGAGACTTGGCATTGACCATAACGCCGGCCAATTTAAATGTTGGACCTCTGCCACGTTTACGGCCTTTACCCTCTTTCTTCACTTCGTCCTCCGCCGATTTATTTTCTTTAGCTGTATTCTCGAATTCCGTAATACATGCATCACACCTTGATTTCAATAGGTCACCTAAGTATCGCAATTCAGCCATTGGTTTTTCTTGCAATTCAGCATCAGCGGCAATGTCATCCAACCGTTTCAATGGAGCTGGGAATTTTTTATAACTCTTGATGAATCTACGTATTTCAACATCAGTAAAACTTTTGATCGATTCACGTGGTAACATTCGAGGTCGGCCACGTTTCTTTGGTCGTTCATCATCAGAACCCTCAGCCTCACTGCCTGTTTCCTCGGCCTCATCACTCTCCTCCGACTGTGGTTTTCGCCTCTTTCGACCTTTACCCTCACCTTGATTTATCTGTTGGAGCGTTTTGCGACTTCGTGGTGGTAAATAAAGGTCTTCCATTTCTTTAGATTTCGCATGTTCTTCGACTTTTTTACGGAAATTTTCGGGTATTATTTCGGCCCAATCTTTACTTTCATCATCATTTTCATTTGGCTGCACAATTGGCTCTGACTCTTCCTCAAATGCAGCAAAACTCGCGACTTTAAATGCTGACAGCAATTCATCACCAACGGTTGCCGGTGCGTCATCTCTTGTTTCGGCACGTCGCAAAATTTCATCGATGTCACACGTTGGCTCCTCATCACCGTCTTCTTCATCTTTGAATAATTCTTCAGCACCGAATTTCAAAATTGCACTCAAATCTTCCTTATTAAATGGATTATTATTCGTTCCCGGAGCTTTTTTATCGAGAACCGTTCGCCCAGTTGTGTCCATTCTTTGTATGACAAGATGATCCAACACCATCTTTTGTTTCGCTCGCTCTACAATTTCTTCTTCAACTGAATTTTTCGTTACCAATCGATAAATGTTAACCTGATTTTTCTGACCGATACGATGTGCACGTGCTTGCGCTTGCAAATCATTTTGTGGATTCCAATCGGAATCAAATATTATCACAGTATCAGCTGTGGCCAAATTAATACCAAGTCCACCGGCGCGTGTGGATAAAAGGAAGCAAAAATCCGTTGAGCCCTCAGCATTAAAATGATCCAACGCTTGTTTACGTAATTCACCTTTTATACTACCATCGAGCCGTTGAAATGGAAAATGCCGTTTTTGCAAATATTCACCGAGTATATCTAACATTCTAACCATTTGACTGAATATTAATACACGATGCCCTGTCTCACGCAAACGCACTAACAATTTATCAAGGAGAACTAATTTTCCAGAGCCGCGTATGACTTGTTGTAAATAATCTTCATTACTTTCCTTTCTTTCACCTTCCATTGGTTTAGTTAGAAATGCATGATTACAGCATTTCTTTAATTCTATAACTATATTAATGAATGTCATAGTCGATCCTTTAACACCTTTACGCAATGCATTATAATTTTTTGTCAGTATCCATTTATAGTACTGTTTCTGTAAAGACGTCATTTCAACACGCAATATTTGTTCAACTTTAGCTGGTAATGATTTTTCAACATCTTTTTTCACTCGGCGCAATATGAAGGGTTCAAGCTGTTTGTGCAACTTGGAATAACCTTTCTGAGCGGCATTATCGTGCTCTTTCTCAAATTCCTCCCAGGTTGTGAATTTATTCGGCATAATGAAGTGCAATAGTGCCCACAGTTCTTTCAAACTGTTTTGCAACGGTGTACCAGTAATTAAAAGTCGATGATTTGTATGAAATTCTGTAAGGGCTTTGTACAATAATGAATCATCGTTTTTCAAACGATGCGCTTCGTCAACAAGAAGCGCTGCCCAATTTAATACGCCTAGAAACGCTTTGTCCTTGAGGACAATTTCGTATGTCGTGAGTATGGCATTGAACTTCAATCGCTTCGAGTTATAACACCATTCGTATTCACGAATCTACGAAAAAAAAAGAAAAATAAATGCATATAGATTGATCAAATAATAATAAAATCTTGAAGCGATGAATCTTACAAATGTCTAGATATAAATAAACTTTTCGAAAAGAATTTGGCAACTTACAACGTTGCGGGAAGTAACATCACCCAAATACGTGACGAAATTTATGTCAGGTGCCCATTGCGCCATCTCTCTCTGCCAGGAAGTCATTGTCGACAACGGTACGACTAGTAAGAATGGTCCATAAAGCTGGTGAGTGTGGAATAAGTAGTAAAGGAAGCATATTGTCTGGATTGTTTTCCCCAATCCCATTTCATCAGCCAGTATAACACTGAAAGAAAAATCAATAGTTCATGAATAATAAATATTTTCATAATGACAAACGTTCTGTCCAATGTGGCACAAACTTACCTATTTTCTTTACACCATGAGTGAATCATCCAATTGAGTCCGTCCATTTGATAATCTCGTAAAACTAAATCCTTTCCGCGACCCATATATTCTGGTTGACCTTTCACCTGATGAAACTTGGGTCTTGATCTTAGAACTTTGCAGTGTTTACTGGGTGTTCTCTTTGAATCTTCCCGATCGCGAAATTCTTTGATTTTTTCTGGCCACTTTTTGATTATAAGTGCGCCATCCTCCCAAGTTGATTCAGCATATGGTAAACTTTCCCATTTGCAATAGTAATCAGGATGTATAGAGTCAGGTTTCTTGTATTCGGCGATAATACGCTCAACATTATTGTAACTTTTTAATAATTCTTGCTGCAGTTCTAATTGACATTCAAAATAATCAATGTCCTCTGGGCCAGCATAACCTCGCCACTGTTTCAACTCTCTTTCACGTTTTATGAAATTATCTAGTTTCTTTAAGCCCTTCACTTTTTGAGCTTTCAATGACTCTTCGGATTCCCATGTATTATGTATGTGCGACCAACCCTTCCATTTAATCAGGTACTGAACTTCACTTTCCTCTTTACTCAACTCTTTTGGATTCGGATCGCCATTTTCTTCTACTGCATAGACAGTAGTAACATTACCGGTCACTATAATTAATGAGAGTATATAAATAAATGAGAATGTTGCCGGGTCCACCATAATGAGCATAAAAGTGATGATACTGATAAAAAAATGGGATAACGCACCTCCTTTCTTTCCACGTCTATGAGCCAAAATACGCTCAACTGTCTCTGCATTATCTGGCTCCAATATTGTAGTTGTTGTTGCTTCATCAACTTCAACAAGATCTTCACTACCGGTACCCTCATCGCTTTGCTCTTTATAACTCACCGCGGTACCCGCTCGTCTTGTAACTTGTCTAAAAAATCATCGTGAATTTTTCTCTGTACTGATCTATCTGTGTAAGATTGATGGCAATTCAAATAGCCTTGTCGATGAACAAACCTTCGATTATCATCACTGTCAAAGGAAGAATTATCAGAGGAATCTGACACACGTTTTTTTCTCGATCTGACATTTTCTTTGGCTTTTTGAGCCGCTCGTCGATTAATAGATTTACTAGGTGGTGGTCTTCGTGTCTCAACATCGTCCGAGTCCGATTCCGAACTCTCAGAATTCCACGTACCATGTGTGCTATACCGAATTTAAACATCATTGTTGCATTATGTTACGCTGAATTTTCTCTAAAAATATGTCTATACAAGAAGGTGCTCTAACTCCGAAAGCAACGAAAAGGTGACAAAGAATATTAATGTAATGATTTTACAAAATGTCAGTAGGAAGTGTAATGTGAATTCTACTTTGGAAATAAAATTACGGAATACTTTCACATAATTGTTTTAGATTAATGTAAGAAGTAAATGACCTGACATTTGATCTCCATATCAGCCATCTAATGAAATTAGACTATCGAGGATGGAGAAGATCGAGCCAGAATTGTTTCCTGAGTGGATATTTGTTTTTTTTTAAATTCGCATTACTTACCTTTTTTTCTTGTGCTTTTTGCGACTATCGCTGTCGCTTTCATGAGGGGCAGTGAGCCTCTCAGGCTCCTTTCTAGACCTTCCTGATCTCCTGATTCCATATATGTCAGGATTTTCATCCCACTCGCGGCTAGTATCGTTTTTATGCCTATGCTTTGTTTCTGTGCTGTGATTCGAGCTTTTGCTCTGGAAACTATCGCTTTGTGCAGGTGCATCGGATTTCTCGGATTTATCAGAATCTGAATGTGACGCCGAGCCAGAACCACTTGACGAGCTGGAGTCACTAAATTGCCAGCCGAGCAATTATATATTTAATTTTGCATGTATAATATAAATTATGATGATAGTCGTAACATCTAGCATTTAATTCGAAGCAACAAAATTATAACACCACATATGAGAAATTAAATTCAATAGATTCTCTAAATAAGGTTCATTACTGAATGAAAATGCTTAATCACCAAGCAGAATACACAAGTGAAACAACGTGATTAGCAGCAAATTCTTGGCAATGATAAAAGCAATGCTGCTCTTGTACTTGATTCCAGATTGAGAAGAAAGAATTGGTTTCTTTTTTATTCCCTTTCTCCAAGGCACAATACTCACCTATCACTTCCTGAACCAGAACCAGAATTACTTCCTGAAGAGCTGCTGTCACTTTTACTTTCGTTATCTGAATCTGATGCTGACTCTTTGCCAGACTCTGATTCTAAAGTTTTCTGTAATAGAATAAAATTTTTCTCGATTGTTTGTATTCAGAGCTATCTTTATTTTATTTCTCGCTTGTGTTGTTTGGAATAGCATCGGATGTAATAAGAAAAAAATTCTGCCATTTAATTGCGTTGGAATGCCGAAGAATTATTTCAGAATTAGAAATAAAAATTGAATGCATCACCTGATCAACGATACTTTATTTTTCTCATCACTTATTTGGTAGTGCCGCAGTTGAAATTATTGCACGTTGAATTTTATATAAGGATATTAAAAATTTTTTTTGTCGTGCAGTTTATGCAAATATATTTATTTTTCAAAAAACCCATAATCATACATGTTTCATATGTTAATATCTATAAAGAAATTCTGACCAGATATCAAAATTCCGTATTAAAAAGACAAAAATTAAGAATTCTGATGAATTGTTCCCATAGGCCACATTATTTCCTCCAAATAATGAACACATGTAGGACAATCACGTTCAATTACACTCATAATGATGAGAATTATTCCATACATAGTTTTCTTTTTATTGTGAAGGATCCAGTGTTCACAAAAAAAAAGATGTAACTCAATCAATTATTAATTTATCACAGTACATTGAATAGAGTTCCATAATAAAATGTTCTCATTTCTCTTCTCTTTCTCTCTAATCAGCAAAAAAATAAGAATTCCACCTCAAGAAAAGTCACATAATGTATGCACCAAATCTTATTCCTTTTTTTTGTTACTGGTTTTACAACACTGAATTCCATTGTAATGTTATGAGTAACCACAACAATTTCAGGTACTTTCAATGCATAAATCACCGTAAACTTAAGAAATAATCATATCATACTATTCATTATGATAGAAAAGTGACTTGAAATACATAAAAGTTTGTGAAACAATAATTTCATAATGAAGATCATGAATTTGGAAATTGAATGTTAACAGATGACAAAATTATTGTAAGACGAGTAACTACGTCACAAGATAAATTGACAATAACGATACTGTGAGTATGGATGAGATACTTTGAGCTTAAATTGCAAAAATGGGTCTATCATAAAATTTTGAATATATGTGTGGCTGAGCTGAGTAATACCATAAAGAATAATTATTGATGAGAAACTGAGTGGAACAATGGCTTTTTATGTGAAAAACATTAATGAGAAGTGATGTAAACAAACTTATAGGTTATTACTAGAGTAAAAAACTGTTAAAATCCTTATGAAAACAGGGTACAAGACGGCAAAGTATCTTGAACCCAGACAACCATAGGACCCCGCCCAACGTCTAAAAACATTACCAGACACATTAACAATATTTATTATAATTAAATGAAGCTTTTAACGTATCAAAGAGAGTGAAAACACATGTGGCAACGTGAATTTCGCTTATTCCAAACAACACCGCAATTAATCAATAATTATATCAAACGCACAATTAAATCACGATAATCGTGTTATCGAATAAATAAATAAATTGTCCCATAAATAAATGAAATAAATGTGAAAAAGTGGAAAATATTTTCGACGAAGCCCCCCCGAGCACTCACCTGCATCGTACCGTCTACGCGTCTCAACCAATTATTCAATATCACCCTCAATCCCTAATTATTTCACGTTTAATTAATAATAATAACCAATTTACGCACACCCATAGACAATATTAAATGATCATTGTATTACAAATTCGCAACATCGTACAAAAATATCGAATTTTCACGTACTATATGGTCGCGGGCCCGAACACGGCCGCCATTTTGTGCACTCCACTCGGTTCGTACGTCCTTCCCGGTCGCCCTCTCGTCATTCTCCATCCCGTCGTGCAATGCGCGTACGCCATTACCATACATCCCACCTCTCTCCCCCAATAACCTGCGCGCGTTTCCATTTTACACACCGACATCAGCGCGCAACACAAACACCATTCAATGAATTCAATAGATTTTCCCAATGTCCCTCTTCCTCAATAATCCCATCATCTAACGGACAAAGACTTCCCCACAAATAACGCGTAATTTCCAATGCGAAATTCATATAAACTGAAATATCACGTTGACGAATGATTTATGAGCGATTTTCCCATACGAATGTTTGAAATTACTATTTTAAATATTCATTGGACGCAATTTGTTTGGAATAAGCGACATTCACATTTCTTATCTACTTTGTGTAGTTCATGATCTGACTGCCATTTTGATTTCAAATTCTCCACGTCTCATTTTACCCAGAAGCCACTCCACTTATCAATTGTACACACATACACATATACATATACAAATGTTTGTGTATGTATATGAGTGTACCATTTGAATTATCAATTTTATCTGATTATGCGCACCTGAGAATATCAATGACGCAATTACATGTCTGATGAAAACATGAGAATTAACATTAACTTATGAATATAAATAGAAAATTGAGATCTAATATTATGATTAGAGAGAGATGAGAAATTTATATATAAATATGCAAATTATTGTGTGATCACTGTGAAGTGAAATAATTACTCTAAATTAGATGTAAGTAATAAAAATTTACATTAAGTATATATAATGATTGATCGTGTTCAAATGATACCGTTCGTTACGATCGTTTTCTTGACTTTATCACAGAAACAGCCAATACTGAACACTGTCACCATCAAACTGCTGATGACTGAACGGATATGATTTCATATGTTCTCTCATTTCACGTAGAAGTGTTCAGAAAATGTAAGTGAACGACATATTGACGATTAATTTCGTGTCGTTTCATGCAAACTTGTCTTACAGTCATACTTAGAACTCGTTACGACCAAATAATAAAGAATTTGAGATGATATAATTGATTGAAAGTGGAAAAAATATAATATATAATTTACCGTTATCGGATATTTATAGTCGTGCTGATTTTTAGAGTGTTAATACTAGCGTGAAGTGATCTTTAATGATGAAACGAAAAAAGTTACCCCAAAGACCATGGCACATCACACCGGAAAAGGTGGAGGAAACGTCGCATTCGATAGACGATTACTCGCAACTTCCGGTATCGAAGTTCATTCGCGGCGTGATGTCGATGTGTCGATGAGTTTCGATTCATGTGTTTTCATATTTCGAGTGGACGCGGGAAAATATGAATAGAATTTTAGATTATTCTGTTGAGATATCAATTTATAGGACGGGAAATTTTTCTGATTATGGGAGATTATGATATATCTTGGTTTATATATTATTTGATTATGCATAAAATTGTAGCCTCATTTACCTATGAAAGCTCACGATATGTGAACTGTCGATATTTATTGAAAATGTTTCTAATTCAAGGGATGAGACTGCTATCACAGATGTAATCCATAACTCCGATAGAGAAATTTATGTTTTATTTCCAATCTCACATAATTTTATCATACATTGTACATAATTTGATATTAAAAATGCTATATAAAATCAGAATTATAAACGAAAAAATTAGCGGAAAGTATACTCCATTTGCTTACTTCTGATCAGCTTCTTGTATGTAGTTTCATGAGCACAAAAGACACAAAAGTTACTCCATCAAATTGAATTGCCATCTAGGTAGATGGTTTTACATGTATAACATTCATTTTTATAGTTATTCAGGATCTGGTGTGCCAGCTGCTGCTGCTTCTTCTGATTGACTTGATGTCCCTTCTTCAGTTTCTTTTGCTTTTGTTTTTGCATCTGGCACCCAGAGTCCACTATCTATACATCTTCGCATATGATACTTGGCTTCGTCCTCTGGCATTGTAGCTATAGTTTGTTGGAGCAATGGTATATCTTGCGATTCGAAGCATTTCTGCAGAGCCTGGTGGGATGAATAGATACCGTGATTAATTAAGACATATTTCAAAGTACATTCTTGTCGATTATTATTGGATAATAACAACTATTTTACCTCTGGTAAACTCTGGAAAACTTCAACAGGATCTAGTCCACCTGGGCCAAGACGTTCCAATCTCTCTTCCTCTTCAGCTTCTTTGATAGCTTCTGCAATCTTTTCAGCCGCCCGTTTACGAATCCGCTCTTTGAACGAAGTAACTTCATCGTCAAATGATTTTTTGTATTCTGGATCTGCAATTTGGATTCTACTAAAGAAAGAACCGACACATGCACGTGGATCCACATCAAGCTGTTTCGATAGTTCCAAAATGTATTGCATGCATATGCACTGATGAGCAACGTGTTCCATGAGCTCCGATTTCTGGAATAAAAAGTGTTTTTTTTTCTTCATAAATCAAATATATGTCCATTTAATGGTAGAAGATAAAATAGATTCCATTCAATCACTCACTTCTTCCATTTCCAAATTTATACACCAAATAACCAGATAATTTGCAGTGTTTTCACACACTAATTGTTGATTCTCTTGCAAAAATTGTTTACTATCATCATAACGTCGTAACATTCCGTATTTTTTCAAATTCTTCTCATTATCCTTGACAAATTGTTTCATTTTTTGTTCTCTAACATCATCTGGCAAATCCGAATCATCTTCTTTCCTACGTGGTTTTGTATTAATAACAGTTTTCGTAAATCCAGCATGACCAATAGTATCAACATTCCATGGCATTGACTTCTCCTTTTTTTTCAACTCTTCTTGTTTACTTAAAACTTTCTGCTGCTCCAATTCAAGCTCCTGTAGTGCATTTTTCATTGCATCTAAATCACCGCCATCGGACTTTTCTTTCTCCAACTTGGCTATGCTTTGTTTAGTTTTTTCCAACTTTTCGCGTGTTCTGAACAGAGATGATACAGAATATTACGAAAGTTAGCATGATAAATGAAAATATAAAATCAGCACCATCTCTATCTTACTCAGCCTTTTTCCTCTCAATTTCTTCTTGTTCTCTTTTCTGTTCTTCCATTCTTTCCAATCTTGCTTGATGTCTCCATCTGAATAACGATGGAGTATCAATATTGGGATGAGTGTCGTCCTCATCATCTGATATCTAAATAAACAAATCAAATTCTACATTATCTGAGAAAAATATAAACACAAAATAATACATCAAATATTTCCATCGTCAACATTGATTGTGAATAAAGTAATTCGTCAATATTGTCTATGGAACAGAGTAACCCAAAATGAATGTTGACATTCCAGAACATTCTGAAAACCGGTGTACACCTGTATTTACCTCTATATCCTTCCACTTGCTGTAATCAACCATTTTCTATATCTTTCAATGGTTACTTTCTGTCCTTACTGGTTTTAATATATGTAAACCTTTTTATTATGCCAGATATTTATTTATGAAAGCAAGCAAAGCACCAATAAGTTCTGTTTCATCAGCGCGTCTCCACTTTCCTCTTTTTCAGCTTCAGCACTCCACTAGTTATTGAAAATTTTGATTGGTGTTTGACTCCAAGATCCATAAACTAACACATTTCAGAGTACAAGGGAGTAACTAAAAAAAAAAGTCGAAACATCTTTTGAAAAAAAAAAAGGATGAACGGCGCCACTTTTGCATTGGCAACTCCTGCCATCTGTAGAACGTTTATCGACCGAACATAACTTCAGGCGGGAAATTTCAATTAAAACAATTGTTGATAGAAGTCATTGAATTGGCATTACCATTGCAAATTAGCAGAAATTTATAATTTTCGCATTATATATTATTTCAGGAATGATGAATTGGAGTAAAAAACGATGAATTTCATATGAACGAGCATTATTGGCACAAAGGATTGATTGAGGATAAAACGCATACAATTGTTACCTATGAGAAATTATTAATTTTCCTGTTGCGATTTTTGAGATTGAAAATTTGTCGACTATCATTGTATTGATGAACATATAAATATATCAATGTAGATAAAATTTGTCATTCACGAGAATATTCTCATGTACAACAGAAATCAAAATTGATGAAGAATGATGCAACATGTTGCCCATTTACACCATTATTTACAAAATGGAGTTATTTTTTGAACAATCACACTTAAACAAAATATTACTCCTGACAATAAAAAATCTGACGATGTCAATAGTGTGTTTGCAAAGACAAATAGTATTCACAAGTATTTAAAATAATGGAAAATTACAATACTTCTGATTTTTGCATACTTTGTTTTTTCAGATGACCATTTTGGCAATGCCACTATGATGCATATTTCTCCTGAGTACGAAGTAGCATTCGAAACGATTTGCAATCAATTCGCCTTGAATGCTTATAAATATAATTAAATACTCCAAATGCAACTGATGTTTGGTTTTGACTATGAAACAAATCAAACGCTACTTTTCTAATCATCATCAATCGATTATGTGATGAGAATGTAAAAGCGGATTTAATTTTCATAATGACAAAATTCGCCAAAAACATCTTCAATTATTATTACCACATATGAATATTCTCAGCTCAAATAAAAGAGATGTGGTGAAAATTTACTGATACGCTTTATCAATCATGAGCATTGACCGTTGACCGAGTTACGAGCTGTACCGATAGTGCAGACGTTAAATGCAACAGTAAAACGCAATGAAGGGTAGAAAATTGAACATAGACCGCATAAAAATACTAATATAGTGTTGGACAAATTTTATCTATCATGATAACGTGGCATTCAAATTTACAGTAAATATAGTATTGTACATATTTCGCAATTTTGTCATTTCATTTGAGGTGACGTATACATATAGCGATGCCATCTGTCAAAACGTGAATAAAAAAATAAGCAGATTTTAATTGCATGTATAATTGGAAGTTGGTGATTCAAAATGCTGTGAAATGGAAGGACGTTCATAAAAAATAATATAAAACAGCCTTCAACATTTATTCAACGCTCACTGTACCAACTTTGTACGAGCGAGTGTGATCACAATCAGTATCGTTGTAATGCTTGAAAGGTTAGTAATATACACATAGAACACCCTATTTCAAATCATGACTATTACATAGATGAAACGAACGATAGTTATTTTTGTTGGGTTATTATGAGGGATTCACATAGCATAATTAGTGATTATTATACACATAGTTTACAGGTATTATACGACTACTCCGATGCTTCCAACTCATCATAAAAAACGAAACATGGTGTTAGACTCCATGAGACTTGGTGGTGGGCGATGTCCACCTCTTATCGTCACAGTGTTGATACTGGCATGCTTTTTATTAATATTCAACTGGTGGAGTTTGTCAACCGAAAATGTTGAATTACTTAGTCAACTCGATCAACTTCAAGATCAGTTGAAAATAACGTATGTAGTTTATTGCTTTCTATGCGTTATCAATTCTTTTCATGAAGATAATTCTATAGTGACTGATATTTCGTTACTTTCAGTGTTAACGAACGTGACAAATGTTTGACAATTAAAGATAATGTTGAGCATCAATATAGAAATTCAGAAAGTGAAGTAGGATTATTACATGTTCGACTTCAAAAGCAGGATGATTTGAAGAAACACAATGATGAGTTAACTGATGATTTAATGATGTGCCAGAGTAAACTTGATTCTTTGAATAAGTTAGATGTAACTAAAACGGCAACTTTGGAAGCCTTAAGACTGGAAAAAGATAGATTAATAAGTGAAATGGACACTAAACGAGAGGAGACTCGGAGATTGATAGCGGAATTAAATAAAGTTAGTAATATGATGAATGCATTGTGATTTATACGATTCAATTGGGTATTTTATCATGGACTATATGCTTATTTTCAGACGAAATCTGATATGGATCAATTAAAGAAGACATGTAATAAAAATAGTGATAAAGCAAATGACAAAGAAACTGTTGGGGATAAGGATGCCAGTAACGTTGCTGATGCTGGAGAAGTGGAGGATGACGAAAAGGAATTACCAGAAAATGCGAGAGAAGAAATGGAAGCAGGAAATAATGATGAACAGACAAGTCCAAAAAGTGTAAAACCACAATTTTCAAATGCTAGTATCGGTCTGTAACTTTATACGACAATTATCAAAATATTTCTTTCAATGCGTTTATTTTCTCGTTGTCATATTATATAATTCATTTGCAGTTTACATTCAGTTTAAATATACTTAGCTGTATCTTAAGTCAATATAACAGTATAAAATAAATATCTAATGGGTTTGCACTGCCCACAATTCATTTTCAATTTTCTATTTGGGTATTGTCACAATATCATAAATAGCTAAAATTTTTGTGCGAATCATTTCTTTGTTTCACGATTAAATGAATGTTTCTTTTGTTGGTGATGATTTCGTTGTTATCGAGAAGTTGATTTACTACGACTAAAAAAATTTCTATACTGTCGAAAATCATTCTATATCTGTTTGGCGTTACAACAAAACAATTGATTATAGTAATACTGTTCAATGTTTGGTATAAATCATGGGTGAATCGGAGTATGCATGGAGAAACGTCGAACCTCATTATCATCATATAAACTAAATGCAATGATAATTGTATCACAATAGACACGTCAACATCGAGGAAATATTTTTAGTTAGCAACAAATGATTAGAAGGTGTATAAATTAATCAAAATTAATACGATGAGTGATGAAATCTGTTTTCAACGTATTAAAATTGCACATGTACGACTAGAAATGCATCATAACAGCTCCTTTAAATATCTAAGTACATCAGTAAGATATTTATGATTATCCTCTATTGGGACGCCACATGTAAAGCAAGAAAAATCAAACACACAATAGTTATTACCTATACAAACGAGGTATAACACGCATTAGAGCAGCAACAGTACAGCAATAAGCATATAACATCTCTAATTCTTTTCATGGAGAATAATTGGACGGTGTGTTTCGATGCTTCCTTCGAAATATGAAGGCAAAAATTGAACGCAATCTTCGCCATCTACTTTGTTTTCGGGGTGTATCACGAATTCGTTCTTTAGAACGTATTTGCCGGATGAGAGAGTAAAATGCATCATCAATAAATTGTCTCAGCGCAGCTGAAGTTTCATAAAACGGACATCCCAATTGATGTGCCAATGCTTTTCCTTCCTCCGTCGTCACCTAGGATTATGTATGAAAGAAAAATAACACAAATGATATAGACAAATCAACGGAATATTAATATATATATATATTAGAATGATCTATTGATTCACCTTCCGTTGTGATTGTAAATCAAACTTGTTCCCAACCAATACTAAAGGGATATCCTCATTGGCACGAACTCGGGATATCAACTTACGATACTCAAGCACTTCCCGAAAACTATGTCTGTCAGTGACCGAGTAACAAATCATGAAACCTTCACCACAACGCATATACTGATCACGCATTGCTGTAAATTCCACCTGAACCATGAAACAGAATCATAAATGAAGACTATCAATGTCATAACAATACATTCAGTAAACACATCATCATCACAGGAATTAAATTAACAGACCTGTCCTGCTGTATCCAAAATATCCAAGAGAGCTGGTTCACCATCTATAACTGCCTGCTGCCGATAGGAATCCTCTATTTGTGGCGATTCAACAATAACAAAAAGTATCCAATTCACAAATGTATGAAATGATATGATGATTCTTTTGGTTTTGTGCCACTTACCAATTGTAGGATCATGGTAATCCAGAAAACTATGACTCACAAACTGAAGCGTAACAGCTGAAATAAGAATATTTTCCATACAGCTGTAAATTAAACTCCGAATGTATCGTCTCCAATTATATTCATGCACCCTAAGCACTAAACTACCCTGATTGGAAAGTAGCATTAAACACAATTTATCTCATAGTTAAAGTCCAACATCAGTAGCATTTGGAGTATTCAATAACATTTGAAAACATTCAAAAAGGATTCATTTCAACTTATTCTGAATGCTACTTTGTAATCAGAGTATCTAAAAACAAACACATCACTGTTTTCAAAAACACAACACGTCTTTCTACCTGGAGACAGATTAATATTTTATTCAAATACCTGATTTCCCAACTCCACCATCTCCAAGCACAACAATTTTATATATTCTTGGCAAACTTCTGACAGTCGGGTGCATATTCTGTACGCCTGTTTGACTTCTATCGTTCAACCCAATGCCTGCTTTATTATTTTTCCCAACATCGGATGTCATGGTTTCCAATATACTGATGGAAAGCTACAAGTAATAGCTCCGTAAGTGAAGAATCGATACCTTCAACCAAAAAACAACGATACATGTAGCAATAAAAATTAATTATTTCAATTACTACAACTTTTTCATACCATAAATGATCTCAATGGAATTGCATGGTGGGTGGCATCGTATAAACGATGAAATATTTGTGAGTTATATTCTTGAGTATTATCACGTCAATTTATCAACTGAATTACATTAAGACATCATATATGTGTACATATATAGTGTTTCTCTTTAATGATGTTGACAATCTATTATCGAAGTTTGTCGTCATTCACAATTTCTTCATAGCCATAGAGTTTTATACATTGAAACTATAGAAAATTAAATTCTTGGGCTAGGCCACTACTATCAATATACAATATATTATGTATATGCAACAGAGTTGGTATATTTTATATATACATATCTGTATGGTGTGTATATAGAATCTTTCATCACGCATGTGTCATGACGTACAGCACTGAGAAAAAATCTTATCTGTCAAACTGACAGCTATCATAAGCATTATAATAAAATATATGAAATATTGAGAATAATAAACAAATAGTCAAAGTGTAAATAAGATTATGGATCCCGAGGAATCTGATGTACCGTCACGAAGTGGCCAAATATTTCGTCATGATAAAGTTGTCACTGCGATGGAATTCGAAGATGATCGTGTAAGGTTAGAGTTTTAGATGGGATGATTTAATTCTTGGCAGAACAGATGGAAAATTGTTTGGTAGGAAACGTCTTGAGATTTATTTGGTTTGGATTTCTTGCTATTTCGTTTGACAATTCATTTTTTTTTATGTGCGAATCTATTCAATGGAATAGATGAATTCGAATTTTGGACTCACTACGTCTGCTCTGCTCGGAGAGATAAAAGCAACATCAAAATACTGATAAATCGATTTATTAACTCATATGTTAAATGTTGTTTTGCATTTTGGTATTCTAGCCACAAGAGATGACAGCATCCTATTCAGAAATATCATTTGATTCATCACCGCCCGTTTCTGAATTACGTTCTTTGGTCGAATCACCGGAATTAGACGACGACGATGATGATGAGCGATTGAAAAAAATCGACAGTTATCATGGCAGACCGGATAAATTGAATTTACGGAGTGCTGAAGGCAGTCCTGATGAAGATGAAGAAGAATATCCAGAACCACCGAGCTATCGTAAAGCGATGGGATACTTGCGGTTAGAAGGCACAGTGATGCAAGAAGGCGACATGGTTTTATTTGTGGCTGAGGATTTGGAGAATAAAATTAAGTTATCTAGTCCAGTTACAAAAAAAGGCGATACACCTTCATTCCCAGGTTCTCGAAGTTCTACACCGTGTCTCTATCGACAAGCATTAAATCCCCAATTACCTTTGCCTGATCACAATGCATTGAATGAGTTGGAAATGGAAGCAAGAAAAATTGCAACGTCTGTGGATTCATTAACAGAAAATTTAGCGGCTATTCTACACAGTGTGAGTTGTAAACGTATTTTTCATCATTTTCATTATTTATATTTCTACTTGTCTAATTTATGACATAAAATTTTGGATGCCCAGGCATCAGCAGTTACTGTGGATTGCCTAGAAACTTACAGAGATGCAGTATGTAAAACTTGCGACGCAGTAGATTACAATATCAAATCTATGTACCAATTAATGGCGAAATGCGAAGAACTATCAAAATCTATGGGGCCTATATATAAATTGGCAGAACAAATGTAAGCAAACATACTTTTTGCTTTGGTGAATAATCCATTTGACCTCGAAAATAAATACCGTTGATTAATTTCACTTATTCAATTATGTTCTAGCAAAACAATCAAGCGATTGCTGGAACTGTTTGAGGGCACAATGAATTTATGAATTGGGTGCTAGGGTTCGATTGATAGATATTGAATCCCTCCTGATATCATCTAGTTGATTATATTCCTGCATTATTTTTTTCTCAAAACATCACCTCATTTGATCATGTCAATATATATCTTTACTCTGAATAAAAACATTCTGCAACTGTAGTCCCCAAGCTGTGGGAGAGAATAAATCATTCATAATAGATGACAATTGCGCAGCTGCTTGGGATGAAAAAACATGTGGTGGCGGTGGCCTACAGTAACAGCTAACGGTACACAGGATCTACCGACTGCACACACCATTGAATGAATCTCTCTCGCCCCCCCAAGGCGAGGGCTGCTGCAAGCATCGAGATCATATTACAAAGAATGTTGTATATACATATGCGTTTCACAGTTTCAACTGCGTTCCACCGCTCTCACGTATTCTTGGTGAGCACTGCTCTTCCAACTCACGTGCTGCATAATAATACCATCATGTCTCTGCGTTATTTGGAACTAAATAATTGATACATTGTGGATTAGTGTTTATTGATTTGTAGTAGAATAGATATAAATTGACAAATGATAAATATATTTAATGGAATTCATTGATTATTGTTGGACTGTACTGTCGTTATATCAGCGAATCGTGACATTCCAATAACGGACGCCATACATACTCGCTTGACCAAATTCCCTTGTTACTCTTATTTCACTTTCCATTGTACTGACCCAGTCGACCGTAATCTTTTAGTCAGATCTACGTCTTCCCACGGGATAAATAGCTTAGCCAGATTTAGATATGGACTTTGTCATTCTCAAGGTAAGAAGGATTTTTGACATATATTATTGATGATATTTTGAGAATTTGGAATGGACGCAAAATAAGATAAGGAAAAAAATTATGAGACATGGCTTTCTTTTTCTTTTTCGTTATATTGTGTTTGAATAATTGTAGATCAATGGCCGAGACGTAACAAATTCTAGTCACGAGGATACCGTTCGTTTCTTTGAGTCAGCTCAGGAACCAATAACTATACAAGTTTTACGGATGCAAACACAATGCAAGTCTGATCAGTCAACGATGCCAAAAATTCAAACAATTCCTGAAGCTACAAAATCAACATTTATCTCAACAGCTGTACAAACAGATTTGGCAGGGTTTGTCAATGAAGATTATTTTGATAACTATTATGTGTTCGAGGACGGTGTAGATTATGAAGATGAGGATGAAGAAGATGATGATGATGACGATGAAGAGGAAGTAGAATTCGATGAAATATTATCGAACCCCAACGAAAGTCATCGAGTAGATAATTACAAATTGGGCGAGGACGTTTATCTCGAGGTTCGCATCTATCAATTTATTTTTCACTATTGTTTTCTCATTGTTCATTGAAAGATGTCACTTAACATACTAATAATGACAATTTCAGGAAGTGACACTATGCAAAAGTTCAAGTACGGAAAAATTAGGATTAACCGTCTCATATAATTATGCGCCAGATCGTGAAAATAGTGAAGCTGCAGAAATTTATATATCTGAAATAGCACGTGATAGTTTAACTGCACGTGATGGTCGTCTACGTGAAGGGGATCAAATATTACGTGTCAATGGCAGAGACATTGAAAGCAAAGAACAAACAGAGAAAGTGTTTGCACAAACGAAAAACACAGTAACATTACTTGTGAGTCGATGCCTCAATCAAAATACTCCACCTATCTCACCTGACAATATACCAGCTTATCAGAATAGTATGATTGAGATTCTGATGCGCCATCAGCAACGACAATTCGAATCATCCGGCATTGATACTATTTCTGAAAATTTGGAAAACTCACCATGGTCATTACGTGCTTCAACACCACCACCAGTGCCATCACACAATATCATTGTGCCTCCAGTAACTGCCAGTGTAATTACGACATCATCATCAACATGCTCATCCCAGAATTCATACAGCTCAAACAAAGATACAATCAAATCTCAAATAGCAATACCATTGGATCGAAAACACAGCTTAACAGAGAATCTAAAAGAATCAACAAAAAAACTGGACGATTTATCGATTCGTAATAAATCAATAATGTTAACTAGAGCAATTAATGCAGCGAGTGATACTGAACACATTTATGAGACCATACCGGAAAGTGATAGCGAACCAATTTATTCTTCGCCGTATGAGAGTCAGTTGTGTTTCAATCGCATCAATGAACCCACTCAACCCGGAAACCGCAGCAAATCTTCAAAAAGCAATAGCTCGATTGAGGAAAAAGACAGTTCAAGTGCTTACAATACTGGCGAATCTTGCAACAGCAATCCACTAGTATTGGAATTGCATCGAGCTGATCGTGATCATCGTGGTAGTACGTTGGTGCTGTGTCCACCAGGAAATATTGCTGGACCAACGACACCCACCAATTGTCGAACAAAACCACCCGATGGCGCCGCACGTTTAATTCATCCATCAATTCCGTCATCACAAAGCCGGAATCCAATCATTTCAGAGGACAAGAAATCATCAACACCACACCACCATCATCATCATCATCGCCATTGTCAACCACCACAGCTAACACAGCAACCGCAACAACTATATCATTATCACAATCGATTATCACAAAATTCTTTACCAGATAATCGTGATAGAGCTTCCAGTATGAATGCTGAAATTATGTATACAAATATTGATAATCTTGAACGTACTATGATCCTTCAACAGGAAATCTTTACCCAAGCGCTCAATAGGAAAAATATAACTAATCGTGAAGGAAGAGTGAAGAATTCCAAGTCACGAGGGAAATTTCGGGCTCCAAATTTAACGCAGTATCATTTTATTGGTAGTCAACAGGTTCGGGCATCAACAACTTTGAATGCACCTGAAGATAAGTGTGATCCACGTATGGAGTGGAAGGTAAAAAGAAGACCAGACGGTACAAGATACATAGCTAGAAGGTCTGTGAGGAATCGTCTACTTGGAAATCGTACTTTGGAAATTTCCGAAGAACGTGCAGGACAGACCACTGAAGATGACACAGTCTCTGAGATAAAGGTAAATATAAATCTCATTCTCACGTAGACACCCATCGCCCATACTAAATGTACGTAAATATCCTTTAAAATTAATTTGATTTAGCTTGGAAGGTATTGGAGCAAAGACGAGAGAAAACGACACATTGAACATGCACGTCAACGAAAACAACGTCATCAATCCTCTCTGCAACATCAGCAATGTAAATTGAGACAATGCCGTGAATATACCAATTGTGATCAGGTCGAGGAAGATACTAAGGAACTATTATCAAAAAAATTAGTGCCAGACACGTTGACCCATACCAATAGAACTGACGAAGTTAATTGTGGAACCAATGGAAAACCAATCGGTTTACTTTCGGTAACTACTGTATAATATGCATCCGTAAAAACGCAACAACACAATGCATTCTTTGGAGGGAGAATAATTGACGTTCTTGTACATAAGTACTATATAAAAATATATAATTAAACACTTTTTTACCAAATTGCCAAAAAGATAAACAGACAAGCATTTACAATGACTGTATATACGTATAGTTTATGAGTTAACTGACATATAACATTAGTTGAAGCTAGTTATGAAATATATGTCGAGATTAAATACGGAAGGGGGATGAAAAATATTTATATATGTGCATGACAAAAACAGGATGCTTTATTATTATTATTATTAATAAAAATTGTGTGTAGCATTGATGGCCGCAAATAACATTGGAACTAAATGTACGTTGCATTGATATTAAGATTGTTGAGGATCTTCCTTTCCGTGGGATTCAAATGTTGAATGAATGCAGGGAAGCAATGATGATTGGAAAAATTTGTGAGAAAATCACCTAGGTATTGATTCAGATTTAGATGATAGATTGAATCCTGAAGAAGATCAGGATCATCGTCTTTCTCTTCATCATCCATCACCCCTAAGAGGGAGGCAAATGTGCAAATGATAATTTTGATTTTTCAGGATTTATAAATTCTTGAAAATGGATATATATATATATGTATTGTTACTTACGTAGCAAATCATCGCCAGGATCCACCCATACATCCTCATCGTCCCCATCCTGATCGTCATCAGAATCCTGAATAATTATCGGAATGTCAATAACATCGAAAACAGCAAATAAATGGGAAAAATATTTGGGTATTGCATTACCTCGGTATCTTCATTCACGCCACATGCGGCATCGAGAACATTAGAAATTTCATTGATAATTAACTTGAATATTTTTACTAGTATTGGAATCGTGGTCCACTGATAGGGTTGCGATTGAGCTTTACTTCTAGTTCGTACTCCGTCATCTGGTCCTGAAATTCATTATAATTTCAAATAAATATAGAGTATTGGAATAAAGAGAAAGATGTAGATTAAATGCACCCGGACATAAACGAACCTGAGAATATTTCATCACCTTTGACGGAGATTTCGTTGAGTCTCGAGTCATCGTGAGTGACACCGTATTCGAGTATTTTTGATAGAGCAACAGTAGTTACTTTTCGATCATAACTACCGAAGAATAATTGCTGTCTATTCACCCATTCAACGAGAACAAATGCAAGTGCACTCTGTCCCGTTGGCCCAGGTACAGTTGAAAGGAAGTTCAACACAGCATCGAATTCTGTGTTGATCAAGTGAGCATATACCATCAATAGACTCTGCATTACGGTCAAAGTCTCTGCCCTTTGCATTTTACTGAGAACTGCTTTAAGTAATAAATCAAGATTTTCGCCCAAGTTGCTCCCGACTTTTCTGATGAGTGTTGTTACTAGGCGTCCCACAAAAGTCGCAGTGAACTCGCTTGACTGTTGGAAAATTCAATGTTCGTAAAATACTCGTGAAGTTATATCGATATAGGTGGTAGAAAAATCATAATACTTGAGGATTGAGTAGTTGTGCAACTATCTGTAATATGTAGTGCAGCCCTGTTCGACCCTCATTGTCTCTGTGATCAATCACTTGACGAGCCCCAACTGACAAATATGTGCGAATGAGTTCACCGCCACTTTGTAGTGTGCCATTGTCATCCGAATTGATAATACAGTGACACGCAGCTGGGAAGGCAGTCTCGACCAAAGCATTGCTGAGAGTGCGCGGTGAGTATTGTACAAGAACCTGTAGGACATCCAGAGCCACACCTCGGATGCCATCTAATTAGAAAATAAATGATGTCACCCTCATTGCGTTCCGTCTAGAATATATCTCGATGAAAATATTCATCTACTTAAATTACCTTCATCTGATTTTTCCATCCGGTGTATCGCCATCATGCTAACAAGAGTTGGAATTATCCGAGTGTGAAGAGGTCCTATACATTGTGGATTTTCTGAGAGTTCTTTAAATATATCTTGACAGAGCGATAATATCTCGGGATCACTGTGAAATTTGATGAACACAGCGATGGTGAACGGGCAAATTTTATCTTCTACGCTCGCCGTAAAATCCTTGTCCAGCTGTCAATGAATTAGGTATCATCTTAAATCAATTGGCTTCACGATATCAAGACAGTTTTTGGGAATAAATCAATTATTAATTACCGCTACTAAAACGGACAAAGTTTCCATAACCAGTATAAGAACTTCTGTTGAAGGCTGATTAGTTAATCCAAATAGTCCTTGAAATATTGCGGGTAGATGTGATCTCACAATATTGTGTATTGCTGTATTTGCAGTGGTAGAAGCTTCACAGAACCAATAGACGGCTCTTACGGAACTGATGCGAATGCAAATAGGTTGATTTTCCTGTAAACCATTAACAGTCGCTTCCAGGAAACGTGAACTCATTTCGGGTGGAATTTTTTTTGCATATCTCCCGCTCAGACACAAGCATCGGCCCAGAAGAAATGGATGCGCAGCTATTAGGAGATTGACTCAAATTAGTTTAAATGTCTATTGGAATGATAGTTCAATTCATGAATTATTACTTGAATCGTTGAGGATCCCCAAAATAACTGTGTTCAAAAATGCAATTAGATCGAAATGTAGAGTTCCTGCATCAATTTTCTCAATGATCTCATCTCTGGCGAGGCTGAGCGCCAAAACAGCGGCTTCACACAGCTTCCATGAATTATCATCTTCATCCTGATGACTCCTAGACGCCCGTATCGTATTCGCTGCTTCAATATGCGTTGTTACCACTTCGCAGAGAGCATTAACTGAGGTGACTTCTGAATGACTGATGAGGGCCTGCAGACCATCATCATTGTGCAAACATCTTGACGCTATGAGAGCGAAAGGAATAATTTTATACTTTCTCTTTGCGAGCAAGTAATGGCCTCAAAACTTACATTTAGAAGTTCTTGTGCTGATATACGGACGTTATATGCAAATGCAGAATGCTCATCTTCCTCCATAAATTCACTCGGATTGCTGGTCCACAATTCTATTTGTTCATCCGTTATTTGCATGAATATTATTGAATAATACATAGCTTCACGTAATAATCCAGATAGAAGACTCGAAAATCGTTTGTGATCTATCATACTTTGGATGAATTCGAATATGGCGATGATTAAATAGTTGAAATTGATTATTTCACCTGGAATAATTAACGGTCAAACAATTTCCGTAGAAAGCTATGAATATTAAATTGATAAATTATATTTTTGGGTACCGTCCGAATCGACTTCTTTCTCATCGACATTGTCACTGCCATTTACAGACTCCTCTTGATAAATTTTTGCACTCTGTGTGAGTGTATCCCATATCGGCGGTAATATTTGCGGCAAGAAATTTACTACATGTTTTGGCAATTTTGTTACTAAACAATTAATCGCTTTTATAATATCAGTTTTCAAACCAGTATCACTTGTTGCACCATTGGGCGCTCTCAAACTTGATATAAATTTTTCACAAAACATAGGTATTACTGGCTGTAAATATTGCTCAACAAATCCTTTTTGGTAGACACCTGTAGCTGCAACTAATCCCGCAATTGTCGCAAATATCTCAACTGCCCTTCCACGTGTCCGAATAGAATATTGCTAAAAAAACAAGAATTGCATCAATCACATGTTCTCTATGAATTTGACAATATCATTGTAGTAAATTGGTTACTTACATTTTCACTTTGGAAAATTCTATACATCTCTTGCAAAATAACTGGACCAACATTGGGAAGATTGGTGTCAGTCAAATCACGTGTAAATTCGCTCAATACTCGCATAGCACCGTGTACTGCGTACTCATTCTGTCCACTCAAACAATTTACCAATATATCAAATAAACCAGGCCAATTTTCCGGCCAATCCCAATGTGCAATTGCAGATATTGCATACGCAACTGATGCCCGAACTTTGCTTATAGACTCGTGCAATCCAAGTGGCAACAATTCTTTTATTTTTTCCTTTGTCGCTGACTTTATTTCTGGCGGTCGGAATTTCTCCGCAACGGAACACCAATGTATCTCAACATATTGCTTCAATAAAACTGATGACAATTGTCTGATTGGTAATGTCCCACTAGCGTCGACGACAAATTCAGTTAAATGAATACCAAATTCATCTGTAACCTCCAATGCCTGAATTCTCTGTTCGGCTGCTTGTCGCGTTTCACGATGCGGTGATAAAATGCCATTTAGAGTTTCATAAAGTGCTTCTTTCAAAGAATTTTGAACGTCACGTGTATTCGAATTTATTGCCATTCTTCGTTCATTTACCGGCCCATCAGTAGAAATGAATATTTAGAGGTTATGTTCAACCGGTGACATCAACTAGCCACTTCCTATTATCCTAAACAAAAATATTCTTAGCGCATGGACATTCATTTTTTACATGCAAATTAATAATTATTCGTGTAGGTATTATTTTGCTTACTTGTTTTATATCTCCAAAAAGAAAATCAGACGATAATTTACCTGAATTGATGGCGAGGGAAACAGTTGAATGCAGCACGAATGTTTTTTCTTTTCAGTGTAGGATGCTGATGTCGCGCATGTGCTAAATCGCGCTCTCAAATTGTTCGACCAATCACTAAAAAAAATGCAACACATACACGTCTCATCCACGTGACAGATTTTTGATTGTTTCCAGCCTTACACCCACGATTTTATCTTTTTTAATCCGGCTTTTCTGTTTTTTTTTTTCACTTATGTAATGATGCTTCCGCAATTTAATTGCAGATGAATTTTCAGTAGCATGACGATTTGAAGATTTAATTGGTTCATTTGATTATAAAATAATTTTATCTGCGATCAGAATCTTCAATAATTCTTCAAATGTGAATAATCTGGTAGTAAATTCAAGTTTTCCACCTATAATTTCTTTTTATTTTCCTTATATCGACACTGATTTATTCTTGTGATTAGGAGAATAGAGGAGAAACGAATGAAGAGGAGAAACGGGGGGTTTGTTATTTGGAACTATAGAACACATTTGTGGAGAGTGGGTCATAATTGGATTATACGAGTATTTGATGCTGACATTGGATTTGGAAAATTTAATACTTTTAGCTTCGTCAACGTTTAATTGGATTTTCGGATGTTCGGCATGTCAGTGTTTGAATCTCAATAACAATTCCCACTGGTAGTTAATTTTTTAATAAATTCAGCTATATTTTAATTTATTAAACAGAATATAATTGGAATTTAGATATATATATATATATATATATATACATGTATATGTATCTGTATGCGTAACACAATGATTTTTGGTTTGAAGCAACATTTGATGCCTTGCCATCGCATTGTCCCTGATTCCCAACTATAATATAAACTATAATATAAATATATATTATATATATCTTCATTTTTTTATAATTTTATCAGCCGCATCTGGTACGTCTAGCCCACTGAATCAGAACATTCGCTGGAATATTCATCAACGTCCTTATATAATTTTTTAAGTTGAATTTACATTTGGCGCCCTAGAATCAGTTGCAGATGAACTTGAAATTAATTCATCAAATATCGCTTCTGTAGCTTCTTCGACTTCTGGGACCTCATATTTTTTCGATGATCCATTTCCATTTGATTTTTGACTATTCAGTTCCATCAAACTTGTATGGATTCGAAAATGCAATCGAGATTCTAATGAATATCCAGTGTAATTTTTTCTTTATCGGGATCATAAGAAAAGACAAAATTAAGATCATATAAGGAAAATAGTAGAGAAGGAACTATAGTGAACAGAATCAATTTTCATACTTTGCATCCTCCAAGAGCGTGATAGCTGATGGTATATCACCGCGATCACGAGCCAAAATTGCTAACTCTACTACAGCATATGGAACCATATACGTATCCTCTTTTATTTGCTTCTCATATTGTATTACACGCTTGAGACAATCTTCTGCCTGCAGTGGATGTTTCATTTGTCGTAAACAAGCTCCCTTAATCAATAACAGTAAAGCTTCGTTGTCAGCTTGATATTCAGTCTTTCTGGAAATGAAATATTGAAAACAGAGCGATAAAATAAGAGTAACAATTGAATATTGCGATGACTATAGTCGACTTGTTGAAACTTACGGACTATTTTTCAAACGTATTTCCTCATCTTCAATAATTTTGTATAAATTCAAAATCAAATCTGTCCGTTTGCCGACCACCCGGAAGAAATTCCATACAAACATAAGCTCACAAATGGGGAGGACTAGATTTTTATTTTGTGCGAAATATCGTTCAGATTTTTTAACAATGAATTTTTCCATTGGTAGAGATTTTCCAGCTATTCGCTGTTTGAATGTCGGGGCTTGCATCATCAAATTATTTATACAATCACGATCATTCCCCTTTGCATTGGGATATTTCATCATCATTAAAGCAGCTTGCTGATAATGATAGATTGTCTTAGACCAGTTTGACCGTTCAGCCAATGAATTAGCAAAAAATAAAGCTTCATCCCACTCCTGCTGAACGCAATGCGCCCACATGAGCTCCCAAAAACACAGATGATGAAATTGTGGCCATAAATTTTGACTCTTCCACGATTTCGTATACCATTCTACCGAATTGTCTATATTTCCTCGGATGAATTCAAGACGTCCTTTATAGAATAGAAACCAAGCACCATCAGGATGATCTTGCAATTCCTGTTTTAGTGCATTTTCACACCAATCGAGATCACCATCCATATGACTGAGAATAAAAGTTGCAATGAGATGGTATGACAGCAATGTTATAGCACAAAGAACATGTCGTATGCCACGACGATCCTCGTATCCACTCTCAAGCTCACGTAATCCATACGTCTGAATATAAGAACAGAGAAAATAAAACGTAGTAGCTAAAATTAAAGTTAGCTGTGACGCGGAATTTTTTTGGAGAATCAATTAAAACTTGTTTACCTTATCGCCAGAAAACCCGATGAACTCTAAAAGCTTAATTACACGGCCTGGCAACAACGAAATCATCTAGGAGATTGTATTTAAACGGATGAATAATGTGATGCATCTTTCAGGAATAAGATTATGAAGACTCACCAAATTAAATGTACCGATGCCCATACGAACACCACTTTCAAAATGCACGCGATGCATTTCATTTTCCCATTTTCGAGTTTTGAGGATCGTCAAACATTCCCTGTAATTGAATGAATAAAAAAATGATCAAATAAAGGTTTGCACAATTGCCCACATTAATCAGTAAAATTTGTAAACAAACGCAATCTAAAATCTGCGAGAATTAACAAATATGTATCGTTTACTTGTATAATAGAAAGCAGGTACGAATTTTCAATCCAGCCTTGACAAAGCTGACCAGTGTTTCATCCTCCACAAATGTAAGCATCGCCTTCAATAGTAACGACTCTGCATAGCATAGTTCCGCATGCACTTCCTCTGCAATATATTAATATATGTTTGCACATATCATTCCCCATCATGCAAATTATTTGTCGAAACTCGAACATTATGATACCTTATGATAAATTAATAGATGTAACATATAAACATAAATAAGGACATGTTGGTCAATCATTTGACTGTGACTAGAATATTTCTATATCTATGCATATACATATATTGTAATGCCTATACATCATCAGACAAACAATTCAATATCATTTTTGCAAGACAGTTATTTCATAGTTGGGCGTGCAAATTGGACTCAAGCAATTGAATGAAGCCAATGAGTTTATCAGAAATATTATATTGTATAGAATGAAATATTTGCAATACTTTACCAATGGTATAAAGGTCATAGTTTGTTTTTTTCACCATCTTCCCGATGTTTTGTGTCAAAGTAACATGACGACGATGCTTCGCGCATACATTCATACACATCTTTAACGCATCTGCCGCTTTAGCAATAGATTGCTGCAACACCGTTATTAGTTCGCTTATATGTTTGATGACATCAAATGAAATTCAATTACCTGTTCGAATGTGAGGAAAGCCTCAAGGCAAGCAAAGACACTATTCCCAAGTGAGTGGTACATGCTTGTATCAGCCCAAGGCTCCAATAATTTTTTTGCACTTGTAAAGTCATTGTTGAAAAAATAATTGCAAGCTTTCTTCGCGTCATCTAGAGCAGTGGTCAAGTCCATGGTAGTTGGCCTAATACATACAAAAGAATAAATCCGTTCCAGTAATACGATTAAATTTATGTTATACATTTTTATGATCAATTGTGATTCATAGTAGATCATTATAATAAAATACTAACCGAGGCAAACTCTCCTGTGCATCTTGAAACTGGAACAACACAACAATGAAAATGAATACATCAACAATGATTTCACATTCACAAATATGCCGAATTGATAAATTACACTCACCTCATCTTCACCGTCAGACATTATGACTATTGAAACTGCAAATAAAATAAGACAAAAGTTAGAGAAAGAGCAAAAGATTCGTCTCAATTAAAAATGTAAACATTAACTTCACGAAACAATTATAAAGATAACTGCACATTCTCTATCTACAATCCAAAAGTGGGGAAGAGAAATTTTCTTGTTTCAAGATCGATTTCTAAATTCAGATTATTATATTGTCTTACACAAAGTGTTGTTGTAACAATATCAACTGAACGGGAATAAGTATAATCGCAGTTAAGTTTTAAAACACATATCAAGAACGATTAGCATGCGATAAACCGGTTATCAAGGATATCGCATGATAAAACTTAAAACAATGATATGTGAATATTTCATACATTATTCATAGGAAGGACCCACTTAAACAAAAAAAAATATTTAGCACGATACATGAGCTCGACAAATGATAATATTCCAAATAGCAGAAGGAATATCTGAATATAATCACTATATATACAAAAAAATAATATTTTCTTCAATTATACGTACTGCAATATCAACTAGGTGTAAACTGAAGTAATAGCGGGAAATAGGTGAATGTCGACGCGTCACTTACTGATTACAATTGAGCATGTGTAATTGAACTTGACTAATACACAATTAAATTTCCTATCAATGAGAATTCAATGACATGGAGTGAATCGTTCTAATAGAATAATATATGATATAATTGAGTTAGATTAATGTGAACACATGCCAAACTGCTATTGAGCACTCACGACTACGACTGACTCTAACTCCCAGTATAGCATGCGCGTGAGTGGGTCTTCTTCCTATGCCTTTCCTCTTTTCACCTCTCGTCCTCCTTTCCACAATACTCAATAATAATCAACAATGTATACATATACATATACATATGTATTCTTTAACTTTTACTTGTGGCTGAAGATTCTGATCCATATCATCATCAAGAGACCTACATAATATTGAGTATATTTTGCATGAAAATTATCCTGCGAGGATACTAATTGGTGTTTCACACTATCTGCAAAAAAAAATGATGTTTGATATTAATTTTTATGATAATCATAATTGTCATTATATAAATCATAATAAAGAAATGTTTTGCCACGAAATATGTTTTCGTGTTATTTGTGGTATGAAATTATCAGAAATCTTCAACGAATCAATGCAAAATAAAACACCAGGTAGGAATAACAAGTGATTGTGGGGACCACTGTGTTATTAATTACAATGACACAAAGTGTATAATTATTTTTAGAATACATGAAACATTTTGATGGATATTTACTAGACTGATTTGAAATTGCTCTTGTGGGATTCTTCTGTGAAGTACTTTGGAAACGATATTGTTGAACTGTGTTCTGAGATAATTTTGTACTGTAGAATTCCGAGCAGTTATTGAAAGAGAATTATTGAGGATTATGGATGAATGGTTAGATCGCGGTTAACCTCCAAAATGGACATTTGATCATTTTTTACAAACAAACCGAATGGTAAAAAAACTTTGAATTTTTTTTGTGATGATTTCTATGTTCAGCCAGATTGACTTTTCATACGTTTTATATAGTGTGAACTATTTATTCTTGTCGCTGTTTCTATTTGTTCGCTTTATTACCTACACGTGGCGATGAAAGTGTAGTATAAATAGGATCTTGTTTTTATAGAATTTCTTGTACTCTCCCAATGTTGATCGACTATTGAATGAATTTTATCACAGAATGAACAGGGCATTTAAATCAAATTCATTGTGGTGAAACTTCGAAGAAAATAATATTCAAAAAGACTGGAATAATTTTTCTCGTCTCACGTCTTCCAAATATAATTTGTGTTCCATTTTTATTTTATCACAATTGAGTTAATTACTGGATCTCTAAGGAAAAATAAAACATTTATACTGCAGAATGAAATTGGACGAATATTTTAATGAACAGTGGAAAATTAAGTACCGTCCAATTTTATAAATATGCAATATCGCATGGAACCATACAATATTTGTGCTCATGAGACAAATTTTGATCATGCACACCAGGATGATAATTAAAATATCTGGAAGAGAAAAAATTGAAATATTCCTGATTAGATAATAGCATTTAAATAACATTTAGAGTATTCAATAGCATATTTGGCAGCATCTAAAACGGATTCATTTTAATTCATTCTAAATTTTTCTTCGTAATAAGGAATGTCCGAGTCTTCTTCAACTATAAGGACCAACATTGTACACAATGTATCATCATTTATAGCTAAACTTCATTTTACAACTGTACCAACGATCCAATTTTCTCATGATTTGTACAGTGACGCGTAATATTAATTCCCTTAACAAGTGTAACAAAATCACATAATTATACGCATTCTTATGGATCTTACACTTGTCACAAAGACCTGAAACGCAGCAACCACCTCAGCGATTCATGATTTTCAATTGAGTAAACAATGCATTGACTTCCGAACTAAATAACATAAGCCCCTATATATAGGAAGTATACACCGGTGACAGCGGGTGGCAGTCTGCGGTAGTAATTTGTACCGATGCTCTACCTCTGTTCGTATATCCTACACTCATAAGTATACGTTGTGCCATACGTCAAGCAAAACGGCGCACCCGAAGCACAAAAAAAACGTCTGATTGACATTTTTTAAAGGTTATTTCATTAACCACGTTGTTGACCTACACTGAATTCAGGTAACTGTCAATCACATCGATAATAAATAACATATGTGATTTTTTTCTCAGAGATTAATTTACATGTAATCCAAAGACGATAATTTTCGTGATACCTTCTCGTGTGATGACGTGCCATGTTGTGCTATATTTTCAATAACAAATAATTCTACCTATATTGTAATTGGAAATTACAAATTTTTCTCTGTTGCTCATTTTTGATTTTAACATCGTTTATTACAAGTAACTACGAATTTTTTTTTATCGTTGACATTCCGATATTCGGTTGATTACCACATAACCTTATTTTATGGTTTTTCTTTTGCTCTTAAAAATTCTGATAATAATAATAACAATATTGATAACAAAAAGAATAATGATAATAATAATTGTGTTGTTTTTCGTTTGTCACAGGTGCTTTTATCGTTATGAAGTATTACAGGAGCTGTTTGAATTGTGGCTGTATAAAATTATCCAAGTCCAGTTAATGACTGTTGATACAATGGAAAATCGTGGGCAACGATATCAGGTAAACAATAACAATCAACAATCATTTTGGAAAAAAAATGCACGAGCTGTGCCAGGAAGGTGAGCAATTGTTGCGTAATATCGTTTGATCTGAAAGAATAATCGTGATTTTGTGTCTTTAATTTTATTATTCATCGATGTCTTCTTTTTTATTCGTATACAGGCCAAGTTTGAAGCAGGATAATCGTCAAGCTAGGGTATTTGCAACGAGTAATTTGCCTGGGGGTGGAAGTGGAGGTAATGGTGGAGCGATCGGTGCGGGCAGCAGTGCTGCATCATTCCGTGATTTTCAAGAGAGCGTTGATGACGCATGGGATTCAGGCGATGATGAGTTTTGTATGGTCTCCGATGTGAAAATATCCAAACGAGTTAGTCAATCAGCTGCCATGAGTGTCATCAATAGCCATCGTAGTGGTGGTGGATGCAAGGATGATATGTCGAACGCAAAAAATAATCAACTGGGGAAATGCCAGGAGATTATACCTGAAGAAAAGAGAATGGAGGCACTGCAGCGATTAGCAGTGCAACCTCTCCATCTTCGTAAGGATTGTAGTGGCACGATTACTTCTAATTGTCAGAGTGCACGTAATAGATATAATGCGTCTGGTGATACGAATATTGAGGTCGATGAAAAATTTACATGCTCGCCACATCGTGCCAATTCACAATTTCCTGGTAGACCACAAGCATTCAGACAATCCACTACGGCGTCAAAATTCTTCTTACCATCTAAAGAACAAGATGGTGAGAGTAAAATTGACAAATTTCAGAGTCTGTTAGACACGTCGTTATTGAACTTGGATGAGTTACGGCATTTATCGTGGTCTGGTGTACCAGCAAAATTACGTTCAGTGACTTGGAGACTGTTATCGGTAAATTTGGCATTTACAAATGTGTTCCAAATTTTTTTTACTATGACTTTAAATATTGTTCTCTTCATTCTTTTCCTCATGACTTAGGAGTACCTTCCGGCAAATTTGGAACGACGTCAACAAGTACTCGAACGCAAACGTTTAGATTATCGGAATTTAGTTGAACAGTACTATAATACAGAACGTGATGAAGGATTTCAAGATACATATCGTCAAATACACATTGATATCCCAAGAATGTCACCGCTTATTTCGCTGTTCCAACAAAGTACTGTTCAATTGATATTTGAGAGGATACTCTACATATGGGCAATACGACATCCGGCGTCTGGATATGTCCAGGTATATTCCATAAAAGGATCATTCTTAATTGCGATATCCTTATATTCTCTTTCTTGATATGACTCAAGGGCATGAACGACTTGGTAACACCGTTTTTCCTGGTATTCCTCCAAGAAGCAGTACCAATGTCTGCGTGGCAAGATTTGGAAAACTACAACGTAGCATCTTTGGAAGAAAAACAACGAGATATAATCGAGGCTGATAGTTTCTGGTGTCTTTCGAAATTTCTGGATGGTATTCAGGACAATTATATATTTGCTCAATTAGGAATTCAACACAAGGTTAATCAGTTGAAAGAACTTATTCAGCGAATCGATGGTACATTATTACTATCATTCTTTCAAGCACTTCAAGTGTCTAGTTGACTCATCTAATATATTTCAATGAATGATTGACCATAGCTCTCTTTTCCTCTTCTATTCAGGCCCATTGCATCAACATTTACATCAACACGGGATCGATTATCTTCAATTCTCATTTCGATGGATGAATAATTTATTGACAAGAGAAATTCCCCTTCATTGTACAATACGTCTCTGGGACACATATCTTGCCGAATCTGATCGCTTTGCATCATTTCAATTGTATGTTTGTGCTGCATTCCTATTGAGATGGAGACGTCATTTGCTTGCACAGCCGGATTTTCAAGTATATATCAAATATATGTCATCATTCAAAAACACTATAAATTAAATTCATTTACAATGGTTTAATGCTACATCTGTTTTTCAAGGGTTTGATGTTGATGTTGCAAAATTTACCAACCCAAAATTGGACGGATTCGGAAATTGGAGTGCTCGTGGCCGAAGCCTATAAATTGAAATTTACATTTGCTGATGCGCCGAATCATCTTCAAGCACACGACGCCAGGTGACCAACTTTTCATAAATTTTCGAATGAATTCATCAGTGCAGCTGCTATATCTGTATTGGTTAAATGAAAGTAGATGGAAAAGAGAGATAACAAACGCCTTTATTGAAACAACGATCGCATTGGATCGTTTTGAACGATTCAGCGGATTGACATGCATTAATCATTGTCATTGCGTCGTCATATAATTTTTCATGGAATTATCTCTCATGAGTTTTTTATATATCTTGCGTATTTTGGGTGAATGGAAACTGAAATGAAAGAAATATCATCTTCATTCGATCACATAAGAGTTACATATCTATACGTGAGCATCCGGAGTTCCATTACGTTTGTATTTGTAAATCCAAAAAATAATGTTGCCGTTATTTAACTATTAATATGAAAAAAAGTGAGAGAAAGAAAAGGGTTTTTATATGACCTATCAATACATTATATAGACCTCGTTTATTAATATAACTACTTGACAAATATACAAATTCAAGTTTGTTGAATGCATACTTGTGCATTGTAATTGCACTCTTTTTCTCATTCTATTTGTCTATTTTCACAAGATTCTCTCGTCATCCATGTCAATCTCAGTGTTATCATCTAATGGCATCGTTATATCATCGTCCTCGTTGAAAGTTTCCTAGAAAAAAAAATAGCATAGATCAGTCTTCGTTGATAGTTCTGCTTGGTTCTGTTTGATCAATAATCAATAGAAAAAGACATACGCTCACGTAATCAACAGAGGCGGGCATGGGATAAATACACGGCAAACATTCCATATGCGTCACCCCATTATTATCTGCAGTGCACTCACAATGTTGACATGGACTAGGATCAGCTGTTAATGCAACTCTCTTTGCGAATACACTGGCAAACTTTTTGATTGAAGTTCCTTTGTCTAGAGTTAATTTGTTCGCACTGAATATTGTGCCATTGGTTTCAAGTGATAAGGGTGTACAATATCCGAGAGCACTTTTAGGTAATTTAACCTGCCGCCTGAGGTCAATATCACCTGTTAATGTTTTTGCATCTTTACGCGTGTATGATTTTGTTGCGTCCAGTCCGAAAAATATTTTATTCAACCGTTGTTTTTTGAAATTAAATTCGCCATCCATAAGAATATGCAAGGTGATGTCGTGCTCCAGCAAAACTTGATGCAATACTGAATAATCAAGCTGCAAAAGAGAAAGAAACGTATGCTTAATAAATCAAATATCAATTGATGGCATTATTGTAGACGTGGATTATTTACCGTTTGATTTTGTGGCTCGCAGTGTGAACACGGCATTAAAATGAATGTTTTGGAAACTCCCGCGCGAAATACTAATTCAGATGCAAAACCAATGGCCGCAAAAATATCTTGGTTGCCATTACCGACATGGATACTGTTGAAATAATTTAAGAATCGTGTGGCATCATCGGTAAAAATTTTGCTATCGAGTATGAGACTTCGTGGCATATCGTAAACTCCATCACCACCGAATATTACTAATGACCATCTATTGTTTTTTAAACCTCGATCATGCAGCTCTTTGTTCAATTGGCTAATAATTGAATCGATACTACGATTTTGCCTTATATCAACGTTGCATTCTTTTGCTTCAACAATAAAAACCACATCAGTAGAATTAGGTACACTTGATTTTTCTAATGTACGAAATTCGCCTTCAGGTACAAGTGTGCCATTTGTCATTGGACATGCAGTACACTTATCTGGTATCCTCAAGTATGTCTCGTAGAAGCCACAAATTTGCACGTAAGCAATTGCGAGACTGCATGCCTCGGACATCGATCGAACATTCATGCATGCTTCGGCATAGAATTCTGGTTCAATCACCATAAAGCAACTACCAAACTCCGAACTCTTATTCGAAAACAAATTATCACAAAATTCACGGGTGTCTGAACTGCTGTTACCAATGTGTGCTAAATTGACAGCCACTAATTCACTTGACCCAATATCTTCGTGTTGAGGAAGTGACCAGCTCTCAGCAAACGTTGCGATATCACTTTTGACAATCGAATCTGAAGCCAATGTATCGTCCCATCGTTCATTGTTCATTGTACCAAGCAGACCCGCAGTTTTTCCATAAAACCAACCTGATAGTTCAATTACACACACGTCGTATTTCAAATTACATTTTAGCATGAATCGATTCTTTTGTAGTTCAATTGTTACGATGGTATCTTCTTGATGAACGAATCCTACACCGTTTTCTAATTCGACTGGAAGTTGTAAAGTCTCTTCACTTTCAGCAAACTGCACGCGATCGTTGAATACGTCAACTTGTAAACTCTGTCGTCCGATTGACACAATTATTTTGTGATTAATTGCCTTTGATGAATTCTTATCAGTGGGTTCGTCTGAGTACGAAATTAAAACCGCAAATTGATCACGAACGAAATCTCTAGCAAGCAGATAAGTCCCTGTTCCGGCAAAATCAAAGTGCCTTCCATCAAAAGTGACGAAATGTTGTGATCCAACAATCATTGCTTGAGCTTTGAATGGCGGCAGCCAATTGTAGGGGTCAGTATAAGGCCTATAACGATAGTAGAGGGTCCAAAATGTCGCGTTGGAGGTTCTGAAATAATTTCGTACATCGATTATCGCACGATATTCTGGTATTTCCTGGAATTCAGGTGTCTGGTTGAATGCATGCCATGACATTGGAAGTTTCTGTTCCAAACACATAAGACCTGTATTAGGATCGAATATGAATTTAGTCTTTGCTTCACGATATCTGCTTTCAGCCTGTAATGCTGTTTGACTGATGTCTATTAATTTCGAGTGAATTAATCTTGCAGCGCTTTCAATTTTGGCCTGCACACCAAAATATTCGTAGAAATAGTTAAATCTCTCATGAACATAATTGACTTTTTGGAGGGCATAGTTTACGCTTGGCAATTTTTTTAGTTCCGCCAATTCTGAAAGTATTTCATCAATGAGATCTTTGAGTTCACTGCCAAATGGCACCATGGTGAAATAACGTTCACGAATAAAATTGATAAGCAATGCTGAGTATTTCCGAATATTAGTGATAATGTCATTGCCTTTTATATCACGATATAATTTGTCTACATCTTGGGAAAAGTGTGTGAAGCGATCAAAATATGGCGATTTGATCAGTTCATTTCGTCGGTCATAGAGGAAATCGACCACTTCTCGACTTGCTTTCCAAAGTACAGCTTCAAGATAATGAAGCACTCGGATAAATATTGGCTCAATCATTTTTAGTGTTTTATCCCATTGATGTGAGACGGCGAATGAAAATTCAGCCCACAAACTTTCCACATATTTTATGAATGATACATGCAGATCCTTGATAAATTTATCATATTGTTCTACAATTTTTTCAACAATACTCGCTATTTGTGAAATTGATTCTCCTTTTAATATAGCACTCACAATTTCCGATAACTTGCGGTATGCATTCTTCGTCGCTTCAATAATCCATAAAAGCGAATTACGAATAGCTTCGCCCGATTCTCCCATTATTTCCCATATTTCGTTTAAAATATTTGGCAGTGATTCGATATGACTTCGCAGAGCTAATTCATCAATAACATACATACCCATCGCCATCACATCCTTTATATAAAAATCGTTGGCATTGTAGGAATCATTGAGATATATTTTCAACCTATCTAAATCAGCATCAAGTTCTTTCAAGTTTTCCCAATCATCCACCAACTCATTCAAGTCCTTCCGCGCGTCGTCCCAGATGTCAGTCAAAGCCTCCACCGTCTCACTTCTCACATAATGCTTCCAATAATCTACATCTTTGCCGAAGTCATTATAAGTATCGGAAATTGTTGTTTTGATTAAATCTGTGATATCTTCCTTGAGATTCGGTCGCCATTTCAGTGTTGACGTGACTAATCTCGAATGATTAAGCCGTAAATAAAATGAAAGATCAGTCACCACGAGATCTCGTTCGTAAGTTCGCCAAACATCTATAGCACCATTCCGTGCATCAGGAATATTTCCGTACATCCGAAGACTTTCAATGGAATCTGGTGTATAATTCACCATGAGCCAAGTCAATTTTTCCGGAAAATTGAAATAAAATGCACCTGTTGCATTCAAATCTTTTGGCGTATCAATAATTGTTCCATTGACAACATACTCGGGACTGATTGGATAATAAGCAACATCCAAATGTTTTGTTAGGTCATCACTTTGACGATGATACTCGATTTGATAATTCCTGGAATCCAATCGTGCAAACAATTGCCCCGTTTTTTCGGGATGATAACTTCGGCGATAAGCAGCGCGATGATCCGCCCGAACAAAGTGTGATGTTTTTTTCTCAAAATATCCATCAATCGAAAGATTTAAATGCGTACGTGGATGTTTACCACTGATTGTGTAGCTATAACGTAAATCATTAGGCAATGTCTCATTCGTGATAATTGTTGAAAGACGTAAAAGTTTCTCCGGGTTTTCTGAATAATCTACGATGACACTTGCATTCATCAACACACGTTCATGTTTTCTCTCAAAATATCCCGTCATCGTAGCATCTTTAGACAGACTTGGATGTTTCAAACTCAACATCGCCATTTGTCGATCAGCAAACTCAGTCACTTCGCTCGTGTTCATCCAAAGAAACGCTGCACCAATTGTTCGTTCACGTTGATTCATCTCTGCCTCGTTTTCATACATCAGATCAAAATCATTTGTGTTGTGGGTTTTATTCCATGCCAGTTTTGCCTCTGAACTTAATTCACATTTTGTTATGCGATAAGACCCATCGAGGCTGAAATTTCGCCATGGATAGGCTACATTCAATAGGATAAATTGATTCTCGAGCTCATCCGTTGTTTTATTCACAATATTCAATTTATACGAAGCCCATGCATCATCAGCTAATGCAACCCAACAATTGTGATCAAACTCGCCAGACAAAATGCGGTAGTCAGTGCGTAATCGAACAGTTCGATTGAAGTGCTCGGCTTTCAGCTCAATATCCTGTCCCTCATGGAATGTCTTCACTCGTGACTCGCCCGCGACACTGAAAGCTGTTTTATTATCTAACCGATAAATATTCGCTCGTCTCCATTCAACTGTTGGATAATTCGTGCCAGAATTACCAGCGCTGTATTCATATTGATTAACATAGGTGATCCCCAATGGCTGGTATGAATTTTCCAAACTTATTTGAATGCTATCTTTGTCGAAACCAGCTCGAGACTCGCCCTTTGAGTCATAATGAGCTACTAATATTTTTTCGGTATTGTAGACAAGATCAGCATGACCTTCAGTCACTTGTGGTCTTTTTTCGTACCCATAATTTAATTCTGCTGCATGACGTGTGCTCAGTGGTATCTCCACTTGAACAATACCCTCTAAATTGGAGTTTAGTCTCTCACTATGATATGAATAATCCGAATTTAAGAGAGCACTAGCATTTGCCCAAAATACTTGGATGAATCGTTTATTTTGTTTCCTGTAAAATAACGGGTTTATTATTTTTTATAAAGTATTATTGCCCATTTTCAAATGTGAGAAGCCAAAATTGAGAAGGTGAATTCACTCACAGTGTGGTAATGACAACAAATTCACAAGCAGCATGAGGTAGCTGACGAAGGGATGTTGTTGCATTGATTGTACCATTTACATTTGTGAGACTTGCGTAAGAGATCTGCGCTGTCCCGATTTGATTTCTTGCTGGATAAAATAGATCAGCATCTAGAAGACTTCGTTCATCGGATGTTCCATCATAATCAAATACGAGTGCTGCAGTTTCTTTGTTCTCGAATTTTGGAGTGTATAGATGATACTTGAAACCAATTTTTTTCGAGTCAAATGTGACATTCGCAATATTATTAATGACCTGCGTTTTCAATGTTCCGTAAATGAAGCGAAGATGAGCGTCCATATTCCGCTCAGCCATACGTATCTGTACAAGAGAAATTTGACATAAACGTAAAATATAATTGAGAAAAATAAGGTTGGGTAAAAATATTACTAACCGAACCGTCGGACGCGTAATTCATTTTGGCTTTCTCCGCATTATACCCAATAACAAAAGTAGCGTCCTGAAGGCCTTTGTTAGCGTGATACGTCACCAAGAACCGATGATCATCGTTGTTAGGCGGTGGCAAATGAAGAATGAGCACCGCATCAATATTTTCGTTATTTCTGTAGCCCATGCTGAAGTTTGTTGCTGATCTCCAGATTGCATGATCGATGTTGATGTCAAAGCCGCAATTAATATGTTGAAAAGCACGGCGAGGATTTATAAAGAAAAATAATAGATCGACATCCTTTTCACTAGACGCACCGCTGATTTTGAGTAGCATGTCTTCCAGGAGCGCCAACTTCCAGGCTAAACTTATATGTCCAGTATCATCATTGAAATACTTCTTCATTTCAACATTTCCACCGTCTTTGCTCAACCAAAGATTCCCGTCCAATCCAAAGTTTTCAAATTCTTCCCACGGACTTTTTGCTTTCATATGCATACTTGTTTTTCCGTTGGGTTGGACACTTGATTGTGCCTCAATTTTGTATTCTATTTTCTTGAACTCATTATCCAACCCGGTTTCCAAATGCTCCATATTAAGATTTGTATTCCAATTTAATGCATTGACATAGTGGAAACTGACACTCCCGTTCATTGCATCGCTGCCTATGATGAGACGTAATTTATTCTCTTCACGATGTAGTGTGAATGATACAACATGTTGTTGTCTTTCATCATTTTCCCTGGTATTATTCCGTGTTAAAGTTATAGTACCATCAATTTTCGCGAGTTTACGTTGTCGGGTCGAGACTTTGATTGTACTATGAACTTTATATCCAGCTGCGGTTCGTAAATTTATGAGATATCCGTTGAGTGTGTTGGATTCATCAAGAGTACCATCAAAACGATAATCGAAAACATTTACATCTGCAGGACCGCGTGAATCTATGTCAATGGTGCGATTGGGACGGAATGCTCCGGATAATGTGTATTTCTGTTCAGGATAATGTGTGAAGTCTGCTTGGACTATTAAACTTTCATTGCGTGACAAATTATTTTCGTAATTTATGTGGACTTCGGCTGATCGTAAAGGTTTGATCCATGATATTTCAACGGCAACAAAGAGCTTTGCATGATCTTCAGATTCGATATTCCATCCTGCACGGAATTTACATTCTTTTTCTTCAGCCCCAATCCTATGGATTCCACATTCAATACGCTTCTCCAGCTCTGTGAAATCTTTCTTGAAATCTATTTTTGTTTTTGGTATTGAAAGGGCAGGTGAATTGACGAAAACAGTGAAAGATCCATCCAAAAAGGATTCTTCTATCTCTAATGATCCTGAAAAATCTGCTTGAGTCTGATTCATGTTTAGAATAATTTTGGTTTTGTAAACGGTCTCATCAAATTCCAAGAAACCGCGAGTAGTAACGTGTCCAAGGAATTCTTCAGGTGTCTCCATTATTAGTTGTATAATATGGGTTTGAGAATCATCTGCTTCACCCTCTGAATAAGTATAATTTATTCGAAGTGCATTCTCAATCCATGGCGTTGAATCATTTTTATTTATGTTCAATTCCATTTCCAATAAAGATACTGAAGTCTCCATGTCGATTTTGAAAATGTAATTATAATTTAATTCTGCAAGTGATGAATAAGGAGTCTTGATTTTCAATACGTTTTTCATGTTGAAAAAATCTTCGAACAAGAAACGGTCATCAACAGTAATGACACCTTGCGGAATTCGCAAGTGTCCACTCATTTGATATAGTGGACCTCGTTTGTCAAGATCCAATGCCCCGAGAATTGCCTCCATAATTCCAAGATTTAACTGAAATATTGATTTTATAGAAAATATATAAACGTCATCATTGAATGAGCAAACCAAACTTTTTTCATACTAATCGAACTCACCTCACAGTCGCCTCGCCAATTGAAATCATCTTGTTCTGGCTCGAAAGTAGACTCCATGAGCGTTTCATCCAACATCTGAAGGGGTGAGAATTTCGGGCCAGCTTTTGCTTGAATCCCAAATTTAGTTTCAACAATTCTGATAGAAAATTCCGTATCGATTGTTCCAGTGTTCCAGGAACCACGCAAATTGTTGTTATCTGAGACAATCAATTTAACAACAATTCCACTCTCGTGGAGTCCATGGATAGGCGTAAAAAGGACATAACTATAATGCAAATCTGTGAGATTGTTGTAATGCCAAATCGCTGTTAAACCTGCGGTAATATTGTTATACGCTATACGAAAATCTGCTTCAGCGTTGGCGAGCTTAGCAACTGCCAGAATTTTCTGCAGAGCATCGATGTGCGTTGAAATTCGTAGCATCACATCGAAGTCATGCGTGGATGTTGTGAAAAGTTGACACAGGGCTTCGATTCCAATCGGCCCTGATGGCATTACAATTTCGGCAACAACATGTTTATTTCGTTCTGACAACCCGAATCTACCGCGTAAAAATGAATATTTTTCCAAGGGTGTTGTTACATTGAATTCCACCATAGATTCTTTGATTCGTGCTAAATCTCCACGTAACACCCCCGTATATTTCCTATTATCGATTTCAACATTTGTCATGCCGTCGAATTTCCAATTATTCATCAGACGTAACTGGCATATGATATCACCACTTTGATAATTAACTATTGGTGATATAAATCGTAAATTTCCTGCTAAAGAAATATTGCCACCAGATTTAGAAGGGCCATTGAGATGCCAGGCACTTCTCAACTCAATCACTTTATCAGGATTATAATTAACAAGCAGTCGGGAGTCTGCAGTTACATCACTTGATTGTCGAGTGACTTTGTGTGTTAAATTAGCATTTATCCGACCGATTGAATGAGCAGTACTTGTCAATCCACAATTTGCTCTCCACTCAATTGAATCTATCGTCTCCTGCGTACTCGCCAGAAATTGGACAAGAAATTCTTGATTGTCATGCCAGTCAGCATCACAATAAGCCGTTAATTCTTCTCCAGTCCAGTGGTACCTATTCATTCACAAAAAACATTGAAAATTCACTGAACATTTGATTTCCAAATCACATGGTCTTACCTTGCATGTAGTGATGTCTTCTTCCACTGTTCGAACGGTGTAAGCAATTCGCTATCGAACTTGAAGTAATTTTTCCAATTAATCGCATCATAATCCGCATCAATCGCGAAACGTATCGCTTTCAGTGGGTCCCATTCGATGCGACCATCAAGTATATAATTATGGCCATCTATTACACCAACCAAACACGATCCTATGAATAATCTTCCAGGATAAGCGACAGTTACAGCAGCACTCAAATTACGCGACATAACAGGTCCATCTTCAGAGAATTTATTGAGCTGAAGAAGAGTTGCAAATTTTAATGCGGGATCACGATTGGCATGCCATTTTATTTCGATGCCTAATTCTTTCGTTGCCTCCTCATTTATTGCCGTAGCGACAAGATGAATGTCTCGCCATTTGTCTAAATGCAATTCCAGACGCACTTCACGCTCGGCATCAACAGTGGCTGTTATAGCATACATGTTGGTTTTATAACGTGCCTCAGCGTGTGATATATATTGTCCCAAGGAGATAATTGTCTGTTCATATTTCAGAGCGTACCTATCTGCATCAAGATACTCAACGTCAATGTCAAATTTCGTATTGACATGATCGCGATACAATTTACAGTTGAGCAATATGTCACGGGCCAAGCTGGGTGATCTTAAAATCAATTTCAGACTGTGACTGATTACTCGACGTTCGGCTATGATGCTCGATCTATCAGCGTATGTGCCTCGAATTGTGGCATTATGACCACTAAACCAGGTCCCTGCGAAATCCAAATCGTATTCACCACGCAATCTTTCAGTCACACGAACATCGATCAACATTGATTCGAAATTTGGAATGGTCATGTTAGCATGCCCCTCAATCGCAAGCATAGAACTCCTCGGCATTATCAAATTGATTGCCAAACTGATTTCTTTCCCTGTAATATGAATATTCATATGATATTATTGCAGGATAGTTAAACATAATCAATAATATGTGTTTAGGTTGAGGGATGAGATGAGAAGGTGATTTACCTGGTGCATATCTTATTAAAAAGTAAGTCTTCGATGAAGGTCCCATGGAGAAACGTTGAACACCAACTTTAATATCCAAATTTTGAATAGGTTTAGATACTGCAATAAACGCATTCATTTTTGCTTCTTGACTCTGAAAATAAGCTTTAGAGTAAGTCAAAACTAATTGTGCTGTCAATTTATGGCGTCCGTCTTGCAAATGTGGTTTAGTATTGATTTCCATGTGTAATTCAAGATGACCTAACGCCTGTTGATACCATGTTTCGATTATCGCATTCAATTGAGGGTAGACGCTAGATTGTAATTTCAAAATTGCTTCTCTATGAGTCAGTGTTTTGGATGAGCGATTGGCTAGCGATATTTCGATTTGCAGAGTTTCCTTTTTCGACTTTTGCAATTGATAATCCACTTTAACGTTGCCTGTGATACTTATGTTCCGTCGTATAATATAACCAATTACTCTGCTGGTAATTTTTTTAGTTCGAAAATTCAAATCGATGTCACATTGTGAAACATTGTTCTTGTGTACGTCTCTTATTGTTCCAGATAATTCAACAACACTTTCATTATTGACCCGAAGTTCTAATTTTGGTGTATAAGTAAAACCAAAAGCGCCTTGTTTTCTTGCATATCCTATGTAACCATCCAAATGTTTCGTACCATTGAAATCCAAACCAATATTAATCATTGCTTCGTCGTCAGTCCGTTTGTAAGTACCTTTTGCAACGAGACTGTTACCTGCAGAGCGAAGTAACACACTCACGTTACGATTGCGAGCGTCAAACATTACAGTAACACTTGATTCTCGATTTATTTGCGAACCAGGTGTATCAAATGCCAATTTGATAACACTATCAGTAGTTGTTGCATTCATCGAGTACTCGAAGAGATAGCTCTCAGCACTTGGATCAGCTTTGATCACTGATGTTCGAAATAGTGTTGGTCCATTGAGGAAAAAATATGAGGCATTGGCGACTTCAGTGACATTCGGAAACTGATAATCAAAACAGAGCTTGAGTCCTATCAATCTCTCTATAACTGGCCAGCTGCATGTGGAATTGGCAATGGTATTGTATTTTTGAAGTTCCGTTTTTGCTGGAATTGCTGGTGATTCTGAAGCCTCGGCACCATTACCATTGACGAGAACAATATCGGAACGTACTGTAAATACTTCTAATTTACGATTGGGTAATTCAAGATTCAATCTGACGAGTTTCATCCCTTTTACATCTAAACGAAGTCTCACTGCGCTTGATGAATATACATTACTGCGAAGCTTTATTGCGGCACTTTTATAAAACGCATCCACTGTCATTTTTCCGGTGACTGCAACGCTGACACTGGAAGCATAGTTTATTAACGTTCTTATTTTTAATGGCAGAATGAGATCTATATGTTCGCAATTTACCTTGGTGCAAGATTCCCAACAAGTTCCATTTCAGTATTACTGATGAGTCGATCACTATCCAAAAGACCGGAAAATTTGAAATTACAAGCAGCTGACCCGGCAAGATCAAGACGTACCGGTAAACCAGTTGTACTTGGAACAACATAACTGGCGTCCAAAAACATTCCAGTACGTTCGTAATGAATTTCTTTGCCTGACAGAATTCGTTTAATTTTTTGCCATGGATCCAGAGCAACTAAAGATTTAGCTATTTCATCGGGCCCTCTTAACATCATGAATTCCAATTCATTGCCAAATATTTTATATGAAATACTGATTCGCGGATCATCAAAATTGTTGTCAATGACATTCGGTAGAGTTTTCAATGTCTCCCAATAGTTATTCGCTTCTTCCACAGACCTCAAACTCCGCAGAAACTTGATTATGTGCTGAGAAATTTTTTCATTTGCAAATGGACCATCAGGTCCAAAGAATTTCTCTGCATAATACTCCATGCCTTCCATTCGCATTGTGGCCTCCAAAACATTTACTGACTCACCAAATAGATCTAATGTCACGTTAAACGTAATTGTTCTGGGCACATAAGATTTGGATGAAAAAATAATATTTGCTTGGAAAGTACCACCAACATTATATTCCTCTGAGAAAAATGATTTTTCAAAATTACGTGAATATTTTCTTGCATCACTATTGAATTTATCACTGATATCACGATCAGTTAAGAGACTCTGAATTTCGATTCTTGTAGGCGATGATGAAGCAAGTAAATTTGTTAGATGGCTCCAAACAAAAGAACCAACTGTTGATAGAAGGAAAATATTCAATAGTTATCCCAAATGTATAGTGGAATAGAATGCAGAAAACAAATATCAAACAGATGTATTTACCTTGATTGATAGGCTCTTCTCTAAGGGCGAGTTTTATCATTCTAACAACATTATAATCAGGACAACGCATTGCTTGGAGATAAGAAGCAATACGAATCTCAGATTCAAGAGTAATATTACGATAGAGAGGGAGAAAGATACGATCACGTGTCTCCTGACACGAGGGTAACCGGCGATGTGCATCAATAGCTGCTATTCTCGTTTCCATCGAGAGAAAACCACCAGCATTATTGATACACGTTTCAAGTTTTCCAGATAATCCCGCACGCTCAAGACCCATGTTGCCTATAGCCTTCAGAGCCTCTAAAGTCTATGATACAAACAAAATTTAATCTTGAAACATAAGTCTAATAATGAATAAAAACTTCTCTTTTGTTTATCATATGCATTACTCACCTTTTTGACGTCTTCCAGGTCATGCGGACGCGGTTCACATCCACGCTCAATCGTCAATTCAAGATGATCCAGAAAGCGATCGATACCAGTGCCTTTTATCGCCAAACAATCATCTTCATGAAGGAAATTACTACGCGTCCGTTGACCAGCCAAATGTGCTGCAGCATTAAGACAGAAAGCTCGGACCACCGCGGAATAAACTAAAGTAAATTGTCCATTATGAATTTCGCGATTGGACTCCAGGAGGGGTAGAAGTGTAGCGACCGTTGATGAGTCTGGTCGTGGTGCCAGAGCAATCGCCGTCATCCATGAATCACTTCTTTCACGGTCTACTGTTCCTTTCAACATCGAATCACGCATGACTTTGATAGCTGCGCTAGTACCAATGAACGGCAATGCATCTAATATGTATGTACGTCCACCGCGGCAGATGAGATTTGCACGTGCCAATAATTGCGACAGAGATGGATAATCCAGAAGACGAGCAGAGTGAACGAATTTGCTGAAAGCTTCGGAGAAAGACTGTTCCAATTGACCACTGGTTCCTAAAGTACACATACTTTTTAAAAGATCTCTTGATGTTCGCAATTCACCATGTACAGTTCGGCTGGAAAATGCGGCGGCAGAGTGATCGTATAGCAAATTGGTAGGAATACTGTCGCTGATCGATGATTTTTCTGATAGCTCTTCACCATTATCATTATCACCATCGTTAGTATCATCTTCGTCCATTTCATTATACTCGTAGTCATCCGTGGATGACTCTTCAATCAGATCAAGACTTGAAAATGTGTTTGCTTTTACCGCAGCATCACCATTGGAAAGTGGCTGAAGACGATGTGTCTCGTCGCACCTGACTCTCTGATACACATTATGATCGATTACTATTTCGCAATCCATTTTAGAATCCAGGAGAGTCGCTTGTGATCTTGTAGGTGGACTCGCATATACATTCGATTGAACAATGGACAAATGTTTTCCACGATTGGTGCAACCATAAAGATCTTTGGTTTTGAGAATGATTAAACTTGTCTTTCTTGCTTCGTGAAGTCGATAACGTGTATCACAAATGCCATTCACGTCCAGTTCCGGTGAACGATGATCGACATCAAATCTTTTCATTGTGTTTTGTAGCATGGATAAAACACCACGCTTGATATTCACTGCCCAAATAGCATCGTCTGGATTAGGACACAATTCGTGCACATGACCATCTTCAAAAGCAAACCGAAGACTGTAACGCTCGAGATGTTCTTTGTATTCAGCTTCAGCGCGATCGGGAAACTCGGCATCATATTTTCCACGAGTCGCATGACGAATACTCGCTTTTGATATTCGTAAATCCGCTTCACATGGCGAAGCAAATTTTATTAATACCACCGACTCAATATGTAAATCCGATGTACTCGATCCATTGCCAAGATTTAGACTCACATCCACTTTATGATGATAGCGATAGACGGTTCCCACTGCGTACTTGAATTTTCCTGTACTTCCTGCTAAAAAAGTTTCAAAGTATTCTAATACATAAATATATTTCTCCTACTTTTTAAAACCCGATTAAATCCAACATACTTACCATTACATTTAGTGCGACCACAAACTCCGGGTACACGTGTCGCATCTATAAAAATTTCAATAATTAAGCATATAATCATTGAATTCTCAGAAAAATTATTTCGCAACGAAATATTTTCATTTACACGAATTTCATCACAAGGCGGATTACGAAATAACCTTTCCAATATAAAATATACTTTATCGATAACGATTTACATGCGTTAGAAAAATAACTTTGGCAAAGCGGAAAATATTTCTAAATAAGGAAATGATGATTTTTACCTCCATAAAGTATCTGAATGCCAAGCAATAACAATAGCGCTAATATACGCACTATTCGGCTCGTGCTGGCCATTGCCCAGCGCACTCCCTCACACGATTACCAGACGAATAATATCCTGTGCCGACGAATAAGGGCGACTGACTGTCGATGATCCACAATCAACACATCGATGGAGAGAACATCAGCCGTTTTCCTGCGTACTTGCCCTGCCGTCTCTTATATATACACTATCAGTTTAAACAAGCACTTCCTGTTCCGAACGAGAACATTAAGAGAATGATTTGGCGTATGAGACTATAACACCAATGCATACTCGCATATGAGTATTTATGTTGAAGCTGACCTAACAAAGATCAAAGGTCTTGCGTCGCCGTTGGTATACAAAAGCCATAGGGGCTGATAGGTCATCGTGTTATTTTCGATTAGATAAGACACTCTGGACCTTTACTTGAAATCCAAAGATGATGAATTCTCATTCATTCCACGAAGTGTCTACGATACATCGACATTACGCATCTTCAATTACGTATAATTGAAAATAATCATAAACATACAATTTGAAAAGTAAAAAATGTATTCATAGATAGCCGATTGATCATTTGTATAATGCTTTTTAAAAAAAATATCCGATTTCCGCTAGTCTTGTAAATACCGTTTTGTAAATAGGAATTAATACAAAACATGTTTATGAAATATCACAGACACTAACGGTTCATTTCATTCACATAAATTGTATTTTTCTAGATAATTAAAACCACTGGATTGAATCGCAGAATGTCGTGAATATCGTCTTATCTAAATCTCATCCTGAAGTCCCGCCTCATGCACTTTTGTTATACGCAGTCGATAACGAGGCGCTCCATATTACCAACAATAGTACAAGTCAATCCTATTTAAACACCACCTTTTTAGCCGCCATCTTTCTCACATATTTCACTTTATCTTTCTCCCACACCAAACTGTCTTATCACATGAGAATTTCGCGCGCATATTGGGAATTATTTATATTATGTTATATCCTCCTGTTACATTATACATAAATATATACATATGTGACGAACCAGTCAGAGAAATACAGATATATATACATTTATTTATATTTACATAACATGTCGGAATGTATAGATATACAAATACCAATAGTACCAGGGATGTGCGTAGAGTTTTGTAGTAAAAAAAAAGAACAAAAAAACTAAAAACACTCACACTGTAAAAAAAAAAGTGAAAATTAAAATTAAACAACTCATGCAAATGCCAGGTAGATTACAGAATAAATTAATATAAATGTGTCTGTAAATCGCAAAAAAAATCTGATTGATGAATATTTCTCTTCCTTCAACTCTTTTTCTCCAATCTTTTTTCTTCCACTTCTTTTTTCCCACTTTTTATTTAATCTCATTTCATCTTATTTGCTTGTACACATAGTAATGATGACTGTGGAGATGGCGCGTGTACATTGTTCGGCACTGCCGCACCTCGAAATGCCCCACTCGGAAGCATCAAGAGAGGAGCACCTGTTGCTGAACGCCTACCTGTTTCACTTGTATCGGCCCCGGCCTCGCGCTCTCTATCAACTGTGTACAGTATATCTGTAAATGTGACTGGAGGTATAGAGCCGCATTGAGGTGGAGGCTCACTCACGCGCGCGATTTGGTCAGTCAGTCGAACGCGGTGTGACCGTGTGCATTAAACTAAAATCCGTTCCATATCAGTTATACGTAAAACGTGAATACATTACAAATATTACCATAATATACCCAATAGCATTAATTTATTTCATTATTCTATTTCTTCTCTCAAATTTTCGTTACAATCTATAAAACAAACAAAGAATTGACATATCAAAAATGTCACACGGTAAAAAGTTGATAATTCATTCAAAAACTGTGCAATAAAAACAACTACATTTAAATACATAAAATGTACATATTGCGAATATGTTATAATATATTTCATATATCGTGAAGTAGTGCTGTTATTTCCGATCAACATAATATGTCTCTATAATTTGTTATAAATTAAAAAAAAAATAAATAAAAAAAAGTAAAATAGTAGTAAACCCAAGGAACTGATTAGGAATGGAGACGAATACAGAACAGGATACTACGGCGCTTTGCTACGGACCAGGTAGCATTGCTGGCGCTGTGATTGGCACATTTCTCACGACAATTCTTCTTCTCGCTGTTGCTGCATTATTGTACAGACAGTGGCGCAGACGCAAGGGTGAGTTACCTATTCAAAAGATGAAATTAAAATAATTATCATAAAAATAATTTATTTCATCTTTTACTTGTCAAATATCAACGAAATTCCTTACATGAAAAAGAGGAGAAATGATTATAATCTCAGTGAAGGTCAGTAGCACTTCTACACTGTTCCATCTCTTAGGTTATTTTTTTCCATTCTCAATCACAGCAAAAAATCTGTAAAAGATAAGAAATACATGAGACAACGTGCGCGACACGACAAAACGATTGATGCCATTATAGAGTGCATCCATGAGCCAACAATATCGTATATTGCTTTGCTAAACATATATTATAAATGCCAGTCACGTTCTCGATCCACACAAGCTATGAACAAACATGCGGATTGCATAGAGTTGTATTTGTGTGTTGTGTCGAATGTACAGGATATATAATACTTGAATGGTATATGTGTACAGTGGAGCGACTTTACTCCTATCCATGGACCTCACTCGTATTGACTATAATATATATTATATATATGTGTATGTATAATGTTGCCGCGGCTCGGTACATATTATTGTTGCGTTTCGCTCCAATGCACTTCCACAACCGATCACATTGCCCGAGATCGGAATCTTCCGTTCGTATTTTCAATGAATATCACTCCACAATTCATATTTATTTATATGTGTAGGTGATGTTGAACTTTTCTCATAAATATTATGTGGCAGAATGTTATCCTTGACAATGGAAGAGACATATTGAATGCTTGAGTGAATGTATAGTTGTATAATTAACGATGATATTATCATTTAGTATTCATGCATGCAAGAAAAAAAAAATGGGAGAAAAAAAAAGTTATACAGCAAGTAGATTTATAAAATAATTTACCTCTGACAAATAGCTTTTAAATGTCGAAAGGATTTAATTATATGATATGTGTGTGTGTTTGTGTGAATATTTGAATGTTGTATGGATGAAATTATTTGAATTTGTATAGATTGCAAATTGCTATAAATCAAGAAAGTGAAATGCGTCAATGAATTCCATCTATTTTTCCACCATGTGTACTACTCTATCCTCTTTCTCATGTTCACAAATGCTTATTTTTTTCTCTCTTTACCTTTGCTACTAGGCACATAGATACACACATACCATTGGTAGTTAGGTGCGTTCGCTTGTTAAATGCTGATTTATCCTCCGGTTGTAACGGAAAATCCTACGGAATTTTTATACCTGCGTTACCATTGGTTATTATAATATTTTCGTGATATTCTTCACGAGAGAATTCAAATGTGTTATCAAACTGAAAATGCCTGACATAATTATTACCTGACTCATCATTGATAACTTAAATAAACTTCCATACATAAATATACGATTTTAAATTCCATACAAACACCAAGAATATTTGGGGTCATATCAAAGAGAGAAAAGAAATCTCATTAACATAATCTCGTGTCTACCTGAAATCACAGTGGAACCAATATAAACATTTTATTCTTCATTTTCCTTTTATCGTTTGCAATTCTATTTTATTTTTCATACATAAAATTTCTCTTTACCCTTTTATTTTCTTTCTCCTCATCTTCCTTTTTCTTTGCACTCATAAGAAGACATTCGATCGTATTTCATTCTCTCTTTTCTCATTTTCATTATTCATATCTCACCCTCGTTATCCTTTCATCATACCCTTTATGAATGAATTGTTCATAATTGCGTGGGATCTTCTTACCATCTACAATAAAAAAGAAAACAATAATCTCAACAAAACAAAACCTAAAGGAACAAATAAAAAAAAATGAAGAAATTGCATTCACCCGCAGCATCACCATGGATATTGTCATGGCGCATATAATACCACCATCAGGCGAAATCGACGAGAAGGCCTTTATAGAAAGTGTGCGCTCAGTTGTGCAGGTTTTAGTCTGGTGTTTCGCCGCGCCAGGTCGTTGAAGTACCCGATAGCACCAGTGGCATGCGGCAGGTATGCACCTCTCGAGGGGGCCCCCTCAATGCGTGTGCATTCTCTTATATTACCCAAGAGTATGTATACAACTCTACTCTCGACGAGCGCATGCCACAGCAACGAAACGCAAACTCTCTTTGCCGCAGTCTTTCTCCCTTACTCTCTCGTTGCATTGCTCACAATAATGTTTCTCTTATTTTTTTGCTATAACTCACATTGCAATGTTGGCTATATAAATGTTAGATATTATGCTCACGTGCGGGATGCGGATGCAATACGTCGTTGGACCGCGTGTTCTCGTCACGAAAAATCGCGCTGAAGTATTTTATACAGGTTTATATCTTTATGATGAAAATGTATTCACCATCATGACCAACAGTATATTATAAACCATATAACAATTTCCTCTCAACTCTCGTCAGCCTTCGGTAATTATATTCGTGCACCACGTTAATTACCATTAGTTTATAATTCGCTTTATATGCTCGTTATGTTTCGAAGTTTAATCGTACAGAAATTGGATTAACAAACCATTTTAGTTTTGATGCGCGTGCCTAAGAAAAGAATAAAAAATTTACATATAGATATGAAAGTATAAAAAGAAATTTCAACATAGATTATAATAAAGTGCATGGATAAAATTCGATAGGTGAAATCTCTGCTTGATATATACACCACAGATCTTCGTCCGCCCTTTTTTTTTACCTTATATTTATCTTCTTCATCATTTTGGGTCTTCTCCGTTTGATATAGGTATACATTCGAGCCGTTCTCTCATCATAACAGGTAGCAGTGAGCGCGCTTGTGCACCAGCACCAAATACCGGATTTTCTTGCTGCCTTTATACAAGGCACAACAACAGCCACACTAAAAACTCCAGACTTTTTAGTTTTATATGTTTTATCACATATTTTTTTCTCTCTCCCTTCACTCTTCTTCTTTTTCTACATAGGACTTGCCACGTCAATTTGGAGTGTCGTCGTTGCGCGTCTTGGAATGTCTCCTATAGATAATGAAAAAAAGAAAATAAAATAAATAATTATGTGATCAATTTCAATGGCATATTGATGAATGACACGGAAAAATTTGTTTTTAACTCAATTGATTTCTTCATGACAAGTAAAAGATGAGAAAATATTTTTATAGATATTTAATTTTATATATATGGTATACTGTTAGCATTGAGTGTGACACGAGTTATTATTGTGTGTCACAGTTTGATTATATATTTTATATATGTATGTTATATTAAATGGATAAATCTGCACATAAGATTCTCGCTCGTGTGTCCCACGCTTTCCTCACTCACGGAGGAGGCACCATGGAATTTCTATGATCATATACACTCAACAGGCCGTGTTAAAAACGAAAAAAAAAAGAAACGAAAGAATTATAAGCGATCGGATCGCGGTTTTCGCGGCTCTTTTATATATAATAGAGCGTCATATACTTTTCAAACATCGTGAAAACGTCGAGACAATTGTGTCTTTGACAATATTTATACATACATACATACATACAGTTATATATTAGCAAATGAGGTGAAAAGTATGTGTAAACAGAGAAATCTTATCACTAAATTTATCAAACAACTCTATCTAATATTTATCTTTTTGACGCTCTCATTTCTTTTTTTTTTTCACAAAAATCATCACACCACTCATGAGTAATGAAATTTTAATTAAACAAAAATGTAATCTCCCGCCATCGCGACGTGCCTGTCTATTACATCATTAGGTAGGTTGACATACATGAATAGATAAACTTGGTATTTCTATATAACATATGTACCTATACATTAATAAATTTCGTGGAAAGTATTTTCGTAATATCATTGTAATGTCTATAAATCTATACAAGTCAACCACTTAACTTCCGCGTTTATTAATTTATATAAACACTTGAGATGTTTTTATTGATATACATCTATTACGTTTCATCGAATAGATTAATAAATACAATGAACCATGGATATATGTATATATGACATTACTGGGTACTCAAAGCGAATTGCTGTCTCTCAGCAGCTGTACACGACGGAATTCCTTACGAATTGTTTATTCGTAAATTGAGTCATTTTTTTTTTTTATATACCATTGTAACAGTCGAACATGTGAACACTGCAATGAATTTTTATTACCGATCACTACCAAAAATAAAGTGCGTTACAACATATCAAATGTAGCAATAAATTTTAGTTGAGTTTGCTTGAATTTTTACTCTTAACAACATTCAAAATGAAGTAACAATCAAGTAAAAATCATAATAAAAACATAGATACCAATAAAAAACCACAAAGAAATAAATCATGCTACCATTCAGAGCGATAATTATACACAATATCTAAGGATTATCAATTCATTCTCCAATATTTCATAGCTATAAATTCTGCGTTTCTAATAAATAATTGCGACCAATAATATTCTTCAATTATAACCCCAAAAACATCATCCAACATTGTACTCTACTTTTTTACATATCATTTTCATTTCATTTCTAATTTTATCACAATACTGTTACTCTTTCACCATGAACACAATACTCGAACTAAAATAACCACTAATTATAATATAAACATGATTTTATGTGTATATATTACTACGCCTGAAGATGTTATGTATCTCGATGATTGACAATGCGTTGCCAATACTCTTGCAGCATAAATATTAATGTTAAGTTCAAGCCATCCTACATCATTTTTCACCCATTGTTTTTTTTTCTCCTTCTCTTTTTACAATCACCACGCCTCGAATTTTTGCATAATCACATTTGACTGCAAATACATCCACACTTAGATGTATATGTGTATACATTCACATTCAGTCCTGGAGTCATTTCTCACTCTCCTGTATCTCATCTCACTTTCGTGTAGCAAGTTACTTGCGGCGCTCCCCATACGTGACGATTAGTCGCTCTTAATGTACCTTTGTATATTATATTAATATATTACATTTAAGAAAAAATATATATATCTGAATATATTTGAATGCAGAGATACTCTTGATTTTATGAAGAATTCATTTCAAAATCTCAAGGCGTGCCGTCACTAATAAAATTCATGAGGTCATAAAAACTATTCAATACTCTTGATAATTGGAGAAAAAAATATGAATGTACAATTTGATCAGTGCATATTCACTGTGAATTAAATTTGAATTCTTGAACAAACCCGTTTGGGGATTAGCATTAGAAGAGAATCGTCAGGGCGCACTCAACTATATATGTGTATATAATTTACCTGTACCTACGATACACGCATTCATTTTTGCCTGAGGAGAATTCCTCGACTCGGTCCATCTACGAGGATTGCACTTTGCAACAGCCAATTGTAGACGTTTTTTATATATGTATATGTAGGTATGGAGTTATGTGGAGAGCACGCGGTTGGCCTCGTCCGCACCGCGGGCGCGTTACAATTCACCATAAACAGCCAAATGCGTCAGCAAAAATAAAATCCTGCTGTAACATAAAAATAATAGAGTACAATTTTTTTTGTCTTTTATGTACTTGAGGCAGTTCTAATATTCAGGTGCATATTTTTTAGTGCATGGGAAGCATCTAATTGAATTATCAACAAATCCAATGTTCTGATTGTGTTTGTGTCTCTGAATGTTTTGATGAATCATAAAACATCTAATTCTCTTATTATTGTCATTTTATATATTTTTCTATGATGAAGATCCGAAGTGTGAGTTTTAGTTTTAATTGATGAATGATATTCTCAGAATTACCTCAGTTGAATGGGTTTCATTCAAGAATTCTGCACTATGAATTCAATATTTTTGAGTGTTCGTCATTGGCAGTCTCTTCAGACATGCGTAGGATTCAACTCATGAATTAGTATTGAAGAAATATAGAGATTCAGACACATGAATGGTCCCATATTTCTAAAATGAATTATTATTGCAGAAATAACCCATAACTCATTGTTCAATTTGTTGTTAAATGAATTATTTCAATCCATTTTTCAAATTTTTACATCTGGCAAGAACATCGTTTCAATATCACATAAATTCCAAGATGATCTATCTATTAAAATTCCATTATGTTGTGACGCCTCATGTACAGTTGAATGATCGAAAGTCTGTAAAAAATGAAAGAAGAAATAATAATACGAGATAATAAGAGAAAAAGAATTAATAACAACATTGAATGATGAAGGAAAATGTTTAAAAGCGTGGCACGAAACAACGTGATTCTCTCACAAGTTTATAGAATATCGGTTTGTGAGAAATAGTTGCTCGGTCTTGTACACAGTCGAGACAAGGATAAAGAAGAAGAGGAACATGAGATGTTGCACTGTGAAGAGTAAAAGAGTAAAGTAGAGAAAATGTTGAAGAGAGGTGGAGAACGTGAGCCAGCTCACCTTGGCGCTCATGGTATGCGCCCACTGGCGTCATCATCAACGGCGTAGCCTTCATATCGTGCTACATGTGGAACCACACTCCTGATCATTCATGTTGTTTTGATTGTAAAGAATGGTATATAAAGATACATACGCATATTATACAATAGCGTTGGGAAATGAGTCACAACAATTGCTTTGTCAATTTGTCAAGTAATAACAACGATAGGCGAATTAAAAAATGGAGACAAAAAGAAGTAAAAAAAATAAAATGCCGTAAATATTCACAGTGCTATTATTTTTTATAATTGTGTAAAGTAGAAGTATTAACTGTGAAATGGAACTAGCACTAGGACACAAAGTATGTGTGTAATAAACAGAACGTCGCAAACTGTGACGAATGTTTAGGAAGTCAGATAAGAAAACTTAATAGTTGGTAAAGTATGTGTACTACATGTACACACTTGAGTATATACCTGTGTAGACACTTAACGGGATATTTCCATTTAAAGCTTTCCAATAATAGTTGATTTCTATGGATATTTATCGTGAAAAAATGAATGATAATTTGGCGATAATATTCATGTTAGTCATTTGATGTTTCATATGTGAAATCCGGTTAGGAATAAAAATAATATTTCAGCTGCTACAGAATTGCAATTTTGACCGGACGAAATATTTCATGCGTGATGGCTGACATGGTACCATCCTTTATGGTGGCCTGGAATGAAAAAAAACAAACATTCTTTCATAATCAGGAAGGTCGTCTGTCTAGTCTGTGAGAATCATTTGTATAGTAAGATTGAAAGGTGAAAATTGAAATGACATTATGAATAGCTGAATTTTTATCTAATTTTTCGGTATTACAGTGACTATAAATAATTCGGATACAAATGTACAAAATTCTGTTTGAACTTAATCGATCCATCAACTTTCATGTTATCATGTGAACAAGTTTGAAAATAATAAGATCTTTGAGGAGAAATTTTTTTAGAAGATTTCGACTCGCATTTATTGACCTTCGCACGTTAAACTACAAACCTCCTTTTTTTTTCTACCTTCTGCAAGATATTTCCTAACATTTCGATGAAATTGTTTTATAAACTTGTTGCCAGAAGATGATAATGTGTAAAAAAAAACACTCTTGAAATTGAGTCCCCAATCAAAAACACCAAGAATATTCTTTTCAATATAAACCCATTTAATGTTACAAAAGAAAGCAACATCCATCGATGATTCATTGATCCATGAAAAGGCTACAAACTTTATTTAGCATACATGCGCGCGTGGGCACCAACAATTATTGCATATACCTGAATATTTATAGTCAACTATCGACCATTGTCATATGGTAATAGAAATAATTGCAAAATTTAACGTTGATGGGGTCAAAAATTACCAACTTTCATTCAAATGGCTATTTCAAAATTTTGTTTGTTTCAATTTCCACATGTATACATCTACACAGACATAGATAGCCATCGTTGGCAACTATACATCACCCAGGTTTTTTTCACTCATCCTCGCATTTTTTTCCCTGCATCCTCCTTCACTCTTTACCTGTCTTTATCTATCTTCTCTTGATGTATACATCGCCATCGGCATGCAGTCATCGATTGCGCATACCAAATGTACACGATTGGGTCGTAAACACGTATATTACGTAACAGATGTCACGTACATGGCAGTATCCTCATTGTAACGCATTATTTTCTCGGCGAATTAATGTTAAACCATAAAATGGTTTTTCCTACGAAGCAGAATAATATATTGATAAATAAATCGAAATATATTGCAATTTAATGACGAACATTATTATCAGTCAGGAAATTCTATATCTTATGAATTTTTATTATCATATAAATATTTTTTTTATTATATGTATCTAATGTGAATGAATAGCGGTAAGACCGTATACCTTTTGTAGAATATGTCTCCTTCCTGTCATATTCATGACCAAATAAAGTCTTGTGAAAAAGACTATACAAATGACGCCATAGAATGTCAATCAATATATGGTACCTTCCGTTCGCCAATTGACATTGTCCCCAGGATCGATTGGATACTGAATATTACTTCAATAATTATTCATGATCGTAATACTGGACTTGGTATACTGTTGGAATATTTATCTATTCCAGTTCCAATTGACTGATTATTGAATTTCTTTTCAAGATCGACCTTGACATTTATTTGACACGACTAAATTGCCTACTATAAAAATGTTCATTTATTTAATTCAATTTTACTTTTATTTTTTATTATCTGCTTTGTAAAAATTTAGTGCAATTTCGTTTCACCATTGAAGAATCAGACAGTTCTAGTCATGTTCTATATTTAAAGTTATTCAAACAATTATTCAGAAGTCAGTAGATGTCAATTGCTGCAATCAGAAGTCATATAGTTTGATGACGAATGCTGTGCAATTTATTTATAATGTGATAAGTAATGACTCTTATAAATGTGTCACACTAGTGATGATGTACTGTCCTGCTGCTGTGACAATTCAGATACATCCACATAAAGTCATGTATACAAGATGCATCACTGCATAAAAACTTGAATTCATTTTTTCTTGTGTTCTTATTTGTCCCAGGTAATCATTTGGTGTTAGTGACAGATCCAGAGATCGTCGAGGATGCTTACGCATTTGATAATCCATGTTTCAAGGATGCAACTCCTGCTCAACCCGGCCGAAATATTGATAGGCCATTGTCAGTTGTATCTGTGGAGACGCCTCCAAAAGATACAATGAGGTGGTCCTCACCTTGGTCTTCCTTGGGACTGGGTTCAGGCTTCAAAACCGACAAGCGAAGAACCTTGGACGATTCCTGTCTTGGGGTAAATTGAATTAGTTACAATAAACGTTTACTGAAACCGATACTCATTCATTTATGTCTAACATGAATCATAATTTTGCAGCCGAATGCTACGCGCGTGAGCGTAGTCAGCTTAAGAAGCCGAGATTTCACTGGACTAGGTTTCAATGTCTGTGGGAATATGAGAGAGGGTATATTCGTTAAGGATTTACTCCATCGTGGACCTGCCTCAGAATCCGGTCGCATTCATCCAGGTCAGTATCACTCGTTACGTGCAAAAATCGTTGATGTATATGAGAGTTAAATGCGTGTTTGAGCGCCATTTGAACATAGCGGGCGACGTAAGTGGAGTAAAACGTTGAAACAGGCACAGATCTACGCATGTACCTATAATTTTATATTGTAAAATATGTAGGTGAATATCAGTTAATAACAATTAATTAAATTACATACAATCTTTTTATTATAGGTGATCGGATTGCGAGCGTCAAAATTAGCTTCAGAAGTATGGTCTACGAGGATGCATTGACAATACTCAGCTATGCATCACCATATGACGTGGAAATTGAGGTGGAGAGCGGTGGTGGTGGCTCCAGGCCTACAACTCTATTGAAAAAAACTGTTGGACCAAGTCCGGCGCGAATTTGCCATCCTTTATACAGAAGCCAATCAATTCCCGAGCTCTCACGAACACATAAAAGCTCAGCCAAGCGACTCTTTATTGCTGATCCTAATGAATCTCTCAGTTCCAATTATTCAACGTTAAATTCAACGTTAAAATCATCGAAATCAACACCAGGTACACACACAATCGAACGACAACATGAAGAATCAAAAGGAAATAATCACCACTATCGTTTTGGTATAAAAGTTTTGCCATCACTTGACGGTACTGTTCACAGAATTGAAAATCAAAATGAACACAATACTAATTTAGAGCGGCGTAATTCGAGAAAATTAGACGTTGTGAGGAATCAAGTGAATAATATTGCAAGCGAAGGTGTTGCAATAGAATTGGCAAATGGCAATAGCGATCGTGTGATTGTTGAGCGTCTCCGACAACGAGAGAATCCGATTCAGCCGTTGACCCAGAATGGAATCGACGCGCCAGACAGCCATTGGAATGAAGTTACGCAAAGAAAAACTGAAGAAGAAGAAGGTTCAATACCATCAGAAGTACCAGCTGAAGTTCATAATGCGGCGATGGCAGCAAGGAGAAATCGGAAAAATAGTACTGAACTTCTGAAGTCACCTAAATGCATCACACCTGAGTCGCCAGATTTGGAAGATAAAAAGAGTCCACAAAAAAATAAACGAAAAGCACCAGCACCGCCTGGTTCATCGATGAACGAGAGTGATACAGTTTCGATTACACGAGATACTTCATCGCCCTCAAATAAGTATGAAAGAGAAATGATTGATGATAAAATTGAAACAATAGCAGATTATACAGAATCATTGAAGAACTATGTTGGTAAAGTTCGTGAAGTAGGAGATGATAGAGAAACTCGACGGCAAAGAATGATCGAACGTTCTGCAATGGGCCGAAGAAATTCCGGATCAGATACTGATAATGAAATGCAAAATAGTTTTACTATTGAATTGAATCCATCTGATATTACGATTCATCATACACCAGAGCCACGCATGAATGACGATATTAATGACGATGACGATAATACAGACGATGTCTACAGAAAAGCTGCGAGTTTAGGTGATTTGTCAAAGTATGAAGCTAAAAGTTTAGCGACATTAGAGCGAGCCCAGAGTTTGGATATGGCAGACGCTGGATCGAGGAAGAGAAAAGCTCCATTGCCACCGGATGACATGATAGAATCGTCGGAGCTTTTGACAACACACGATGGCATAGGTACATTCGACCGGACGAAATTGAAAAAATCCAGCGAGTGGGGAACATTAGAAGACGCGATTTGGAATAGGAGTGATGCGAATAATGCTTTTGAGACCGAAACAAAGATAAGGAAGAAAAGCACTGGTACTCTAGAGAGATCAAAATCTGCAGTGGACATAAAATTGAAGGCGGACACGTCTTTACGCGCAGCAAATGTGAATTTAGATGAAGAAAGTATTGAATTGTATAACTTACCACTGAGTAAACAACTCACCAGAGACTTTATACAATCTGAAAGAATGTTTAATCCAGATGAAGATAATTCACTAGCGAGAATTGTCAATAATGGTGAAGTTGTTAAAAGTCCTACAGTAGACGAAGTAGAATTGGACTTTAGACAAGCGATACCATTCGAAAAAGAAGATAAAGAAGGAATAGAGAACGCACCGTTGCCTGTAGTTACTGAATCATTTGGAAGGTCGTTGAGGTATTTCGACCTTCATGCAAGCAAATCACCAACCATGATTGAAGACGTCAGAGACGATATCGACGAAATGATGAATGGAGATAATTCATTAACGTATGTCGGTTTGGAAGAAGTGGATGAAAAACCGATGAAAAAAATTAAAGTTATTAGCAGTTGTCCTTTCTGTGATCAAGGTGGTCATCACGATGAACATTGTAAGCTCCACAGTGTAGCAGTGAATGGCGGTGTAGGTATTGCTGATAAAATGTCCCGTGAGAATAGGAGTACTGATGAAAATTATCTGAAAGATATTGAAAAACAAATTGAGAATGTGTCGAGCGTAAGAAAAACACATATCCCTGAGTTGGATAATGACGACGAGGAAGATGTCGATGATGGATGTGACCTTGGCTCCAGCGTAACAATTAACAGTAAAGCCCTTTCATCTCCTGGTGAAAATCGCCACAATGTGAGCAACGTTAGTGTATCAAGTGGCGAAAATAGTGAAGACAGTGGATTAGTTGGTGAATCTGGAGAATATAATCACAGGGAAATTGATGTGAGACCACCATTACCCAATACACCAATACCAGTTCAAGGATCACCGAGAAAAATGACTTATATTACTGAAATAAAAGTATCACCAAGCCGGGAAATCGTCCGTGATATTGATGAGATTGAAAATAATCGTGACCAAACTAAACCATTGAGAAGTGAGGTCACAGTGACCTCGAATGGAAAGTCAACGACTGGTAAAAAGCCACCAGTTCCACCACGAAGAAGCGACGCGTCTAAAGCGTTAAAAGAAAGTTCACATGATAAACAGGTCGTGTACGTATCCGAGTATAAAACTTCAAATAATAGTAGAATCGAGTCGCCTGACAAGCTTGAAAGTAGGCAATTGATGAATAAAAAAATTGATCACTGGACTTTGTTGGGTGAGAACAAAGAACAGAATCCTTGGGGTAATGGCTCTAGCCAATCACAATCAGTAACTAATATTGTCGTAGCGCCCGGTGAGGACAAAACATATTATAAATGAAAAGAAAAAAGAAACTATTTGAATAATTTGATTTAATTGTTTGTTTCATTGTAATTGAATGAGAATGCGAAGTATGTGAATGAACTATTATATGTATATGTATGGAAGAAAGAAGCTGCGTGCCATAAAAAAATAGTTTTTGATGTGGCAATCGCTTTCTATAATTCTATGAGAATATGTAGCGGATGATGATATTTATAACAATTTTCGGGAATTCATTTTTTTTTTAATGCTCGTCGTATAGTCAACAGTATTTGTCCTTAACTGTTTATTATCACAGTCGTAGATATTATTTTGAATGTGAACATTTGTTCGAATGAGCACCGAAACTCCGATGAATTTTTTGGGAATTTATATTAATTTATTTTATTTTCGATTAACAAATGCTGGAATGTAATTGTTTGTAATGATTAATTCAGAATTTAATCATAATTTTGTTATCTATATATGATAGTTGTAAATGTTTTCTTATGATTTAAGCGTTGATGCCGCAGAAATATATTTTTTTATTGGGCTAATGTTGATTTTCAATGTATTTCTGACCATTGATAAATTGTACATAATACTCAGACTGCATAAATGATTTAGAAAAATTTGTTTTCTCCTAGTTCTATATGAACTTACTATCTATACTAGATTTAAGGGCGAAAACAACTTCCAAAATGGAAGTGTATCTGTATACATTCAATTTTAAGCGTATATAGGATTCATGGATGTTATGTATATCTTCGAGAATTAAGTGACAAAATCAAAATACTACATTGACAATATTGTTGTTCGTTCTTTTAACACTAAATTGGTATCAAATAACAAAATATTGTAAATCCTATCATAAAAAATGAGGAATTATTGTAAGTGGACTATCATTTATATAACAAAGGAAATAAATTTTATCGTTTATTATTCTCATATGCTATCGATTACAATTTATATCCCATCAAAAACCTGTATAATTCCCTTTATACTTCTATTATCAATCGAAAAAATTATACTCTTTTCCTCACATCACCAAAAATATCCCTCTTTTATGACTATATCATTGGCAATTATCCATAAATAATTGTATCATCTCAATTCATGTGGCAGATTGCCTATAATTCTTAGTACTCATAAGTTTCTTACCACACATAGCACAAATTGCTTTTTTATATGCACACGATTGGCAATAATGTGATCCGGCTTGATGTACTTTCTGTCTACATATTTTACACGTTTCAAATTTCGCTGTATATGGATTGAACCGTGCCTTATTTGCTGACAAAGCCTTATTCTCTCCAACTTTTCGTCCGCCACTTTCCACAGTATTCCGTGCACCAGATTTCCACGGATCCGGCGTTATTACACGTCCAAGTTTCTTCTCACATTTCTCACAAACCATTTTATATCACCTACAAATCAACGTAATTACAATCAATTAAAACTCAACAATACATTCTAATAATACAAACAATAATAATAATAATAATAATAATAATAATAATAATAACAGATTAGTGTACAGTTGCATGTCATTGAGCACCAGGAAAAAACCAGAGCACAGTGAATACTGTTAATGATACTCTTACAATTGAATGCAAGTATGCTCTTTTTTAAATTAGTCTTCTAATTGTATTTTCCACCTCTTTTATTTTACATACCAACATCTATCTCATTTATTTTATAAATAAAAAACTACCATCAATCTCAACAGTGAAATAAAAGCTGCAAAATTGAGCACGCTAATCGGACTATCAATTCTAAACTGAGAACAATTTTGTTCACTTATGCCAAGAAAGAAAAACAAGACATTACAACAAAATTAAACAATAACAGTGATGATAGTAATAGTGTGTTTACATACTTAATTGAGGTTATGTTCAAGAGGAAATTTCAAGTATCAACACAGCGATATTTGTTCGACAGAGTCAAAATATGTCTCCTCAAAATCTTTCAATTATTATATTTTTCTTTTTTATATAAATTCTCTCATATTTGCCTCCATATATCAATTCTACAAGGAGTTGTGCAGTGAAATGTGAATAACAACACGAAACTACGACGCCATATTGGTATGGATATCATGGCGGTGAGTTCGTACTTCTTCTGAAAGACAAATGAGGTCGCTACTGTCGTTTAGTGTTGTTTTTTTAACTCTACTCTTCCCTTTTTTTTTACTTGACATTTTTTCAGTCTTGCGGATGAGAAACACACGGAAAGACGGCAGAATATTTACAGCAAGAATCGCGTGATGACGGGGTGAAGGAGAGAGTGAGAAATAGAGGTAACACAGTCTCACGGTATTATTTTGTTGTGATCTGTAAATGATGGTAAAAACCATGCGGCAGATGTTGAGAAAGTTTACATTGTAGTTCACTTCAAGGACATGTAAAATATATAATAAAATAATAAACAAAAAAAGTTTGGCAAGAGGGGGTGAAATAGAATATTGAAGTTTACTGAATGCGGTTTATATTGGATTGAGACTGTTGTTGCAAAGTGATAATCAGAAAAAAGAAACGAGTTGGGGCGAGCTTCGCTCATAGGGTAGCTTACAGTATGCGTAGGGTTTACGATATTGGATTATTATGGCTGCGGGTGAGGTTGCCGCGACGAAACCTCGTCAGGAGAAGCAATACGACTATCTTTTGAAGTTCCTTCTTGTCGGCGACAGTGACGTTGGTAAGCAAGAAATACTCAGTGGCCTCGACGACGGAGCGTCCGAGTCACCGTTTTGTGGTGGTACGTAGACTTAATACATGTGATATATATGTGCAATATTTGTACACACATAATTCATTGAATTATCAATGCTGTTCATCTAACTGAACACCTGTATTATCTAACCATTTTGTTGCTCTTTTATTTCAATTCATTTTTCTTTTTTCATTCAATTTGAATGCAGCATACAAAACAACGACAATTTTACTTGATGGAAAGCGAGTCAAGTTACAATTATGGGACACGTCAGGACAAGGTAGATTTTGTACAATCATCAGATCATATTCGAGAGGTGCTCAGGGCATTCTTCTTGTTTATGACATTACCAGTAAATGGTCATTTGATGGGATAGATCGTTGGTTGAAGGAAGTGGAAGAGGTATATAGTCATTAAGTTATTCCTTTGTTTCAATTGAAAGGTGATGTTGATGAATATAATGAAGACTTGAAACTTTGTATGTAGCATGCACCTGGTGTACCAAAGGTGTTGGTTGGTAATCGATTACATCTGGCCTTCAAGAGACAGGTAGGAGAACGAGATGCAGAAGCATATGCTGCTAAGAATCACATGGCATTCTTCGAAGTGTCTCCATTGTGTGATTTTAATATAAGGGAAAGTTTTTCGGAATTGTCTCGAATGGCATTGCATCGCAATGGCATGGAACGATTATGGAGGTCTAACAAAGGTAAACATCATATCTGTTGTTTGTATATACTGACACGCAATATATTCATTTATTGATCTATTTTTTTCCTTGGCTCAATCGGTGCAGTGCTCAGTCTACAAGAACTCGCATGCCGTGCAATTGTAGCTAGAACAACGGTTTATGAGATAGATCAATTACCATTGCCAACAACAATAAAGTCCCACTTGAAGTCGTATGCAATGACGACAACATCGCAGCTACGTTACAATGGCAATCGTTCACAAAATTCAAGCAAAAGTCTGGGATCTCATCATCGAAAGTTGCGGTTCGTCGGAGCGGGTCACAATGGACTGACAACACCAGGCAATTCACCTGGCAGCATAACCGACTCTCGTTCTAGTTGCGCTGGTCGTAATTCTTGCGCAATATCCTGAGGGTAAAATTATGCCGATAGCCGGTTCTTATTTCATAAATAATATACAGGACATCTCATCAGCGTTCTTCCTTTTGTCTTCTCAATAGGCAAAAAAAAAATAAAAATACAAAACAGTGAGGTGAACTTATTATGTGGTGATGCGTCGACGTTTCACTATAATAATTAATTTCATCAGAATTGCTAATGAAATTTCGATATGAGTTCTGGAATTAATTAGTTGGAAAGTTTTATCCACAATCAATAAGATTCCGATGATTTGATAAGAATAATTATTGGAGTTTGTGTTAATGTGCAGCAATTAATCATTCATTGCTCACTGAGTCGCAATAAGTGAATTTTGGATATCAAAGTATATATATTTAAAAGAATTATTATATGAATAAGGAGCAAAATATTTTACAGGTACTTATACACTTGATTTCCCTTCTCGGCAGTTATTCAATCATCCAATAAAAACAATTTCATCTACGGTCATTATATTAAGATTATCATCACCGTGGGAAAAAAACAAAGAAATGAGATATTGTGTGATGACTCAACTGATTCGTCCGTTCTTAAATTATACCAGCGTACAATTATGAAAGATGGTAGGATTTATTTATGATGATAATTAGAATTCATTAAATTATATTCCCTGTACAGATACTGCTAATCCTAATATCACATATATTTTAAATGTTGAAGTTTGCAATTTGTTAACAAAATAAATAGCAACTATAGGCATTGCCGTACAAATGCACACGCGACACTTTTAATGCGTGATATATGATGTATTTCATACAATTCTTTATTGACTAGTCTCTCCGAATAATCTGATGAAGAAAAAAAAAACAAGGCACTAAAAAGTCTGTGAAAATAGTTAAGATTATATTTGAAAAATCCAAAGCATGAAGGAGAAAAAAACAAACTAGACTTATGAATGAGAAAAAAATCGTCATTGTATATTAGTTAGTCAGTTGGATATTATCCACTTGAAAAATGATATACAATTATTTTATACTACAGTGACTTTATCAGAAATTAGGATGGAAGCGTTATTGTATGTCAAATGCCACATTGTTTAATGAATGATGATTCACCCAATTAGTACGCATTTTTCAAATATTATTGTAGCAAGCGGCTAGAACTTAGAGCACCGTCCTTGAATTCACTGACGCAATTCCGTTATAATAACATGATCGTTTTCATTCTGCATAGACCAAATAACTTCAATTTATGTATATACATTTAATTATATATCCATTTGACATAACACCTGGCTTTGACTTTAATTCAATATGCAATATTGAATGCAGAAAATGCGCCACCATATTTTCTATCTACACATAAGAATTGAATTGAACAAATAAAAACACATTATCGAATTTTTCATATACGCAATGTCTATTATTTTCAATAGTTTTCTTATCCATCGCTACATGTTTTAATGATGAGGACACACTACGTTTGTTATTTTCACCTAATGACACTTTCTAGAATCATGGATAGCTCCAGGCACAACAGGTATACATTCTATTTGAATGACTAGATCGATCTCAAAATACGATTGCGTTATGATGAGGAAAGAGAAAAATTCGGTATGATGAAATATCATTTGTGAAGGAGGAAGATAAAATGTTTGAGGCTCTTGTATGATTAGCGTTATAATTGAATCAACAATATACGAATATAATGATTCAATGATGCCCGGAATTATTTTTGAAATATTTACTGATGTACGAGAAAAAAGATGTGAGGGAGTTGTTGACATTTTTTGTGAATAAGAAAAATTACGGATGTGCCAGCAATAATCTTCGTAGATTGTCTTTGTATATATAAACTTTGACAAGGTCGTTTGTATATTCTTACATTCCGTTCACGAGAATGGAAAAAGAAAGGGAATTTGATAACGAAAGAATTCTTGGAGTATTCGCGAGATGAGTTGAAAAATGAAAATTTAGAAGAGAAATACAGTAGGCAAACGTGTTTTTCCACAGTGTAAAGGCGACAAATATGAATAATTCAAGCATATTTTTGTACACAATGTATAAAGTATGTTTACAAATTTCTCCACCTTTGTATCTGCAATAGCCTCCTTTGTTTCCACTGTACCAATTGAATGTACCAGAATTTTCAAATGATAAAAATATCGTCATGAAATTGATAAAAGTTATAATAAAATTCACATTTGTATTCCTGCATAAATCTCGATACTTATACTCAGCTAAGAAAAAAAAACCATTTGTATCATATTCTTGATTAATGTATATGAATATATCTGTAATATTTATTTATGTTTAATTATACATATTGCGAAACTTCTATTAATAAACGATATGATATTGACATTTGCAAACTCACCGCGTTGTTTATCACAGGGAAGTATTGTTTTCAATATCCATCCGATTATATTTTGTTTTTAAATAGTTGTCATGAAATGATAATTCATTCTGACATATTTTATTATTTTACCAAAATTAAAGATCTGCACGAAATTGTAGCCGACGAATATGTCAAAAGTTAAAGCACCCAATAATGATGGTGAAAGACAAATCCAAATTGTTGCCTCAGGAGATAGTGATCCTGTACCACAATCTTTAAAAGAAGTCTTGGGATTAATTAACTCTATAAACAGACGTTTAGAGGATTGCGCCGTAGAGTGGCAATCGGTAGTTTCCAAAAAACAGTGGAAAATTTTGAATGCCAAGTCGTTATCAAAGAAATCCTGGGATAAATCTCTGCTAGCCCGAACGTATTTTACTGAAGAAAATTTAGATGAAGGCTTCCAGAAATTATTGGGACACGTACGGACATTTATGGCGAATGTGAACAATTTTATTGGTATAGAAAAATATTTCTATAAACGTGTTTCTCATTTTTTTCGACTATAAATCATGTTCATATCATTGGCATAGCTTTACTACGTGGTGAGAGGCCAATGACTACATCAGGAGGGACTAAAGAACCCCAAAATCAGAGCACCCAAGCACCACCATCACCTGTAGCAGATGTCGAGCCTAAGCAAAAATCTGATGTAGCACCTCTTGATCTTTCATTACTTGAAGATAATAAACAGATTCAACGCAGTGGTCGCAGAAGAAGCAAACGACTTGCTGAAAATTCAAACTCCAACATTCAGCATTGCTTCGCTGATTTGATCAAAGCAAAAATCGATTTGGACACTAAATTCCTTGGTTTCGAAGCTGTACTCAATGGTAGCAATAGCATTGGTGTTGCAGCTTCAGACGAAGTATCCTGTCTATGTCAAATATGTTCCAACGTATTGGTAAGAGGCGACGAAGGACTAAATATTACGGTCCAAATAGATATTTATCTACATCAATAATTGTTTTCAGGAAGCGGTAATTGATAATGAAAAAATTCTAAAAGAAGTAGGTGTGAAACCGAAAGTCCGTCGAATTATGAAACCAAACAACAAGAGATTATCACGATCAGCACGAAATTGGAAGGGAAATCAGGACCAAAAACAATCATTGTCACTTGACCATATTAATGAGAAACCCCTGATTTCGCCAAGAAATATTACGAATTCTTAAATCTACTCCTCAGAATTAACGAATGAAAATATCGCTTAAGGTATATCCATATAATAAATATATATACATCATATTTTTCTTTTGGAAATATTTTATAAACATCTTTCGTTGAATCGATTGCGTAATTGAACGATCAATTACTATATTACAATAAAATATGAAATATATTGCAACCTATATACCTGTTTTCTCGTCACTGAATGTAATCAATTAATTTAATTATAATTTTCGTTATTTTTTTGTGTCTAAGACGGAAGATCATTGAAATAATACTATTCAAAACCGAATAACACGAATAAGTTCTATGACCATCATTACAGACTAGAAAATTGGTTGTATCATTCTGAAATATATCACATAACATTACACCTGTAGTACGTAATATATTGCTATTATAGACGACCGAGAATTCAAACATTTTTGAAGTACTTTATTCACGGGCTAGTTGAGTATCACAATAAATTTCCACATTCTTGCGTTCTTTCTTTCAATTTTCAGATCTACGCAGTAATTCGTCATTCAATAAACTTTTTATGGTAACCAAGCAAACGATGCAGTCTACTAGTAAGGACATTTTTATTTATTTTTCTTCTCTTCATCATTCTCTCTCACAATTATGCCCATATCTAAATTTCTATTTATATATGTACACGTATATAAATATGTAAGTTAGATGTAAATAAAAAATTTACAATTTGCGACAATAATTGAACGTTAATTTTCTGCATAAGATACGTAGAGTTGTATATTAAATTTGGCCAATCACTAATAAATTCTCATATGTTGTAAAAAAATATACTCAAAAAGTCACATAATAACATAATAAATTATGCGAGTATTAATTGCATTGATAAAAAAGATTGAGGCGATAAAAACTACACAGTTAAAATTAATTTCTTCTTCACGACGATAACCTCGCATAGTTATTCGCATTACATTTCGAAATTTTTCTCAGTCACGCATAGAAAACAATTTAGAACAAAGCAAATAGGGAGAATATACACAAACAGATCTCAATAATTCCTTCTATATAATGAGTGTGAACATTCCGTTCCAAGGCCAATTCAAACATAGATGTAAACAATCGAGACATATGAGCAAAACAAATAAATTTTACTTTCATTTGATGAAAACATCGATTTCAATTTATTACAATAAAATGTCTTACAATGAATATATTTTCATATCAATGATCATCGTCAATGAAGAAGCGTATTACGCATCGAGGCACTATATTCCTCATGAGGAATTTACCGAGCAATCTTTCGGTACAAGAGTGCATAGCAAATTAAAGATTCTCCCAAGACAATTAAATTCGCGAATTTCTTTAAACAATCCATGAGATGGTCAAATATTTAGACGTAAGTTTCGCAAAAGCTAATCTTATTTGTATTCGTTATTATTATGTTCTTTTTTTTCACGGTAGTATATGAGATCTGTTTGCTTGGAACCGGAAGGAGAAACATGCAGGAGTCGTCATTGCTATGTCGAAATCATTGATTTCACCTGAACTCATAAATTTGTATACTGTGTTCAGGAACATGCCTCAAATTCAGTGATTGATACCTGAAATATTTGGAAACACACGCATATTGTAATCAATCTTATAAACAATATTTGAACATGTGACATCGATTGGTAATGTATGAATAATACAAACTTACCATTCTGAGTTTCGATGATAATAATAGCCTTCAATGGACGCTGCCGATTTCTCAAAACATATATAATAAAAACCAGCAAACGAAGCCCCATTAATATCCTTGATTGTATGATCAGGAACTAAAAAGTGCTCTTTCCATCTCATAAATACAAAGTCAGTACCTTTAAGTGCTTCATAGTCAAAGGAATCAGAATTGAATGTTTTTGCATATTGACAAAACGATTCAAATTTACTCTGAAATATTAAATAACATTATACACCAAAATTTCGGGCGCATTAAATACAATCAGACAGTACTGATATTCACCCAATGTTTCTTATCAACATCCTCGTCTGCATCCCATTTTCGAGTGAGAAATGGGTATTTCTTTGAGATAATTTCCCCATCAAAAAACGTCGTGAGTGTAGGAAATTCCTCAGTCAGACCTTTAATTTTCAGGTATCCACATAAGTAGCTATTTTCTTCGTCAACATGCTGGAATTCGAAACGATTAAATTAATGTTGGCCTCATAAGTAACAATAGGCTTGCATTTTTTTACACCATCATTCCCATATTAATCAGATTTTGATGTAGAAAATATGAGAATATATAGAAAATCCCAAATATAAATAAACCCCAAACTAACCTGTAAAACTACCTCTACGTCATAACTATTGCCTTTTGATTTTTGTGAGCCTTGAAATTTGGATCCATTATAAAGGAGTGATTTCGTGACTCCTGGTTGCTTAGAATTGGCTGGCGGTGGTGGTACCACGTCTACTTTGACCGGCATTCTATTAACCACCGAGCTAATTTGTTAAATTTGATTTACAAATAAACAAATCTTCATTACAATAATAGATCACAAACTGTCAATATATCGGGACGAATTGTTGTTTTTATTGGCGTTGTTGTTGTAACTCCCAATATGTTCTCATCAATTGTAAAGATAAAAAAAGAAATCAGAAATACTTTTTTTTTATTTCACAATCAAAAGCAAAATTTTTTCAGCAATGAATTGTACTTGTACTGCCACTCCCCGAAAAAGTTCGAAGAAACGACGCAAATAATTCTACCGGTGGATTATTGTTTTATTTGGACACTTCACATGAACAATTGTTCAAAAATGAAATGGCAAAGTTATTTATACACTTGGACGTTACAAAAATATTTTTACGTCAAGGAAATGACCAAAAGGTCATTGTGAAAAAGGATGATACTGGATAAATACCGGATATGCATACGTTTCGTGAAATCGCGCGGAGAGGTAACTTTGACATATAAAGTATGGCTGCGCGAATGATAAAAAATGTTGAAATTTCATCTACTTCGCTATGGAAATTTTTAGCGAATAAATTTTAGGACATGATTGGAATTTCGTGGTGAACTGCGTTAAAAAAATATCGTCATCTATCCTTGAGCTCCGTTTTCATTTGGATTCAATGAATTCATATGGATTTTTCCAGATGGAATCGATGATAAAACAGCACAACATCATAAAATTATGTATAATATCTGCATGATGACAATTTTCCATGGTTGCTGTTCGAATTATAGAACATAAAGAGAGCTACTTTCTATTTCCCATATTCTGTCTCTTGCATTTGCCGCGCTGAATTTGAAAATACATCAGTAGAAATTGAAAAAAGTCGTTATGTACAATATTCTTTTGTCCTGTATCTGTGGGATACCATAAAAATGATGTATTGATCAGTAATTACATAAATAAACAAGTACATGGCTTGAAAGTAACAGCAAACAACACCTAAATGAAGGGACAAATTTTTTTTGTCAAGTCTATGACAATGGAAGATTTTCAAATAGAATTACAGCCTTTAAAAAAATCATGTCAGCCATTTTGTGTAACTTCGAAGTTAAACAAAATGGCGAGCAACGCCATCAGTCGACAGAGTTCACAACATGTAGGAACTTCAATCAACTATATATGTTGTGTGTCAATATATTCAACAATGGATTCGAAATTTCTTGTGTGATCCCGCGCAGCTCACCAACTGCTCTGTAACCAACGTAGCGGCATTGTCGTCACATGTTCATAACAAATCAACACAAACTTCAAGCATAATTGTATATAAATTTGAAGATTACAATAAAACGCAACAATGCAAGTAGAATCATTGGGTAGTGTGCCGTAAGTATTGATATAATAATATACTTCAACTATCTCTAACGATAAATTAATTTTCTGCGAATATTTCAGCTATTGCAAAGGTTTATGGTCAGTTATTTCGAGTACCACAAGCCGATGTGACGAAGCTTTAGTGACAGGTGAAATACAAGATGCTAAAGAATTACTTGAAAATGGACTCAATTTTTTCAAAAGTTTCACTGAAAGTTCACTGCAGAAAGTTCAAAAAGTCAATCCACCACCAAGAATGTACGATCTCATGGCAAAACTCGCACCATTTCTTGTAAGTAGTGAACACAATTGTCGGATTATGATAAATATAATATTGAAAAAATGTTCATTTTTCAGAATTTGGATGCCACAATTGCATGGGAGCTAACATGCAATTACATGATTTACGAGTATAGAAACAGTGCAGAGACATTTGCATCTCACCTGGCTGATTTAACTTCTATGAAACTGATCATTGAGGAAATATGGAACTTCTACTTTTCGGAGCGAATAACGATGATTAAGTGCCTCAAGTTGATGATTGAATACAGAGACAATGAGAAACATCCATATCAGAAACAATTTGCGAAATTTTTTGTTGATGTATCACTGGCTAATCTTCTGGAGTCTATTTTGAAGCAGATAGACGGACTTAAATTTGATAACACAAACCAAACTCATCTTCATTCTGATGAACATCTCCATAAATTATACAACAGTAGCCTTGTTGAAATGCGTGAATTATTACATATCGCGACGATGCTATTGGACACTGTGAGGCCAGAGAACTTTGATAACATCTATGGTAGTATTTGCGGAGAACCACAACGATTAGGGACTATCAAAAGTCATGAAGACAAAGAATCTATAGCGAAGAAACTTGATGAAATTCATCACTGTCAAGCAGCACTTTGTATAGTTATTCTCGATGTAACGAAACAATGTCAAAACGATTCTAATTTAAACAGAGTGACCGAATGGATTTACAGCATCAGAAATAGTATGCAAGAAAGTCTAGAACACAAATGTCTCCGAGACAGTAGTCCAGAAGATGGGCCGCTATTGCTGGCTTGGATGTTGGCCAATTATGCGATTGAATCTGAAAATTCCGAGACTATCAATCACTTTCGACCATTTGCTGTTCGTGCGGTTCAACTGGATGTTTTTCGTACATTATACAATCTCATGGAGAGTGAAATGATCACTGAGTCTACGCAATATGCTCAAGTGGTTCGTGCAAGTGTATACAATCTTTTGTCATTATTATGTGCATTCATTGATGAAGACAGACTTAGCAACTTTAATTCAATATTCGATGCCGTTGCGTCAACGTTACGCTTTCCCGAGACTGCTATGGAATTTTGGAAGGATACAGAGGAAGAAGGTGGCTTGTGGCCATTTTTCCATCGTGCTGTATCCTTATTTCCATATCGGTTTGAACCCCTCACCGTTATCGCCACTGGATTAGCCAGTGCATCTACTTCAAGTGCGCAAAAAATAGCTGGAAAGCTCGAAGAACTCAATTCTATTACTTTGGAAGTGTCACGACAACGGAATAATTTTACAATTGGCAACAATCTGAAAGCACGGACGCCATATCGTCCATATGAACGAGAATGTACAATACATCGCAATGATTTTTCCATTCCTGAGAATTGTGAACGAACCGAATTAGAAAGTGACACCAACGATACGGCCATAATAATGTGGCGAATAAAATCACGATACGGTGATGCATTCCATCATAAAATTGAACAACTGTTTGCACATGCAGGTAGTGGCATAATGAATGCCAGCGATATACGGAGCGAGTTGCCGGAACATGTTTCACAAGGTTTTGCACTATTAGAAACTCTGTTGGCTGCCAATATAGAGATTCCACCCGGCATGGTTATTCCAACAGAATTAAGTCTTGATATCATTAATCGTTTTTCATATTCTGCATTACCAAGAAGTTTATATCGGGTGGTTGTTTCATGTTTTCGGGTAACTTCAAAACTAGCTCTGAAATATCCTGAAGAAATTTTCTCGCGTATGCGTATGGGTGTTTATCCGAAATTTAATGATTGGTACCAAGATGAGAAAGAACTTGCACGGGCGGTGTCATTCGATGGTGGACTCGTGGCATCTTGGCTGTCAGGAATTGAGACAATAGAACATCGTTATCCAATTTTGCGTGCTTATTTGGATACGTTATATAACTATTTAGTATCAAAGCACAGCAAGGATGCAATGTACAATGTTGAACTACCTGGTATGGTATTCCTTCTTCAAGGTGTTTTACCGAAATTGGACTCATGGTACTTTGCCTCGGAAACTGAACGAATTGAATTATGGCTCAAAGCGATGTTTTGCATCCATCATGCGCTCGACGCAAAATTGTCAACTGATGAATCGAGAAAAAAGTTTCAATTGGTGGTGGCATACAGCCTTCTCTATCTGGAACCACGCCACGCTTTATTGAAGTTAGTGAGGACTGGCGAGAAAACATTGAGAAACAGGATGATGAATGAAACTGATTGGATAAGTGGAAAAGGATTTAAAATAATAGAGAGTGTTCGTTTAGCACTCTCATTGGTAAATAGACTCTTGATGTTTCGGAAAGGTCTGGGGTTGAGTCATGATGAACGATCACCTCTCGAAGTTGCTCTGTACACATCTCCATCCTTGCCAAATGCTCTTCTTATCGTACCAACAATAGTAAATTATTTGTACGTTGAATTTAGTCCGTCTTTACAAGCAATGGCAGTTAGTTTATTGAAAAAATTCGCACAAGGTTTTTCGATGTCTCTGTTAGTTTGCATGGGTATGGATGGTACGTCAATTCGTGGCACTTTTGCCTCACGACTTATGTCGCCAACATGCTCGGTCAAAGTTAAAGTTGCAATATTAGAATTGGTTGCAGTGTGCCTTGAACGCCAACCTGGACTTACAGAAGCTCTCTTCAATATTATGCATCAAGCTGAACAGAAACGAATTTTTCCACGATCAGCTGAGTCATTTTTAACTGAAGGTTGCAGCCAATTTTTAGATTTGTATCTGAAAAGGATATCTGACGAGGAGCAAATAGTTTACGACAGGCTCTACGATAATACAATGAATCTGTTACGTGCAATGTGGTACAACCGTAATACTATCCTCGTAAACTATTTCAGGAAACATGATAATTTTTGGAGTCAACTTTTTGCACCTCTTTTCCGGCCATTTGTCAAAGGCGCCCGCGGATATTCTCATCTGATTGATATTGCAACACTTGAATTATTTGAATCATCGCCACCATCAATGCCTGAAGATGATTTCACGAAAAATGTGGAAAGATTGCTCCATAAAGAAAATCATTGGGAGCGTATAGTCGAATATATTCTCGCTACTGCCCCACAAGCCGAAATGTCAGACAACCGTGAGCAGTCGGACTACATCATTGAGGGTGAGACCGAGAATGCAGCTGCAGAACCTCTTTATGAAGCAAATGTCGAAGCGTGGTATCATTTCATCGTCATATTGACAGACACGAAAATATCGAGTGAACTGATGTCAAAACTGGAACCATCAAAAATCCAATATATGACACGATTGACATTGGAATCACTATCAACGCGTGTAAAAAAAACATTTAGTGGTGATGAAATAAAGTTTAGCGATGCAAGAATCACAATGTTACTTGCTTCATTGGCGCTTCGATGTATTTCCACCTGGAAGATGAAATGTGTGACAGAAGCACCAGCTTTCGTGTTAAAAATTGTCCAGCTCACGGCAGATATATTCCATTCTTATCAAAACTATGGTATTGCATTACGGCGAATCCTAGTTTCTTTGTTACTAGGTTGCATTCAATTAGTGAAAACCAGTATAATGAATGACAGAGCAAGCTTTGAATATCTGTTAACAAACGCATGCACATTATCTAGCATAGAACTGCAAAAACTGCGTGAAGCAATGGAAAGAACGAAACATGTTCAAGCAATTACTGGAAATATGAAGCACGTTTCCGAAGAAGAGCATAGCATGAAGTTCTCAACGGATCACGCGAAAATTCCAGAGGAATGTACACCAGCAACTTTGACTATATGTATGGTTACACAATTATTACGATGTAATACAGACAATCAATCTTCGAAATTTGGTTGCCGAACAGCTTGTCTGCATCTGCGTCAAATGATTCCCGATCTTATGAATTGTTTGAGCGATTGTCTGCAGAAATATCACTACATCAGCTTCAGTCGAGCAGCATTAGAGCTACTAGGAACAATTGTACGTTCGCCATATTACAATCCTCCACCACGACCTATCGATGATGAAGCAGCAATCGCGAAATTGTTATTAGCACTTATTCCACCCGCCGATATTGATCATAGTATGGTTAATTCTCTTTATAATGATAAAGTGAATCAGGGTGAGTGGCGATGCCAAGAGTGGTGGATGGTGTATGCTCTAGGTTTGGAATTTCTCACTGGAATGGTAACAGCTGACATTGATATTAGTGATCGAACACCTTGTCCGCCACAGCATGTTTCGCCGATAATTCTATTCCTAGGATCGCATGAATATCAATTGACTGAAGTGGCGACGTTATTGAGACACACTGCAGATCTGGTGGCAGTTGATCTTGTCCAATCGTTAGTTGCACTGGTATCAGCATTAACTATGCGCCGAACCATTTGGGAAATGATTCAACCTAGTGTGCGTGAGGGACTCATGAAATGTATGTATTTGATTTATGATAGTACAGTGAACTTGCTGTTACGCCCAAGAATTCTAAAATTCATAATTGATGGCGTGAGTGTGGAAAGTGCCGAAGAACTTCATTGGTGCGACGAGAAATTACCAAGTTGTGAATTGAAGTTGCTCGTAAACAAACTCATTGTGGTAAATTGGTGGTGTACTCAGTGCTTCGTGCGTTTTTCACCTCGATTAAATGCTTTAGTGGATACAATATACACACAAGATTTTTGGCACGTTCCATTGGCTGAAATGAATTTCGGGCCACCACAAATGTCAATGACGTCTGGGCCAAGTTTAACATATGGTACGATAATAAGCTCAACACAGTTATTCACCCAAGTTATGAATTCACAAGTGTCAGTAGTACCGTCGTTGACTGGGACAAGCATCCAGGGAACTTCTTCCAAGGACGGTATGGATTCGGCAAAGCGCGAATGGGAACGGGCTACTCCGGAGCATCCACGCAAAATTCATCCCAAGGATTTGCGACGTATTTTTCACGTTCCTAGACCGACACAAACGCATAGTGATCTTTCCGGATCAGTATTGGGTCCACAATTACTTGGTAACCCACGACTCCTTCGCCGCCCATACGATCCACTAATCTGTGAAAATACAATACTTTCAAGAGCTACATCACTAACACATTATGGTGGCAGACATGTGACGAAAAACGGAGCACAAACGACACCATCTGTAAACGCTGGACAATCAATGCGTGCTGATTCCAATCCGTGGTTTGATTCAATGAATGAAAATAACTCAAGGCTTGCACTTGAGGTAAATCTTGTCCTCGTTCTTTGTCAAACACTTGAAGGCATAAAAAGTCCGCGGCTTGCATTACGAGATCGCCAGTTGATTGCTCGTGAAACTGCAAATGAAATTGGTATGTTTTTCGATTTTCTTGAACAACGTGCATCAGAACTAAGTGAATGGGAAATCGAAGGTGCATTATTTGGTTATGAGGACAATCAATTATCGATGAAAGTTGTCAAACCATCGATAAAAGGACAACTCGGAATTCCAATGAGTGCAAGACTCCTGACTGACAGCACAGTAAATAGAGCACCTGTTGGCGTGATCGATCATGATCCCGAAGGTGGTACATCACGTGAATCCATATCGGAACGACTGGAGCCGCGTTTAGACGATGAAATTATCACAACTGGATGTTTTAAGCCGACAACAGCAGGTGTGAGGTTTCTACCATTACTTGGGAAAATTTTCAAATCAATGTTAGAGTCTTTAGACTCCGCACAATATGGATGATCGACGATGTTATACGACAAGTTGTCTGAAAGTTGTTTTCTTTGTACGTCATTCGACAATTGTGTCGCTATCAATAAATAAATTGTTTAACATTGCGAGGGAATGATTTTGATTTTGTTAGGGAAGTCCATTCAGAAAAATCAGCTTGTTTTAACTTAACGTGCTAGACGTAATTCTCTATATTATCCTATTCTTTCTTCCATCTCTTTCCTTTTTTAAGATACAGTAGAAAAATATAATTCGAAGTGCTAAAGGATATTATGCCTCATGTTCTCACAATTCAACAGGCGTTATGCATTCTTGTTGGTGGTGGTGTTTGTAGTATCAGTAATAAAGTTTTAATAGTTTTTCTTCCGGGGATAGGATTGATAACAGTTATCGTAATGGTGATTGGTTACGAGTACGGATTGAATAGTGACAATGATTCTTAAATGACGGAGATGATTGTGGGATGAATGATGATGAGTAACGGATGGTAGCGGGTGAGAGGTAATGGTAAATCCACGATGAGGAATTGTTCAACAACTTCAATGAAAGCGGAAATGACAAATGCTAAGGCGGCAAATGGGTTAAAACGTTATCGGACATTGGGGAATAATCGTGGGTAGTTGAATCAAGGTTTTGTGGGACAATTGGAGTGGAATTTATTTGAGCCATGGTAGATGCAACAGATAACGACGTTGATGATGAAGTGGGTGGCACTGGGGTTGTAGAAGAAGAGGAAGAAGAAGAAGATGAAGAAGAAGAAGAAGAGGACGAAGAAGAAGATGAAGGCGAAGGAAGGATCGGAGGGGGTGGTGGTGGAGCGAGCGGTGGTAAAAGCAACGATGGTGGTGAAGTTCCAGTAGTTAATGTAGGATCTGTATTACTAAGATCACCCGAAGGATCCTCACTCGTTGCGCCATCCCAAGATTCAGTAGATTTGCCACTTTCGCTATGATTATTCGTCATATTCGTCGTGGTCCGTTGTCGTTTAGCGTCACCATGTATCAGACAGTTAACATTTGGTGAACTACTACGATCGCGTACTCCCTCCTGCTCCTCTAGAAATCGATCCATATAGTCTCTGCTTGCAATTCGGAAAAAAGAACTCAGTCAATAGGCGGTATTCTAGATTTGTGGTCTGAATAGAGTATCTTATCTCATGTAAAAAGTTCATTCGGTATAAATACTCACGTGATACCCGGATGAAGGGCATATTTCTTTTTCTCTAATCTTGCTTTGTAGGTAAAAATGTCGTGCCTTTCAGTCTTCTTCCACAAATAATAAAATTGTACCAGTTCACCGACAGATCGTGTCCTTACCTGGAAATTGTTTTTTTCATCCAAATTAATACCATTCGAAGTGACGAACTACGAAAGAATTTTTCTTTATATTCCTCAAATTGTCACTCACCTTATTTTTTTGGATTAGATGGAAATCTTTCCCGTAAGTTCTCAATCCCGACTCAAAATTGTGGCATTCCTCTTCCGACCACAAGCTTATCGCATCTGTGGGCGGTAAAACATTCATTCTACGTCGCCTGAGTGCTTCTTCCAAATTATAACCACATTGTAGTAACAGGTACAGTGCTTGCTCATCATCACGAACGTGATTACCAGCAGGCAAAGAGTTATTTTTATTCGTATGCAGCTGAGCGCGTTCAAGGAACTCTTCGGTCTCGCCTTCAGGTATGAAACTTGGGTTCCAAAGAATTTTATCTTCATTTTCGTAAGGCAGAGCGTCATCATATCGACATAGACCTTCAGGAATCGTGGCTTGATAATCACTACCAACCATGATTGTTTTTTTCCATTCTTCCTCATCGGGACTATAATCACAATCGTCATCTTCTTCCTCACTTTGTGGACGTGAAACACTCCTGAGCAGTCGGGACGAGCCGCCACCAACATTACTACTACCAATACTACTCGCGCCAGCTTCGCCAGCAACACCTGCATCTTCATCGTCATCCTCATCCTCATCATCGTCATCGTCCTCTTCGTCTTCATCGCCTGGTCGACCATCAACAGTAACAACTTCTCCATCAGCACCAGCTCGATTGTTATTGCCACCATCTCCGCCAGTTGAATTGTTACTATTGCCTCCAAGTAAACCGCCTGTTCTCTCGCCACGAATCCCACCGTAAGACATATCAAAGACATCGTCATCTCTGCGTCTGTCTCCACTCGCTCGTGACTGATGTGTATTTGAGGATTTAACACCTGCAGCACTCAAATTCTCTGCCGCTTTCTTTCTCACCATTTCAGCGTAAAATTGCCGCAGGCTTGGTTGCGATTTGCTCCCAACTTTTCGTCGTCCCGTGCCATCTTCATCATCATCTTCATCGTCATCATCATCATCTCCATCATCTTCATCCTCATCATCTTCTTCTTCATCTTCGAAATCGTCAGGATCATTATCACCAATTCTTTCAATCAAATTTACATTTGCGTCAGGTTCTCCACCATCACGAATCAGTACCAGCTGATCAGAACTGTTAGAATTTTCTGTTGACGTATGACTATACCCATATTTTGCCAATAACTCTTTTAATGGCATATCTCCTTCCTGAGGTGAGGTGAGAGTTAGGATACGTATTCGAAAAAGAAACATTTGAATAATATTTTCAATGGACTAAAATATGACGTACTTTTTGTAAATTCGAGAGTTCATTGTGTGAATCTTCACTCCCTTCCATAGCTTCTTCTTCATCCAGAGTTCTCTCGTCATCAAAATCGTTCACAATTAAATCTGAAGTCGGGCCCATGTTGTAAGTACGTTCTGATCTAAAACATAAAATGAGGAAAACAGTCAAACTATTTCGATCTTCAAAAAGATGTCTTTGTTATATATGAAAATACATAGTTATTGTCGATGAATAGCGATGCCAATATCTACCTCCTCGAGCATCCATTCCCTGTCATTCTTCGTGTCAATGTTCTGCCAACATTGCCAGCGCCGGCACCACTCGACGCACTTGTTCTCGGTGTTCGGGAATCCTGTAGCATCTCGACGTTGACAACAAACCACAGCGTCAGTGAAGAGCAGCTGTTTGTCAACCACAAACATAGCAAAGTTTCAAGTCGAATTCACAACACTGCACTGTCCGAAATTTGACGCTTTGGTTGGATGAATAGTTTTACTTATACAATCACCAAACGTATAAATTATTGAAATATTTCGCTATATACTCAATTATATATCATTTTTTTATATTCAATAGTCCTTTTTTTTGCTTACTGTGCATCATTATCGCGCGAATAACACTAAATGCATCGATTCATCGCGGTTCGTTCAGTTCCGATGAAAACCATCGATGAATGACGTGACCTAAAGACAATATATCTCTATTTTGATTCACAACATCGACATAGAGTGCACTACGGTCGTTGAATTGCTAAATTTCACAAAATGGCGCAACAGAAAAAATTTGCACGGGAGTTGACGTCACCGATGTGATTGGTGAACATGATATACTGACCTAAAGAATGCACACTTCAATAGAAGTCCAGATCCAAAGGACAATCTGACCCCAGAATTAGAAGTAATCACCCTAGCCAATAGGCAGCAAAACTGTCGATTATTTCTCCTATGAATCTGTGATACACGAAGTAGTACATTCAGCCGCCACTAGTTTCTCTACATAACTTTTCTTAAAATCTTATGACATACAGTCACCACCAGATATGCCTGGGTCGTGAATTTTCCACTTCTATCCAATCTACCAATTATTATGCTCATGGGAGAGTAAAACACAGCGTGAAC
>JAPYZF010000179.1:0-159956 GCA_030523045.1 Meteorus cinctellus
GACAGGTAGGGATGATGGGTGGTGGAGGACAAGTTGGAATAATCGGAGGTGGCGGACAAGTTGGAAATTCTGGAATGATTGGTGGTGGAGGACAAGTAGAGGATTCTGGTATTGATGGGCAAGTTGGAAACATTAGTGGACAGGCAGGGCATCCTGGTATTGTTGGACCTGTGGGAATAGCTTGTATTGGTGGCCAACTGGGAAATTCCGGGAACGATGGACAGGTGGGGATAATTGGTGGTGGCGGACAAGTTGGAAATTCCGGGATGATTGGTGGTGGAGGACAAGTTGGAATAATCGGAGGTGGAGGACAAGTAGGGAATTCTGGTATTGATGGGCAAGTGGGGATAATTGGTGGTGGCGGACAAGTTGGAAATTCCGGGATGATTGGTGGTGGAGGACAAGTTGGAATAATCGGAGGTGGCGGACAAGTTGGAAATTCTGGTATTGATGGGCAAGTTGGAATCATTAGTGGACAGGCAGGGCATCCTGGTACTGTTGGCCCTGTGGGAATAGTCTGTATTGGTGGCCAACTCGGGAATTCAGGTAACGATGGACAGGTGGGGATAATCGGTGGTAGTGGACAGGTTGGGATAATCGGTGGTGGGGGGCAAGTGGGGATAATCGGTGGTGGGGGACAGCTAGGGATAATCGGTGGTGGTGGACAGGTGGGGATAATCGGTGGTGGGGGACAAGTGGGTACTGCAGGCATCGATGGACAAGTGGGAATAATTGGGGGTGGTGGACAAGTTGGAAATTCTGGTATTGATGGACAAGTGGGGAATTCGGGTATCGAGGGGCAAGTGGGAATAATTGGGGGTGGAGGGCAAGTTGGGAATTCAGGGATGGAGGGACAGGCGGGGACAATCGGTGGTGGAGGACAAGTCGGAATGATTGATGGTGGTGGACACGTGAGCGTTACAGGTATTGGTTGACAGGTGGGACATCCGGGTACTGTTGGAAAAGTAGGGAATACTTGAGTGTGCGGATAAGTGGAGAATATAGGTATCGATGGACAGGTGGGGATGATTGGTGGTGGTGGACAAGTTGGACATTGTGGTATTGGTGGACAAGTGGGAATTTCAGGTATCGACGGACAGGTGGGGATAATCGGTGGCGGTGGACACGTGGGAAATTCAGGAATTGAGGGACAGGCTGGAATAATAACTGGTGGTGGACAAGTGGGAAATTCAGGTATTGGTGGACAAGTGGGAATAATTGGCATCGTCGGACAAGTAGGGATGACTTGTGGGGATGGACAGGTGGGAAATTGAGGGATTGATGGGCAAGCGGGAATGATTGGTGGCGGCGGGCAGGTAGGAAATTGAGGTATCGTTGGACAAGAGGGAATGATTGGTGGTGGTGGACAAGTAGGAAATTCAGGTATTGATGGACAAGTTGGAATAATTGGTGGTGGTGGACAAGTGGAAACTTCAACGATTGATGGACAAGTTGAAATAATTGATGGTGGTGGAGATGTTAGTGTCCCAGATATCGGCGGACAGGTAGGACATCCTGATACTGTTGGACAAGAAGAATCAACTCGTGCTGGTGGATCTGTGAGGAATTCAGGTATCGGTGGACAGGTTGGGATAATTGGTGGGGGTGGGCACGTTGGAAATTCCGGTATTGGTGGGCAAGTAGGAATAATTGGTGGCGGCGGACAAGTGGGAAATTGAGGTATGAGTGGACAGGTAGGACATTCCGGTATTTTTGGACAAGTAGGAATAATTTGTGTTGGCGGACAAGTGGGAATCGGAGGCATTGATGGGCAAGCGGGAATGATCGGTGGTGGCGGACATGTGGGAAATTCCGGGATTGATGGGCAGGTGGGGATAATTGGTGGTGGAGGGCAAGTTGGAAATTCAGCTATCGGTGGACAAGCCGGAATTATTGGTGGAGGTGGACAAGTGGGGAACTCAGGTATCAATGGACACGTAGGGATAGGCGGATATGGTGGACATGTAGAATTATTCTGTGATGGTGAACAAGTAAGTGGCTCTGGTAACGTCGAACAGTTCGGACAAGTAGGATATTCAGGTAGTGGTGGACAAGTTGGGATCATTGGCAGTGTCGGACACGGTGGGATGATTGGTGGTGGGGGACAAGTTGGGATAATTGGTGGTGGTGGACAAGTGGGAAATGCAGGTATGGCAGGGCAATTGTTGCAAACAGGACATTTAGGATAAACTGGTGCTGGTGGACACGCTAAAATTATAGGCGGTGATGGAGATGTGGAGATTTCAGGTAATGATGGAGAAGTCAAAAATTGCGGTACATCAGAATTATTTTGGCAAGCGCATCCAGGGATAATTGGAGGTGGTGGGCAAGTTGGAACTTCAGGTGTTGGAGGACAAGTAGGAATTTGATGTGGCTTGATACAGCCCGACGCCTGTGTTGGGCATGCTGGGCAGAGTTTTCCATTACAATGGCACGGAGTGATTCTTGGTGGTAGTGGTGGTGGTGGGGGTTGTGGTGGTGGTGATGGTGGTCGTGGTGGCGGTAGTGGTGCATTATCAAATGCAATATTTATGTTGTTCAATACAGATGTAATTCGAAGTAAGAGTTCTTCGACTTCACGATCATATGATCGAAGTGGTCGAATATTTCTCCGTTCTATGGTCTTTTCACGGTTTCGCAAGAGATTATTCACCACCTTGAGTTCTTCAATAGCTTTACAGGGATCACGGAAAAAAAGATTAATTTTGAATGCGCACCGTCCTCCAACTGATGATGGACAACACAAAAATCTTCCATTTGAACTCCTATGATGTTAATATATAGAAACAATTGTATTAACTCTTCGGTAAAGTCACAAATTCCCCGGAACTTAGGAGATGATTGCATACTTGTCTCCTTCTATTTGATTGATTAGTTCTTCTTTCGTCTCATCCGCGTCTTCTATGTCATCCAAATGGTCATTGTCATTAATTCTTGACACAAGGTAGTTAGATGCATGCAGAGCTATCTCATCTAATGCTGTTTCTCTTATTAAAAAGTCTGTAAAGTTCAAGCTTCCAATGATTTACATTTGGATTGTTAATTTTCAACTAAATCTCAGTTATCATCTGTCACCTTCATCGCTTCCATAAAGCGACTTTGAATTTAATTCAGCCTTAAAAAAATTATGGGTACCTGGTTGTATTTTGATAAGAGTGTGAAGTCCTTATTATTATAGACAATGACACTATCCAAAGAATAAATGCCAGTTTGGGAAGTCCATTAGTATTGACTTCCTCCATTGCAATTCAGAATAAACTAACACATAACTGCAACATATTTCTCGAAATGAATTTCACATAGTTGATATTTTATCGTGACACCACCTCTGAATGCTTTTTAGTCACTGACAGAATATTAATTTCTATTTCACAATTCGTTCCGGATAATGGTTTATAGTCTATTGTTTGTTTTCTTTATCAAGGGAATATTCTTGGTGACTTGACGCACAAAAATTTCACTCACATACGTAAAATCAACTGGCTAATATAAAGTATTGATTTCGGACTTCTAAAGTAATTTAACAATTGATAAAACGAATAAGTTTACGACTGTAAATTCATTCCCTCAAAATGAGTACACCAATTTGTCGCCCGCTATCCCACATTTCTCGTTGGTAAAATATTTCACCGACTCTGAGTTATCTTAAATTTGAAATTATTGCACTGAACCATTATTACAATTCCCGTTCGTCCATGCAAGTACCAGCAGCATTACAACGTCCCTGACACATTAAAGTTTTAATCTCCACGCGTGTGCAATAAAACGTATAGTTTAAGAACGTGACAACGAAAATTACGAGCTACCACACTTGTGTATTTTTATACTACATATATGGCAACATAACATGATATTCCCAAATTGCACAGTAATTTCACCCAGTTTACAATCAGATATCAACAACTTGTCATTGCGTAATTTTTCGAGAATTTCATTTGCAATAAAACAATTATCAGATAAAAACCCTCGGACAGTTATCATATAAAGAAATTTTAAATTGAAATTGGTGTTACGCTATAAAGGAAGGACGCAAAGAGAAGAAGAGATCAATAGGGCATTGCACCCTCACTCGTTTAAAACCCCTGTAGAGTTGCTTTTCTACTAGATCGCTCATTAGTAGTTGTGAAAATAATTTCAGTCACTTGACGTAAGAAGAAAAACGTTTTGTAGCTGGGAAAAATTGCCAGACAGAGTTAAAGATAAATGGAAATTGTAGTAAAAGAGAAAAAAAAAGGAAAAAGTGAATGATGATAAATTGTTTTAGTGTCTTTAAGAGGGTCGTGCTCTTACACTCCACCTGTCCTCGCAAGCCTCTGATAGTCAACATACTTTCACTGTTGCCTTCTTCCTCTACCTACGTGCAAAGTAGTTGACTGGCGAGGAAGGCTGACTACACATAATGTAACTGGCTCCACAAGCGGCGCCACGTAACCCGCACACCGGCGCCTGCAGTGACTCTCAAATGTGCTCAGAAAAACACTGATACCATAATTTATCATTCAATGTATGTTATACCAACTCCTTCTCTAGTTAAACACGAACACAATCTTGTCCCAAGACAAAATCAACATCTATTCCCATTGGAAATTATACCTTCAAACATTTCAAGAACCTCTTCAAAACTCTATAAAGCTGCAACAAAACAGTCCACCAGAGATCAAAGTCATGTTTATTTTTGTTTCACATATATTTTTGGATTGCTTCTGACAATTGTTCATGGACAATGCAAAAATAGTGGACCACCTGTTCAACAGATGTTTCGGTTCATGACTGTTGATTGTTATTGTTATTCCATATTGAACTGATAATAATAATGGCACATGGTACCAAAATGGTTGATCGTTTTTGTGTTCCTCACCACTGGAACTCTTATATTTATGTTGATTCTATGTTCGTCCGTTTTTTCATTGTCATTGAGTTTTTCACTTGAATATGAATTTGAGAGACGTTTTAGTATTGTGGGACAATGGACGTCGTCAACCGCAGACTATACAAGTGGGCACAAACCTACTCGCTTTATCCTAAAATGGATACTTATACTGCAACAGCACAGAAATAAATTCAAAATATTGCAATTATATTCCTTGGTGAGTATCAATCTTTATGGGTATGTCATAAATAATTCTGTTATTGTATTTATTTATACTTCTAGGTGAGGCTGGAAAGCTTTTTGACAATGAAATTACATTGCCAGGATATCCTATTCAATTTCAGCTATTTTGCAGGATTTACACCACGATTATCTGAAGAATATAACAACGTTCTTGATACTTCTATGCAGGCTTGAATGAATTAAAAATGACTGCAGCCCACAATCGTAGGAATGAATTGTGAATATTGTGTTGAATTTCTAATGGAATTTACTCAACGTCCGGTTTTAAGCACACATTTATACCAGATGAAGTAAAAATCTGGTAGCAATGCGACAACCGTCAATTAGAATCCAACAAAAAGGATATAACCAGGACAATGGCTTGTGTGTTCGTCGACATGCGACGCGTGTACGAAGCGTAAAAGAAGACAGAGAAATGAGAGGAAATAAAATAGAGCGGAGACTGGAAATCCTCCAGACACATGTCCCTCTTTTTAGCTATGAATATTCATGTGGCGCACTGGCGAAACATTTCCACCGTGAATAGTCTCATTTTATTTATGAGCCTCCAGTACGAAATCGAATAATCATGATAGAGATGCTGATAAACCGTACACAAACAAGAGATAATTGATAATGATGGTATTTGAATTCATGAATATAATAGCATTTAATGTTATTAGTTAATTTATCGAGTGGAAAATTAATTACCCACAATAATGATATAGAAACAATGTTAGATGTGTGGAAATAAATTACCATGCACTCCACCAATATAAATCAGAGAGAGAGCAGTCTGTTCAAATCTGATTTACATCAACTGTAAGACAGTCAGTCACAAGAATAATGAAAGAACACGTTGCACTGTCTTCACTCGCGTTATTCCCACTGAAAGGTTGACGCAAAGTTAACTCCTTGCAATGTTCTCGTCTTTTCCCCTTTCATCCACTACTCTTTCCCCCTTCGTTTTCTTTGTGTCGTACAAGTTGGTTTATATCATATCCTCATGCAAAATGATGTGTCATAACACCTTATCAAACGATTAAATAGAAATTGTTAAATAGACATGAAATCAATGAGAAAGATAATCTTCAATGAAAGAGTTTAATGACTGTACGAGTGACGCTCATTTTTCTTTTCTCTTTTTCCGCTATAACTGGCATTCGATTTCTAGATTTGGACTCCCATAGTGCTTTACTCACTGGGGAATATGAACGTCCAGAGAAACGGGTTTGGTAGCAAAACTGGAAGCCTCAATATAATAAAAGAAAGAGGAAAAAACTGGGAAAAAGAGGATGGAATGAGACCTCGAGGAAACATGCCATAAGGTCAGGACAAAAAATGTTTTTTATTTTTCATTTTTTCATTTCAACATTTCACCAGTGGGAATACATGTGGTATAATATGGTTCTTGCGAAAGCTGGGAAGTTGAGAATAGGAATGGATTGGAACGACGATAAACCGTCTCGATATTGGTATTGCAGCATGAATAATTGCTGCAATTACAGCCGGAGCCAAGTTGGATTAACCTTGTTGACCTGCTGATCGCGCGAACCAAAAATGCCGTTATATTATTGCATTTTTGGTTGATTCGTTCTCTGATTTGACCAACGTAGACGGGGAATAAAATTTATTTTCATTATTCATTATCTTTATCTTCTAATTAATATTCATACACAATTAAACGATGAGTTGTGATTCTCATTCATTTATATTGCCAACAGCTATGTTGTTTCTAATGATGTTGACCGCACGTCATATTGGCTGATGAAAATTAATCCTCATTATATATCACGTCATCACTAGTGGTCTTACATTTGCTTTGAGTTGACCAAGCTTTTGACGACATTCAGTGAGATCAATGTATATGTTTGAAGCATCAATAACTCGTTTGCTTCGTCATGTATATCTGGTCCCTGAACCCGTTCTTTATATTGCTACATAGTCAATTTCAAATTTAATTTCACATTCAATGAAAAACTTATTGATTCTCCGCTATCTTCTTTTCTTAAGCAGTGATCTTTCAAGGATAATTTATTGTGTCATGAAATCCGATCCAATTCCAGTTAAGTTGGAGCCAATGATACTTCTGGGTCTATATGTCATATCACTTTCAATAGAATTTCCCACGGGATCTTCATTCTACTGTAATACTTGTTTACTGCTAAAAAAATTCGAATTATAAACCCATCATCACCAATCTCTTGATCAACCTCGAGCTTTATCGTGAGTTAAACCGTGAAGATAATTTGGGTTGAGCAACATGTGAAAATCACCAATAATAACACATCGCGAATTGAAAAGAAAAAGAAACAAATAAATAAAAATGGGTAATGAATTCCTGAAAGTAAATGCCCATAAACAAAACTATACTCGTACAACCTTTTTTTATCGTCGATATTCAATTACAGTTTCCACACTTTAACTGCAAATTATGAATACTCCACGAAGAATTTAAACATTGCATAATTAATTTTGTTGGATTAACGATAAATTCATGTAATCTGTAAAATACAGTGAAGCGGTTGAATATGTTGTTAAGGTTTTAAAGAAAAGAAAATAAATAATGGATCGAAATGGTTGATCATAAAATTAAACATTGCACGATTTGCAAAGTATACCAAGCTATTTCTCTACAAGCGTTTAATTAAATTCAGTATACTGCACCAGCCACACAACTTCGTTGTCCAATAACCATGTACTCCTTCTCTCACTCTCTCCATATATATATATACATATATTACTTGACTTGCGGCCATCGAACCCAACGCTACAAAACTGGTACAAACTTGCAACAACGTTATCAATTTATCAGTTGACGTTCTGTCGTTGTAGAATTGAGACAATGTGATTCAGGACGCGTCGTAACCACATCGAAACAAAGAACGTACATTTGAAAGCACGATAACAAATGTATAAGCGTACATCATATGATACGCAACAGTTGAGTTATAAAGTATAGACAATGCGACTAATTCGGAAAATAAAGTGTTTAAATACGTAGTCATAGGTATCATTATCTATACATGAAGAGTCCATATCACAGTATAACTTTTTCTTATTCAATGGTAATTTTTATTGTGTCCGATTACACCCAATAATCTTCAGCTGCCAGTAATTTCTCGGCAGACAAGACAAAGTAGGGGTGGCACCATCATTTATCGTGAAGCGGTTCATCATTATAATGCCTAGGGTATGACAGTACATCATTGACTGATTCAATGAACAGGCGATAAATGAGAGATGGTGAAAAATAAAGTTACATTATATAAACAGAATTGATTCAACATCAAAATCGTTTTAATTATTATTGATATTGAACACCAAAGAGTCATCAATTGAAATGATAATCATCACAACCATTGAAATTACATTTGTGGTAGTTCTATCAGTGATAGAGATATTGGCAATGAATATTAGTTATGATTCTCATACCCTTTTAACTAATATTCAATGAATGAATTCTAAAGTCAGTTATCGAATGCTGATCGCTGGAAAATAAACGACAGATCAATGGACATGTTGCTTATCTTCATCTAATTCAATGTGATATCATTTATGAAAAATAACATCTTTAATATGGTGAATTTATAGAGCCTATTGAAATTACCTAGAAAATATGACTCGTCTCTGAAGAACTACCTCAATTGATTCGTAATATCTACATTCAGATCAAAATAATGATTGTACATTTCGTATATCACATGTCATTTGATTTAAGAATTATATTGTACAAAGAAAAAATGGAATATATTTAGGACTTAACTAAAGTAATTATCATCATTTCCAAGTTCTGGTGAACAATTTTGCAATACCGAATTACTTATAACACGATGATGATGATGTTTTGAATCTTGTTGCAGTGCTGTTATTTCATTTAAAATAATTTCTTGAATCTTTAAACGTACATACATTTGACGTTCAAGTGGTAAACTACGTAGTGGACTTCTGACACTCATTAAAAAATGAAAAGTGTCGTCATCATTATCATCATGACATGAAAGACGTTTATGAATAGTTTCATATCGTTTACGTTCAACTTCTTGATATTCACACTCCATTGAATCTAATAATACCCTCTTTCGACTCATTCTATTACGTTTCGGTGGTGGCATACCAACTTGCTGCATTGCAACTTCATCACCAGTCAATATTGACTGACATGAATCACCATCAACAAGATCATCAAAGTGTGCTTCCTCATCGCCTTCAAGTATGTCGATCTGTGGCTCTATCTGTGTCTCTTCCAGTGAGGTCACAAAGTGTCCGCTTTGCGCAAGACCACCACCACCACCTCCACCACAACCGATTACTCGCGAGTTCATTTGATCGCGGAGAAACTGCAAACTCCTAAACCATACCCACTTCGATTCATGTTCAACATTTGATGGGGAGCCACCGTCGCACGATTGTTGTTTACTTCTGTATGTTTTCTTCAGTTCATTCCGGAAGTTGTCACGCAAATGTTTCCACTTTGATTTCGCTACATCACCTGAAAAAAATATATTTCACGATTTAAAATTAAAAGCAATCACACAAACAAGTGCGAACGAAATAATTTCATCAATGTATAAACCTTCCAAACGGGCTGATAAAGAATACGAATTAATAAACGATAATGAACATTCCAATTTACTCACTCGAAACATCGCAGGCTCGTGCAATCTCTCCCCACATCTTCAAAATAACATCACGATTATGATAATGCGTATTCTTTTGATCCCAAATTGCTGGTCTGGCTTGCACCTCGCTGATGAGTGTCTGCAGGTCCATACTCACAGATAACTCAAGCGAGCGAGTTACCAGGAAATGAATATCCAGGATTTCACCTCTAATTAACGTGACTCTCGCAATATCTCCAACCAATACCAAGCTATCATTTCGGCAAGGTCAAATCTCTAATGTCCATTGACTTGAGTACAATCTAAACATACCAATCAACCAATTATTTTTCTTCTCCAATATGTTCCTCCGACATCTTCATCGTTAATATACATACATATATAAATTTAATGTGATTATGTATGTGATAAAAATGATAAGGCTTTAATTATTTAATGGTAATAATACCGTGGAAGTTGTGTTGATACGAGCGTGTAAAAAAATGGCCGTCAAGCGAGAGAAGCGAGCGGTGTCAGCCAGCTTCGACTTTGTACTGTCCTCGCATTCGAGCTCTCTCTCTCTCTTTCTGCGTAGCGACGCCGAGCCGAGCCGAGCGGGTAGACAGCGCCTCGTGCCGCCGCCGTTTCATCGTCATCTCTCTCTCTCTCTCTCTCTCTCTCTCTCTCTCTCTCTCCCTCGCTTCTTTACGTGTGGAGAGTGAGCATATACGTGTCGCGCCCTTGCCTCTGGCCATCCTCTACTACACTCGTATTCATACCGCTGCCTCCCAGTCTTTAATGTTCATACTTTACTCCTGTGCAAATGTATATGTGTATGAGTGAATGTGTGCGCGCGTTTTTCCCCCCGCTTCCTCTTCGTGCTATCGCGCTCTCGGTCCTTTCATCTTTTGACTCTCTCCGTTGCGGCTACCTCGAGAAGCGCGCAACAATACGCACTTTGGCGAAATCGTTAAGGCGCTGCGCATAAGCTGCGTGGGCTACACACGCTCTCAGCTCTGCTCGGCTCGGTTCTGCTCGGGTTTAGTCGGAATACCAATGTAAAAATATTATGATGGAGTATAGAGAGTTCCGCTTGCGAGTTGCGCACTATATTTTGTTGAGTTTTTAATTGAAAGGAGAATGATGATGATGATGGGTAGAATTTATTTGGAAAGATAAAATATTATTTAGGTCAAATTTAATGATCTGGGTTCAAGGTAATTTTGGAAGTTCAAAGTAAAATAAACAATGATTCATTGGGCAGGTGAGATAAATTGTAAACTTGATTCAGAAGTTTGGGAATCTTTTAGTTTGAAATGTTCTGTTTTGACTTTTTATTTAAACACATTCAGATGTTGATTGTTATTCGGAATTTTATGTGGGAAATGTGAATTGGATTTGTACAGATTCTTATTCACAATCTCTAACATGAATTCATATGTTTGAATATAATTTATACCTCGTTTGATATAACTGTTGATTTGTTTCTAATTGAAGTGTGATTTTATATCAAACATAAATTTCTTTCGCAAGTCAATATCACATTTTCCTTATTTTAATTTCATTGATAAGTGAAATATAAGTTTGAATTGAAAGATAAATGTTTAAAGAGGAAATAATTTCTAAAGAATTAAAGTCTGGGAATAATTAGAACAAATAGTTGAAAACATCTTATTATTACTCAAATATTTACTCTTCTTTTCTACACTTCATTTCAAAGTCTAAGATTCATTTTATATTTATACACATTTAAAATAATTTTAATTCATTATTCCAGGTCTTCAACAATTCTCACATCCATATATTACTTTTCGTATCCCTGAATAAAATATGCGCATATTTCTCTCACTAGATCATCTATCCACAGTTGCGTCATTATACACCCATAATAAATCCAACATTTTTTCTCATTCACATTTTATTTATTGAAATCATCCAGAATCCTACAATCACACATCTGCTAAACTTCATTATAAAATGTCTACACATTTTATTCTTATCCACACAAATTATAAATTCAAAGTTTCTCCAAATAATTAAAAAGTAACATCAACGTGTTACAAAACGAATAAAATAAAAATTGAATAATTCCGCATTCAACAGTTAATTAAGAATAAAAAAATCTCCATCCATCATTCTAAATTTATCCCACAATTGAATGAATCCATTGATAATATTCTTCTTCTCCTTAACTTTTTTCTTTCAATAATAACATTATTCTATCTTCTTTCTTCTCTACTTTCATTATTAATTTCCAATATCCATAGCAGAAAGAAATAATATAAAAAAAAATAAAATCCTCGATTGTATCTGAATGATAAAGGCATAAAATATACACTACATCGAAGTTCAGAGACTTGTACAGTTGCTATACATGACATCGCACACCGCTCGATACGACGTTCTGCCTAGCTTTGCGTCTCCACTCAGCGAGTGACGGTGCGTTGAGATAGGGAAGGTGACTGCTCGACGTCGCACGAAAGAAAAATAATATACAAACGATGTCGAAGCTTCTTTTCTTCTGTGCCAAGTCTCCGAATATTCTTTTCTGGTTCTTTTCTTTTTCTTCCAGTCTTATGTACAATCAAAGAATACTTGAGTCTGTATTGATTTTAAAGGGGGACATTGGTATGTATTTATTATTGATAGAAATGCGTGTGTTTACAATGGATTCATTGTGAACTGATTGCAAAAAAATTCCAAACACACAACAGACATGAAAGACGGTGATGTTGCTGATTGTTTCTAGATGACATTCATTCCACTTCTCTTCGTATTACAATACAACTTTAAAGTATATTGTTGTATTATTCGAATGTTACCAGAATTGTTTGATATAAATATATCAGAATACCATGAATTTGATGACAGTGCATATCACATTTCCTCTCTTTTTTCATACTTACGCGTATTATATTGTAAATATGTGTTCATTTCTATTATTATCTTTGTTTATTTATGAATTACTTCATTGTTTCATATATTTACATTAGCGTTTGTATAATAGAATTGTTTCTAGTATTAATGACGATATTTATTCGAACAATGGCAGGATGAATTTGTGAGAATTGTTTGGGAATTAATTAATCAATGTAATTAATTAATTAGTCATGTTAGTGGTAATTGGAAATTTGCCATCGATAATGGACAATTGGGTGATTGATTGGATAGGATTGTGGATTTTAGTGGATTTGTTTTCTAATTATGTTCAGGTATTTTATTCGTTTTCTCATTGGTTCTGGCAGGAGCTCATTAATTTCGTCGATTTTTTCTTGGATACTTTTAACGAAATAGTATTCAATTTCACGAAGAATTCTTTCTTTTGCCAGTGTTGTTAAAGCACGACTTATCAAATTTATGAAGTAATCAGTGAGATGGCCGGTCAATTCAAAATGGAAATGCCTATATAAACAAAAACAATAAATGAATGAATGAATAAATGAATAAATGAATAATTAGATCATTAATTAATGTAATCTTATCATCTAAAAGTTCATAAACTGTTTTATCCACATACCCAGCGTCAACAATTTTGAAGAATTTAAGTTTCATCTTATAGTCCTCTAAGTTTATAGTGCCCTGAGCAGCAATTCTCATATTATTGAAGTATCCATGGAAATTTCCTTGGCGTGTATAGAATAACGCTTTTAACGTATATGCATAGTTTACCTTTAAATAAAAATGTTTTATTTATATAAATAAATGAAATAGCAGTTGACTTTGGGGTATAAATTGACGTGAGTTTTTTTTACATCAATATGCTCCCAACCGAGGTCAAATTCTATAGTCAAATTTTTCCCATGGTAACGAGCAAGAACATCACCAGTTCGTTTAATCGTTGCAAGCTGTTGCACCCATCCATTGCGTAGATGAAGTTTGGCTATCGGCGCCTGGAACAGAAAAAAAAATATAGAAACAAAAACAGTGATGGGGAAAAAAAATATTGATGAATTTTCATTTAAATAATTCATTAAAACTCACTGAATCTGGCAATCCTAACATTCTATCAGGCATTTCTAATGGATCCAAATTCTTTTCGTATATCATGTCTTGAATTAGTTGATGATTATCATCAAAAAACGAATTCAAATTAGACTCTGTGATATTATGTTCTTCAACTTCTCTTAAGATTCAATGAAAAATAAAAAAGTTATAATTTTATCAAAGAAATATTTCAATTTTCTAGTTCTATTTTTACTTACGGTAATTCTTCAGGTTTTTCTGTTGTAACTTGTTTTTCATTTTCACTTTCTTTTATATTTACTCTTTCGAATAAATTTTCGTATACTCGATGACCTTTTCCAAATACTTGGACAACTGCAAGAGTCATCAATAAAATAAATCCATAACGTAGAGCCATTTTTCGTGTTCAGTTCTTGGCTGTTAGTTAATAGCCATATAGCAGGACAACGGTCAACGTCCGCATATTTATTAAGAAACTCTATTGCTATCATTTTATACATCAAATATATCTAATCTATGGTATTTTATCGAGATCGAGACGAAGCTAATGAACATGTTGATCAACCCAAATTGATTAGTTATACATCTTAATCATAAATTTTCCCAAAAAAAAAGTTTAACTCTATTTCGTTATCAATTTGGTGTTTACTCTTGGTCTGAATTACATGATACGATGTGAAAATCAACGAATTGTTATTTATCAATAAATAAATCAAAAAATACAATTGAATGAAGTGATTAATTCATTGTCATCAAAATTATAAGTTTATGTTGTTGATTAATAATGTTTTGTTTGAAATAAATATAAAAATGAAGCATCAACATAATCGGTAGCAAATGTGTTAAAGTGAAACGAGAATTTTTTCAACACTGCCTTGCCCTTCATTCATGACCTTAACTTTTATATACAAATCGCTTGAGTGCTTTTGTGTGAAGTCAGTGCTCAGTCTCTTTCGTTCGTCACCAATGACTACATATAAACATAAACTCTCACTTTCGCCTAAGAAATACTAAAAATGACCCCACTTGTGCCAGTTTCTTTTGAACCAATGTAACTTCACTTTCAATGACTCCAACATAGAGAAAACGAGGTTTGACCGAGTTCGCAAGTTTCACTTTCGCTGCTGACCGAATGACCTGGTGACCCGCAACCTCGTTTTCAAACATCGTTTTCACTTTCTCTATTTTATAAATTCATCTATGAAATGATTTTTTCTTTTGTTATAAAACGAAATAGAATAAAATAGAACTACACAAAAACAAAGGTAAATTTTATGCCAGTGATATTTGATAAAAACGTCTGATGAATGATAAAAAATATTATTAGATGTTTAATATGTTCCAAATATTATTTTAGCAATTTTTATTTATCAATATTTGAATGATCCCAATAATTCTTCATTTTTTTTTCTTCTAATTTTGAATGCTATCTTTATCATTAAATTAACGTCGCTGATCATACCAAACTGTTGTGGTTGATGTCTAGTGGGACAAATTCGGATATTGATAACGAAAAATATCCAGAATTGAAATAAAATTTAATTCTTTTATTACTTTCAAATATCTTTTATCACTGACAACGACCTCTTGCCGTAATTCTTGGAAGTCAGGTGCGTTCTTTTCATGCTCAATTAATTATCAACTATCGGTACTTCTTCTATACTCACAACAGTTATGGTAATTTGTACTCCAATAGGAAAGATAATTTTAGGAATTGCTCCTTTATTATCATTGACAGAATAATAAAAAGGATTGACAACAGATTTCACAATATTAATTATATATTGATTTAAATAAAATCGATACACAAGAATTCATTGTGCAATTTGATATCTTAACTTTGAATTGTTCTTGTATTTGTGCAAATTATATTTCCAAGAATATAAACAACTAATTAAATTGCCGACAATCAAGAGCAGTAAAATGAAAAAATAATGAATAATTTATTTCTTTTTTATATGTAAAGAAAAAAATTCTAGAAGATAAATTAAATTAGTATTCATATTCTAAGTACGAACAAAAATCTTTTGAATTTCGAATTAATATTCCATCGTTTACGTCAAACGAAATTTTTATCATTATTTCATTCCTGTCGTCAATTTATGTTCTTATTGACTATTAACATACATGTTTGAAAAGAATTTTCTTAGTGTATCACATTTATGTCCCAAATTTATAATTCAAGGCCCAGATCCAAAGTTATTTTTCACTACCAATTAAATTACAGAAACTAATCATCTTAAACAACGAAAAAAATAAAGACGTAAAATAAATTCAACTTCGTCCAGAATATTTTTTCAAATAAAATCTGAACGTCAATATAACTTTAACTATTTCATTAATATTGTTTATAAAATTGATTAATTATATCTCAAGAAAAATTGTTTGCATAATCAAAATTACACAGAAAAATTAGCAATTGGTGAACAAATATATTCGTAAATTCAGTGGGTGTGTATTTTATTATTGAACTGATGTAATCGATGATGACAATAATGACGATAGTATTTTCTAAAATATTACACGACACATATTTACCAATATGTAACGTCATTAAAGCTGATTGGCTGACACCATAAACACGCGGTTCCCTCTCTCAAATAGTCGTACGATATTTTACGCAACCTTCTCACATTTAGTTCTTTTTTTCTTCACCTGCTTGGTCCCCTCACTTTACCCACCATATGTATATTTACTTCTACAACTGTAAACGAGCAAAGAAATATCCTTTCAATATGGTATTTTAACACTGTTTCTTTGCAAAAAAAAAAAGGAACTTTCTTTTTTCTTATAATTGAGTACATCAAAGTTGAACTTTTGATTGTTCGCATTGTAAATGCAATTACTATTCTTCTTATCAATTCTTTTTACTTGTTGCTATTATTATAATCCAATGATAAATAAAACAATGAGATAAATTTAAGAAATTAATTTTACTGATTAATTTTATTCAATGAAAAATGTTGAACATGTGGATCAAAGATAAAAAATTAGTTTTTAGAATTTTTAGATATAAATAAATCAATTGTAGATAGAAAAAGAATGAAAAAATTCTCGTGTAGAGAATGCGGAAATCTGTAGACTATTTTTTTTTAATTTCATTATCTTAATTATTTAGTTCTCTATTAATAAATAAAATTGGTCTCATCTCTCCTACATTTACACTCATGATCAAAGATATAATACTTTATATCAGCGTAATGTTCAAGCCATGACCTGAGTGCACTAACCTCACACAAGAACAATATATTCATGTAGTACTATATTTTATATATATATAGTGAACGATGCCGCAATAGCTTGTGCTGAGAGCATAGTGAAAAATAAATGTAGCAGTTTATAAAGAAGGTTTAGTTTGAACCGCATAAACCAGACCAACGATCGCCGCATGTGGCTTTTTTTTTTGTCATTTTCGTTTCCTACTGCCAATCATAACACGTGATATTTCATTAGGTTTATATTTTATCCTTTGAAGTCTATATAACTCTTATTTTAAACAACATTAAAGAGAAACTATCAAAAGAATTTTTTTTTGTTTAGTTTGAATTGAACGAATTGATAGATATGAAAAAATATCAAACCAAATTCGAAGATTTCTTTCAGAATCCTCAAAGAACTGTAAAAAAAAATTTATTATGACATGTTCAATGCCATGAAAGTGATAAAAATTTTAATGTAGCTCTCTTGTGAAATTTATTTTACATCTGCATGAAATTATGAAAAACAATAAACTGTCACTATTGTAATACACAACAATATTTCTTGCATTTCAATTATTGACAGAATTGGTGATTTGTTGGATTAAAGAATCAGAATAAAAACGATCATGTGAATAAAAATATATTAATCAGAATTGATAACTTGTCATTTTGAAATATACCACCAACGAGTTCTTGTATGATAAAAAATTTGCTTTAATATATTTTCCGGTTAAAAGGAAAAAAAATATTCATATTAATCTACATAAAAGCCAAGACGATGTCATTCCCTCCATTATTTTTCTCATATCATCCAGTTCATCAACCTTTACATCAGGACAATGAAATATTATATACATTGTACAATAATCAATTCTTCATTCTCTTCTTCCCATTCGTTATTTTTCTTAACTTCAGATTATAAAACAGTAGACTATACACTTTTTTTTTTTGCAACAGTGAAAGCAACAGTGAGCACTGCAGCATAAAATAGTAAATCAACACAAATACAAAACAAGATAGCAAACTAAAAAAATAGTAAAACACTTGGGGGAAAAAATATTTTTCTACACCTCTCAATAATAAACTGCGCAATAAATAAATACAGTTCGTGCCAGATCTAGAAAATAAAATAATAATTGTTCATAACAAAGCATTCAGTTTTTTTTTTATCGATAACAAAAATATAATTAGAATAATTAACGTGCAAAAAAAAAGCGACTCAGTAATTATAATTTATAATTTTAAAAATAGTCTCATCGATCTCACTTTTCTTTCTGTTAAGGTGAATAAATATGATATATTTTCTTCTTCTTTTTTATTTCCCTTCGTCTTTATTATTTTAATTTACATTCATAAATATATGCGAAGGCTCGGCAGCTGTTGCGAGTAATATTCAACCAATCGCATGGTGGCACTGGCGAAAACACACGAGTTTTTCACAACAAGTTTCTGACAGACGAGTATACAGTATAAGTAAATGTATATCGTGATGCATTATACATAAACGTATACGTATTCCCAAGTGAGAACGTTTGAATGTGTACTTACACACTTGCGAGTAGCAGTGCCGCTGTCTGATAAACTTACAGTACCAATCAGTCAAGCTTAAACTCTCGTTGTGAGTGCACGTATTTTTATATTGTATTTCCTGCGCATTTCAAACCTAATGGAAAAATAAACAAACAAAAATCTATGGAATAGTGTGATAGAATATAATTGTTAACAATTACTGGATGGCCTAAGAGTTTCCCCAGTAAGTAAATATTATTTAACTCCTATTCATTTTTATATATTTTAATATTTTACTTTATAAATAGTCGAAATTCATTCACGTGTACAATTTTTGTTCTTCAAAGTTCCTATATATCCTTATCCGATGATAACTCTATGAGTTGACTATTTTTCTATTGTGTAAAGCCATTTATTTATCACAAACAATTATTTTTATAAATTTACATACAATAAGTTGGAATATCTGCGTCATAAAGTGATTTTACTTCAATATTTCCTGTTGAAATTTCTTTGTTCATATTCCAAAATGATGATACGTCCTGGGTATTCCCCCAATGTGTTTTTCCACTTATTCACCATTTAAAAGAATTTGTAAAAATTGGGGCCTCACATCGTCATATAAGAAAAACGGAAATTTGTTTTATCTAATTTTTCCTTCATTTCTATATTTTCCTTATGAATATTTCCATTTGTCCTCATGAATATTAACAATGACTTTCAAATCGACTGTGGTTGCATGTTAGAAATAAATTATGAGTGGAAAGAAAAGGAAAAAATGAAGACTAAATATTAGAAGAATATATCGTCCATAAAAATTCTCGCGTGATTGAGACCAAATAAAAGAATAAATTCTGTTTCCGCCATTAAATTACACACATGTTCGCATGAATAACAGACGCCCCATCTTGTGAATTTATTATACACTCTCTCTCTTTTGTTGTATGTTTTCATTCAGCTTCTTCATCAAATTTTATTTCGCATTACTTTCTATTCAATTCACCAAGAGATTCTGGGTTAATATCATCTCTCTTAGCTATAATACACAACAAAATGTTTCTACCTACATATACTAAATGTCTTCCAGGTGTTCAAAACTTGTATAGTGAATGTGTATCCTCTCTCTTTTCATGGCCCAATGTATGTTACAAGTAAAAATAAGTAGGGAATCAGTCCGTTCATATTTATTTTCTTGGTGTCTAACAATTCAATTTCATTATCAATGTTACTTAATTGTTTCTTTATATTAATTCATTGTCATTATTAATCTAATAATTTACGGAAGTAATAGTGTCAGTGGATAAACTCATTTATGTTATCACTGCCACGTCCATGGCCAAGTCACATTCGACCAAGTACCAAAGGTCACATTTGACAATTCTGCTTGGCCAGAATAGAAATGAAAAAATTTTAAATTAGCATTTTAATTTTTTACACTTGTGACAGTTTATAATGACTATACCAACGTCAGATTCATTTCCGGTTGGGATGATTCACATTACAAAAATTGATAACGGATATTTGCAAATTTTCCATTTTGAATTTAAAATATTCGGAATATTACCAATGTTGTAATTTATTTTATGCGATCGTCTATTTGTGTTTCTTAAACGCTTAAAGCCTTTTGTCATTAATTACGGAAGCAACATGAGTGACGTTAAACGATGCAAAAAGCGTTCTAATTAGTTGATGAAGCCGTAAATATACATATAAACACATATTTGTTAATATTTGTTTTATAACATTTATTCTATATACAACTTTTGTTCTTGCGAAATAAATTTATATATGATTAGATGAATCACGTGAAAACATGACGAATAAAATAGTGAAATTCGTACAACAATATAATGCACATGGTAAACAACAACAATGAAAACATGTTGTTATTCACAGTACGATAATAATATTTGTATACTGTTGATGGTAAGGAAAATATCAAGCTTTCCATTGCCAACGTTTTTTACTTCTTATTATAATGATTTTCACGTTATTACTCAACTCTTCAATTATTATTTATGTATATACACAAACAAATGAGATAATTAATAATTCTCGTCAAAACATTGTGATAATATCTTAACTGTAAACAATAAACTAAGACAAAGAATAATTAATTTTGTTATTGATAATATTTTAAACACGTGAATTGTGTGTGTGAATCGTGACTATTGTTTCAATGTTACATAATTCATCTTTTTCTTCAGTTTGCTTTTTATTTTTGATGTGATATATATGAGAGAATTCGCCCGGGTGCAGTCGAGTGTGCTTTCTGTTTTGGCTGTGATGATATGAATGTTTGTTTCTTACGAGATCCCCTCTACGACAGTGTTAAGGTGGCAAGGAGGAATGTATGACACACTTCCGCTTTGGCATTGAGATGATAGTACAAAATAAATTGGCGATATGCCCAGACGTGATTGATCAGCGTTGAGATATAAATTCTGAATTCATTTAGTCAGACAAACAGATAAAATAATGTGATAATGCAATACTTACGTATGAATATTGTTGTTATTCATCAATCCGTGATACGTAATATGCTGAAGATAAAATATAAAAAAATGATAAACACCAATTTATGAATTATTTATGATAGAAATTTTCATTCTTGTTTTTTCTTTCGTGTATTCATCTACATACATGAATTATTTGAATGATGAATAATTTTTGAGATAGTTCCAGGTATTTCATCATATTGAAGAAGAGTAAAATGAGAAATATTGAAGACTATTTGAAAATTTGCCAGCATAATTTTCGTGTGTGTACTTTTAGGAACAACAAGGTCTTTTAACGGTCATTGCTTATAGACAATCAGATATTTATTTCTATTGTATAATTTTGTAAATTACTCTTGTGGAAGTATTGGAGATTTATCTCTTTGTCTTATGTATGTGTTGATACAGTAATGATTGAAAAATTTGTTGCTTTTCAATTTTATTTATGACGTCATTGACGTAATTCACCGATATATTTACGCTTACGCATGGTTCAATGTCCAGTCTTGGTTCGAACTAGAAGTTGCTATCGTGTGCGTCATTGTTAACGTTAAAACAGTTGTGAAATTTTTTTATTCTTTTCACTGACTGTTTTATCGAATTATTATAAAATTAATATCTTGAATAATTGTGATTGTAAATAGGAAAGTTTTGTTATTCAATTTGTTTTATTGTATTGATTGATATTGTTAAGTCCTTTGTCGACACGTTGTCTGACATTCAACGTGACTCATCTTCACGATGAGAATTAGCACCGGGCACGTGTCATAATGAAAAAAGAAACGACGTATTGGTGTCATCATTCCCAATTTAAACCTTTATCTTTTGAAATGAGTAATGTAATTTCACCCAAATTTATATTTCTTATATATTGGAGAAAAGTGTGAGTTAGCTGAAGTAGAGAAAAAAATTTCCACTAATGATTATCAAAACAGAATGATAAATTTCAAACTGTCTAAACAAAAATATTAAAGTGATGAATGTTCAGAGTATAAATGACAGCTACATATCATCAATAATATTCTTAGAATTGACGAATTTAGAATTCAATTTTGCAAACTGATGTGTTGATATATTAGACAATTTTATCATAAAACTGCAAATGTGATTCATAAAACAAGAATGGATATTAATATTCCAAGAGTGCTCTTGAATTTTTTGAATAAATATTTGAATATTCTTTTAAGACAGTTTGTGAAAATAATTTAAATTCATTTTGAATGATTCGTCTGTAGATAGAACTCACCCATTGACTCATGACATTATTTTAAAATAATACCTTCTATAATCCAATGAAAATATAATTCGATTTTCCAACTATATCTATCAATCAATCTCACCTACAAAAAAATTCAATACTTCTACACAAAGAAATACAATTGTCTCTAATCTACAACAGATATCAATCTAAAAATAAGTAGACACATGTCCTATTGTGTTAAAATCAATAATAGGACAAGTAAATCCAATGAAACATATTGAAATTATCCAAATAATTTGGAAGTCCCAATAATTCATTTCATCATAAATATTTTCAGTCATAATAATTTAAAAATTCTCATCCCATCATCTTCATAATCATCACTATCATGATCATCATCATTACCAAGTCGTCAAATTGTCCATCAATTTCTTATCAATGCCAAATAATTATCCACGAATTCAAAAAACACCAATTCAAAACCACATCCATGAAAAAATAGCCAACTAATTGAATCTCCTCAATTTTATTCCAGAAACAAATATTTGTGGGTGAAAACTTCGCGCCACATAACGTCATCAATCACGTGATTGAAACCAACCAGGCCTAAGAGTCTTATCGACCGTATTGCCAGGAGGTCTTGGTCGTGTGCTGTCATTGGGTTTCTCTTCACCACGTGATCGCAATCCGGACATATATCCCCACCGAACCCTCTGAATGTTCGCGACAATATCAAGAGAGTGAGTATGAGAAAGACCACAGTCTAATAGAGGAAAACAGTCTGTGGAACAGTGAGAGAGAGAGAGAGAGAGAGGAAAAGAGAAAAGCCCCAGTCCAGGCCCTTGAGACCTGTGGGACAAAGGATTCTCAACACTGCTGAACGCTCAACACTGCAGTAGTAACAAAGAAAACAACCAGCGAGTCCATTTGCGAAAACGGTGAAAGATCTTCTGTTTTATTAACCAGACAGAGAAAGACAATACGAATATTATTATCATATATAAGTGAACAATCATTTGTTTTGTTATTTTGTACGAGCAATATTAGACACCTGTGAATTGACAGAGGAAACTATTTGACAGTTCTCTCACTCGTTCACACACCTGACATTGAATCCATTTGGATTCGTAGGTGTGTGCATGTTGTGTCTTTATGTGTGCAAGTTTATTATCACACACAATTCTTTTTCATTATTGAGAATTGGAATATAATACTCGATTGTCATTGACCAAACATTGGACTTTGAACACAAGTGCGTTCTCAAGATCCAAACGCAAACGTCGAGGTTGGATTTAATATTTCAACTATAAATTGTCAACATGAATTAAATGTGTTGGTTGAATGTACTGGGTGAACAGATATATCTGTAGTATTGTCGTTGTCAATCGATCGGAGTGGTTGCGGAAAAAGGGTGCCAATCCAGTGGATAACTATTCCTTTTTTTCCCCGCTGAACTTCTGTATGGAATAATCGAGTTGGAATATTGCATCAGACGTTGTGAATTGGGGATAGGGATTAGGGGATATTGGGACTGAAAATTGGTGAATAGCCAAGTGGTAAAACGTAAGATGTACAGCATGAACTACATTGGCAAGTTCATCAGCAATTTTCGTGATTTCTATAATGAAATAAACGCTGCTACTCTGACTGGCGCTATTGATGTTGTTGTTGTTCAACAAGAGGATGGCACATTTACATGTTCACCATTTCATGTTAGATTTGGCAAATTGGGAGTGCTCAGATCACGTGAAAAAGTGGTGAGTTGATATAACAAAAAAAAAGTAAATAAAATAAATATTTATCGTGTAAATGATTCGACTGTGAAAGGTTTCTAGGAAGTTTGACATTATGTTTATTGTTTTTCCTTCCTAGAAACTTATAGGAGTTGAATTCGTGTGTAACATTCTTATAGATGATATCAAAATGAATGAAACGATCATATTTCGGTGTGATAACATGTTGAGTCTACACTAAAACGTTATATGTTATTTTCTTTTCTAAGGTCGACATTGAAATAAATGGAGAACCTGGTTCGATCCATATGAAATTAGGCGACTCTGGAGAGGCATTTTTTGTCGAGGAAGTTTGCTCCAATGGCTTTCAAAATGACTCAGAGATACCACCTCATCTGGCGTGTTCTCCCATTCCAGATGATAATTGCTTTCCTCCTCCTAGGTGAGTTAATACGATGATAAACACTGCACATTATGAATCATGTTATCAAATGAAGATATCCTCATCTCTTATGAAATCGTTAATTTACTTTCCTTAATTAACTTCTGTTGTAGATTCAATTTACTCTCAGATTTACCACAAGAGCAACATGAAAAAATATTACGTGACTCAGTGCTGTCTATTGAACGTGAAAAACTCGAACAAATGTCATCATTGCCACCAGATCAACGTGAAAAATTTTTAATTGAACAATTCACTGATTTGCCAGCAGAGCATCGTGATAAATGGCTACAAATTGCGTCGATGACTTATGAAGAACGTGACAAAATATTTCGTGAAAGCTTCAGTACAATGTCAACACAACAGAAACAACAAATGATTAGAGATGAATATTCAGCTCTGAAAATTGAGGATCGTGAGAGATTATTCAAGGAAAATTTTCCAGAACTTCCTGCTGAACAGAGATCAAAATTTGAGAAAGCATTGTTGAATGATTGGAAGAGCAATGAGAACTGGAGTAAGAAAGAAATTGATCAACCACAAACTGAGGAGGAAATTTTCGATATGGAAAATATAAATGAGGAGGACCAAAAACCAACAATATCAACACCAAAGTCTTTCATTGCTGTTACATCAACAGACAGAATCCGAAAAATAAGTGTTGTTAATAATGATTTCAGACCGATTAATGACAAACCACAAGTTGTTGTTAAAGAAAAAACTACCGATGAATTCCACACACCCGTAGAAAATAAATCAGCGAATCAGGAAGTGGTTGAAGAAGTCAAAACACCGCAGTTATCCAAGAGGAAGAGACGAAAGAGGAGTATCATGAAGAAGAAAGGATCACAGAGAAAGTCAAGCAATGGCAGCAGCAGTCAAACAGAAGTTAGTGAGAGTGAAGTTCCAACTGTAGGAGAACCTACGAAGGAACCGGTGAGGCATTTAATAACCTTGCAATTTCATCCTCTGCTCATTCATAACTCCAATATTAATTAATGCATTTATTTCTTCCAACTCCAAAGAGTCCAAGCCCCATTGCGGAAATGGAATCAAAAAATATCCCGACTGAGCCAATGACTCCACCACCACAAACTGATTTCCATTTCTTCAGCGACACTGAAGTCACAAAGTAAGCGAAAAACACTAAATAATAATCTCTATTTGTGAATGTAACTTTATTGCAATTTGAAACCGTACAAATTTGTGTTGCACACTTGCACACATCTTATTAGACACATTTAGTAATTGTCAATGCTATCATTGATGTTTTTATTCTATCTTAAAAGGAACCGGGATTCTAGGCCTTGCTCTCCAGTACAATCGGACACAGAGTTTGAAATGCGAAAAATTGAGCAAGAAGGCAAAGACCGTGATGAGGATAAAACCCATCAACAAAGTTGGAGATGGGGTGAATTACCAAGTCCACCACCAGAATCAACTCATCCCCTCAATCCATCATCAGTAATTGTTCAATCGAATGATGGTGAGTTGAAATTGTTCATAGATCCCGAATATTCCAACGATACAGTATATTCACTTCATTTACAACAAATCAATATCAAATTATCATAACAATTTTCATTCATCATCACAACTCACAATCGTTGCCATGTTATTAACACGAAGATGCTAACGATACAAGAAACACAAAACATCAAACATACTTAAATATGAACAGACTCTATGATAGTAATACATTTTCATAAAATGGCTTATCACAATTTTTCCACTAACAACTATTACTAACCTGGCTTATTCTAAATGGCAGCAGAGGCACATCGTTCTATGCTCAGTGGCATGTTCTCCTTCATGAAGAAGACGTCTCGTGTTAGACACAATCCTGAGTCTGAGGGAATTTATTTGAGTGACTTGAATGCAGACGAATTGGATCCCGAGGTGGCAGCGCTTTATTTTCCCAGGTCCCATCGCGGCAGTACTGTGATGAAAGGTATATAATCATTTTCCCATTGCCTCAGCTTTCTTTCTTGCTATTACTCTGTCTCCGTCTCGTATTCGTAAAATTTCTAAATCACTTAACCATCATCCCATGCATCGCAAACTCATATTCTTTATTCATTTTATCACTGAGAAATTGAGCGTTAACTGGTGGTGTTTTGTTCTCGATCTTTTAATTCATTAATGAAACGGTTTTGGAGTGGTCTGTGAATTGAATAGCGAATTATTGAGACACAAATGAATTTCTCATGACAACATGATTGCTATTGTATCTATTGCAGAAGAAAAAACCCGAGATGAGGAAGATACTGAGTCAGGGAATGGTCCAAGTTTACCCCAAAGTCCCAATAGCGTAGAAGGTGCAATTGGTGGTCCGAAATCATTAGATAGTGACTTTGAAGAGCCAAAACAAACTATGTTCGATAGCAATCTCGATATAAGTATGTCATTATGCGGTGGATTAGAGTCAGAACAAGGCCCAACGGACGAATCATTTCATCGAGACTTATTGCACTATGAGGATCTTTGCAATGACATTAAATTATATGAGAATCCCAATTTGGTTATTAAAATCAATGGGAAATATTATAATTGGGCTATTGCCTGTCCGATTATTGTTACATTAGCTGCATATCAACGATGTTTGCCACCGCATGCCATTGAGAATTTATGCGCGCAATACAGTTCATTGCCAATGCATGAAGAGAAAAAGGAGTCTGTTACCACTGACAAAAATGCAACCAATGGAACGAGAACTGGTGGTTACAGTTCATGGTTCTCATGGCGACGTTCATCAACTCAGCCATCAAAAAAAATTGAAGACAATGGTCAAGAGGAGCAAGCTCCTGATCAGACATCAGAAATGCCCAGTGAATTGAAAGAGGCTGTAAACGTTGACGAATCCGATTCACTTCCAATTCCAACGTAATTATAATCAACTATCAACATTTTATGACAGATTTGATCGTTCAATTGAATTGTTAAAGGCAGTAAAGCTTGTTTTGATTTCAGGGACGCCGAGTTAAAAGTTGAAAATAAAGAAATGATTGCTCAACTAACAACGCCACAAGATGCGGACAATAGTTTGTCAAGTACACCAGAGGAAATAAAATTGCTATCGAATCCGGCGAAAACTGGTGAACGTGAGGGGGAAGGTTATAGCGGTAGTGAAGACTCTGATAGTAACCAGAATGAACCACAAGGAGTTAAAATACCAAAAGAGCGACGACCTTATTACGATTCAAATGAAAAATATCGCAAAACATTGAGATTAACATCTGATCAAATTGCGAGTTTGAATTTGAAGGATGGACCCAATGAAGTTGTATTTAGTGTTACCACGGCGTATCAAGGCACATCACGATGCAAATGCCATATCTATCGATGGCGTTGGGATGACAAAATTGTCATTTCTGATATAGATGGGACAATAACTAAATCAGATGTATTGGGACACATCTTGCCAATTGTGGGAAAGGATTGGGCGCAATCGGGTGTCGCACAACTCTTTACAAAGATAAAAAATAATGGATATAAATTACTTTATTTATCAGCAAGAGCTATTGGTCAAGCTCGTGTTACCAGAGAATATTTGAAGAGTATAAAGCAAGGTGATCTTTCTTTACCTGAAGGACCATTGCTGTTAAATCCTACCAGCTTGATTTCGGCATTCCACCGTGAAGTTATTGAGAAAAAACCTGAACGATTCAAAATTTCATGTCTCAGTGATATTCAAGCGCTGTTTCCTGAGGGTTCCAATCCATTCTATGCTGGATATGGTAATCGCATTAATGTAAGTTTCCATTTTGTTTTGAGATGAATTAGCCAATTTAATCCATCAATTGCTCTCATTTTTAATGTTTCATATTTTCTTATAGGATGTTTGGGCGTATCGAGCTGTTGGCATTCCCATAACAAGAATTTTCACAATTAACCATCGTGGAGAATTGAAACATGAGCTGACACAAACATTCCAGTCATCGTAAGTGTTCTATTAATTATTGCTTTCTATATTTTGGATGAAACACTTCTTTAACAGCTTATTACTGATTGAATGATGCGATGATTTACCGCTATTACTAAGCAGAGGAAGCTGCTTTTGTTTACAAATAACTTTGGATATGAAACCATCTAATGGATTACTAACATTAACTAACAATATATCTTTTAGTTGACTATGGACTAGTAACTACAATGGCATTGGGCTGTCAGTGTTAAGAATCTCAATATATAACTGAGATCTGTGTACTATATTTTCTTAACGCAAGAATTTGGACACGACTCTGGGGTCGTTGATGTAATAGGGAATATTTTGACAGGACAAAATGTTTATATGATTGCAGCTATGCGTGTCAGAGCAATATCGTCAATGAGTTGTTCCCGCCTCCACACACAGCCCAACTGTTTTCTGATGACTGCAATACCATATATATAGCCTATTGATATTTTATTTGCATTACGTAGACCAATTTTTCAAAAATATTTTAACTTATCGTATTATTTTATTTATTTATTCCACTATTTCTTATACGAGAAGACAATTTACATTATTTCTTCCACGCGTATTTTAATTCAAATCAAAATTATATTATTTCTACTGTAAGTAGAAAATCCAGAGCTTTTATATGGTATTTGGTTGTGCATCTACTCGTTATCTTCCTATTATTTATAGGGTAAGCACTCGTCACACAATTTGACTGGGTATTGACGCTTTCGGAATCCCCATTCTCATTTTCTGAATCTTCGTCTTCATCATGAAAAGCAAGAGGCAACACATACCTCCTTTATTCCATTTGGATGGGCAGACTGCTTGTGAAATTATCATTCGCTTCATACATTATCTAAATTTTCTATTTCAGAAAGTGGTTAACAAAGCTTCTTCGATCATGAATTTCATTTTACGTCATCATATCATTTAATTCCAGAGAGTTGTTCCCATTTAATAACTCAATTGCTGAATGAACTTCATCATTAATCAAAATAATTTTTATCTATAATGCTTCCAATAGTTCATGAGTAAATAAAACCTTCTGAGGATTTATTTCATCACGTCTGCAATAATATTACTGACTCCGTAGATGATTCAATATTATTTTATGTCACAATGACAATTTCATATTTGCAGAAATCTATTAACATAAAAAAATATCATTTGTTGTACATGTAAACAAACAAAACTTCACTCCATCATTATCATTATAGTTGTGATCGCTAAGCAGCAGAATATTCAAGTCGTGTGCATTAATTGTAAAAGAAACAAAAACACGACCAGATACAAAGTGCATGAATTTATCTTTCTCTTAATCAAATTTCAGATATTCAAATATGAGCTACATTGTTGATCATCTATTTCCGGCGTTGAGGGAAGACGCTTCTGATGAATTCAGCAATTTCTCTTATTGGCGTGATCCAATACCTCAATTGCCAAATCTCGAGGAGCTCTGCCTTGACAGCCAAACAACGCAATAAAATATATACAATGCATATTTATCTCATCACGCAACAATAATGATAAAAGAAACTATACAATAATGATAGTTTTGTCTCGTTTAGTCCAAACTTTTTTTACTCTAAAATGGATAATATGCGATATCTGAAAAGATGCTTTGCGAAAATTTGGGAAAATTATCATTGATTAATGTGATTCCCATGATATTCTTGTGGCATAAGGCAAATTGATATGAACAGTACTTAGGAATTGGCTTACATGATTATTTCCTCATAGTCTGGTACAAATAATTTATCTGCAGGATATTCGTGATTGCTTAATTAAAGTTTGTCGTTTCTTATCGCTATAGAAAATGGATTATCAATAATAGCATTCCAAAGTTTGAATGTGAACGCGTGAAATATTTCTGTTAGATTTCCTATATTTGTCAAAAGAATGTTATCTTTTTCAGATCTTAATATGAATGTAAAAGACAAACACAGACAACATAAAAAGAAAAAAACAAAAGATTTGTAAAGGTAACATTGATGTGCTATGGAAATATTTGTTCAAATTACTTTATGAATATAGAATTGAAAATGTGCGAGCAGAGTGAGGCCTAATATACTCACGGGTGCTGAGCTATAAATTATTTAATATTATCATGTTACGTAAATAGTTTCAGGAAATTTCTAGTCTTTGATTACTAACATAAACTAAAAAACAAACAAAAAAACAAAAAGATGAGTCCGAATAATCGCAAGAAAAGTCTAGATAGTTTTGGTAATCGACAACCATCGTCCTTATCATTTTTATTTGTCACTTTATCATTTTTCTGTGCATCAAAAAGGGAAACTGTATATTAAATACTTCTCTTCTGTTTCATCAATTATTTTCTACGAATAATTTATATTTATTTTTGTACTATGAATTCGTTTTTAGTTGGCATACATTGATAGTTGCCAAGTAGATTGGAAGACATAGAAAGACGGCACTGTTGGTGGAAATCGACGTTTGTATTGTGATATATCTAAAATTTCGATTGTACAAAAGTAGCGGATTTTTTTTCGTATTTTTTTCCCCCTTATTGAAGTACTTGGTTGAAATATTTGTTTATTCCATAAACTTGCTATTGTAATGTCCTATGAATATTCGTATTGAAGAACTGAGTAAGAGTATAAAATTGCAGGATATTAGCGAGGTCTCTAGATAAATTTATTTCCGTTGTAGTATTTACAAATTAATATTAATATTATTGTTATTATTAGTATATTATTCTTTTTATAGACAACTCGCAATGTTTGTATTTTGTACTAGTAATTTCTATAAAACTATTTTTTCATTATACGTATATTATATTTTGGATAATGGATATTGTGAGAGAGGAATTGAAATGACAGGCGCCACATCGATGAACAACCAAAGACTTTTTTGGAACAAATTGTGGGATCGTAGAATTGAGTTTGGAATGTGATGACATCGATTGAGAATGTGTCAATGTGTTTGTGTATATATAATCATTATGTTGCAGGAAAACAAACCTTTATATTTATGTATCAAATATACATTTATTTTCTTAAGTGAATTTTACTGAGTTACGATATTAGGAATATGAATAAAATAAAAAATAATTTTCTTTTCAATTTGTATATCAAATTGGTTTGCTCTATTAAGCGGCATAAGATTCAGTTCGAGAATGAATATTGACATATGGAATAAAAACATAAAGATCTACGTGCGATTTACATGATCTCACTTGGCTTTGTGCACACTCTTATGTTTAATTAATTCGTTATTGTGAGTGTGTGATAAATGCTTTAATGATGAGATAAAAGATTTAATATGCCAAAATGAATAGTTGTCCAATTCTTCTTCTCTGTGTTGTTCACTCTGCCCACAAAACAGAAATGTTCGCCAGATAATTCACAACAGCTTTTACTGTTCAAATGTATAATGTCTTGTAGCCGAATACAACATTTGAAACAAAAAATAGATGTAAAACTGCAAAGTAATCGAGTAAATTTATTTCAAGTTTATATTTCCATCAATCGTCGATCATTCTTTTCTTGGACGTCCTCTTTTCCTTTTTGGTTTATTTTTAATTATCTCTTCACCATCTGATATTTCCATAGAATCGATCGACGTTGCACTTCGTTGTCGTTCTGGGTTTATGTAAGGTGTTGGCTTGGGTACTATACGAAGCGGCGGAATATCCGAGTACCAATTGTAAACTATCTATAACGAAATTCTCCAATTTCATCATACAATATCAAATATGTAATTTTCAAAAGATTATAGAAAGAAGTATTGTGGTGAATCTTACCCAAATTAAGGTGCATATCGCAAATACTACAAAGGTCAATGGGAAAACCATGTTTTTTAGCCCGTTGTAAATTTTTTGTGAAACATTCAAAACAATGTTTGCAAAATGTAACTTATAATTTTGTTCTTTTTAATCATTTCCTCAGGTTTATTTGATGATGACAGCTTCATTTGTCTCTTTATCGCATTCAGATTTTCTTTGTTTTTTTATTTCACGCGCGCAACTCTTTTATACACATATATGTAAGGAAGAGGAAAGAGGATCGCGTTGTTTTTAAAGCGATAAAATATATATCAGAACTGTATTCGGAGTATTTGGTAAAATATATACAAGTATTTTATTAACGGCAATATAACAAGTTAATATTTTCACGTTTCATCAACATTTTCAGTTTCCATTTCAGTTTGTCCATTACTCGCCGGAACATTTTCTTTTGTTTCAATAGGCACGTATCCTTTTTTCTTCGAATAATAACCAAGCGTATTCAATTTGAATGTTGCCAAAGGTCTGCCAAACAGTTTCTGAAATTAAAAATAATATCAATTAAGTATATAAAGTCATGTCAGTTATAAGAAAAAGAAACAACATAAAACAAAATGGGATTAATTACCAATATTCTAGCTTGTTCTGGCGTCAACGGTTGCCCTTCCTTGCACACTTCATAATCTTGCAATAGCGTCACAACACCTTTCTGCAGTGCTGTTGGCATACCCAGTTGTCTCAAATGGGGTTCAATTGCATGTGAAAAATCGGGCAGAGGTCCTCCTGGCAATACAATTGTTTCAGACACAACAAAACCCGATCTGGCATAATCCTCCTCACTATAATCTTCCAACATTTTCTTTACTTTCTTCAGTGGTTTATTCGTGAATAACAATCCACATTGTCCCTTCAATGCATCCGCTAACTTATGTATACCATCAGCGATTTCATCCTCCGGCGTTTTCCCCATACCCAATGCCATGATTTTATTTTTACCAAAGAAAAATCGACTGTCCTTCCACTCATCTCTCAAATCCTTCAATTTATTATTGCGCATATTTTGCACGGAAAATACAAATATGCGATCGTATTTGTTGACACATGTTCGGATATCATCAACAATGTGCTGTTTCAATGCCATACCCTTCTTACTGGTTTTTGTAAGAGATACTGTTAAATAAGAAATTAAATTAGGTTTTGTACATATTGAATATCATTCAATTCACCCAAAACATTGTATATTTTATTAAATAATTAATGTTTCACCTACTTTTCTTATCTCGTTTGGATTTCGGCATTTTGATCGAGTGATTTTTCTAACCTTTTACGTGAATTCCTTGCAATATACTTCCAATTAACAATGGCGACACACGTGGGATACGCCATACTTTTCATCACGGAATCGTAACATATGATTGGCCAGAGATTTGTAACGTTGATTGGTTGAGCATAGCACAGAAATATATATATATTGAAAGTAATAATATAAGAAGCGAATCAATGTTTTCAGAACTGGCATAACCTCAACTCGAGAAACTTCGGAAAACATCCTGCAGCAGCGCCACTGTCGTTTCCCCTAAAATGGCGTCATAACCCTTTTTCGCCTTCATTTACACCAAATTCGTAGATTATTTTAACAAACATTCTATATAAATACCTTTTTTCACAAACAAATTGAGGTTATGTTACAATTGTAACTTCAAAAATCTTTCAATTGGAGGTTAACAATTGTAAATCAAACGAATCTATTGAGCGAGCATCAAAGTTGGCGGTTTGAGATTTAAATTGGCGGAAGGTAGCGAAATAACGAACGCAGTCAAAGATGGCAGCTTCCGTCAGTCGTAGCTAGTGCACTGTGTGAAATCGTAGTGAACGGGAGCCGTTGTGATACGCTGAAAAGCCTCGATTTTCCAGGCCGCTTACTGCACTCAAAAAGGTGAGTGATGAATTACATGAATAATTAAAATAGTATTGTGTTCTGAGTGACTCAATATGTGTGATTATTTTTACAAATGTGTTCAATGCGTAAATTATTGGAAGTGGTCGGCACTGAGTCGTGTGAACCCCGTAGCCATTGATTCTGCCGACAGGGATTGTCTTTACAATTCTGTTACAATTCATTAGTCATTCCTCATTAATTCAATATCAGAAAGAAATGACTTGTAATTTAACACCGTTGCAGATGAGTCAATAGCTCGAGTATGTATAGATATACGCGATATTAGGGAGGAAAAAAAAAGATTCTTCGTTTCTTTTCTTTTTCTTTTTCTTCATCCCGGTCATGCGATACGAATGCGACTCAGTCGTGCGCGAATGACGCACGCCACGCATGAGAGAGAGGAAACGAGAAAATTGTTCGCTATCTTTTTTTCTTTTTTCCTTTCTTCTCTCTTCCCTGTCGCTCACTCCCTTGTCCGCCATCTTGTATCGCTTGCGCCGGCGAATTTCAAGAGACTTTCTTCGTTCTATTAATGAGAAAAATTCACGAAATCCCGAGTGTGACACTTAAAATTTCAACTATATTTCTCCAGATTTGTCCTATTTTCTCAATTTTGGTTTATCATGTTTGGTTTATTCGTTTTGTTTTCTTTCAGAACAATAAAAGTTTGATTGTAAAAGTTTGTGAGGAAAAAAAAATGGAATTGCGGTATTTTTCAGTTGGCGAACGTATGCGCCTTGGGTACATTCCAATATGACGTACTTAGAGAAGAACAAGAGGGGAGTGCCCGTGTGCGCCATGTTGCCTTGGCCACCGGCTATATCATGAATTTTCTTTTTTCTCATTGCAATCTTTGTCGTCTTTTTCTCATTCTTTTCATTCATTTTTCATTTGACTAGAGAACAAGAGGTGTGGGGAATGAAAAGAAAAAAAAATGAGTAGATTATAATTTTTCAACATTCTTTAATAATTAATTATTATCTGCGATATAACATAGCTGTATAATCTATTAATATAGCTCTTTAATATTGCAAGACTCAAGCTATTTTATACTACGCAATTTTACCGGATCTCCATTTATGGCCGTAGAATTAATCCATTGCCAGGGCTGTGTTATTTTTATTGTTCAACTTGAGGCAAACAGGATGTGTGGGATGCCAGTGCATTAATGATGTTTGTTATGCATATATTGATGTATCTCGTTCACTCTCTTTAATACACACATTGTCGAATTTCTTCACGACTCACTATTATGTAAAGAGAAAAAAAAACACATTACGACACTGTCTCGTCGAGCTCTTCATCATCCAGACATGTTCAATGTGTGATTTGAATTTAAAATAAGAATTTCACCAAGTATACAAAGTCATCAGTTACGCTACTTTCCATACGGAAATGAAAATAAAAAAAGGAAGTAGAAATACAAAAATGCATCAAATTCTCATGTAAATTGTTCTATTTCAAAATGTCTTTATCAATAATTTTTCTCTTTTCTGACTGGTCCTGAGTTCGATACTACAATTTTCCACTTGACATAATGATAAAAGAAAAAGGGACAAGGGTTAACGCAGTTCTTTGCTGTGACCAATTGCACAGGGGCCTTTGACAAGCCAACCGATAACGCCATATGATCGATAGACCTGTATAAAAGTGCACAACTCGCCCACATCTTTTTAAAGTCATGAAATATACTCTACTAAATGATTATTATCGTTAACATAGTCAGCTATTTTTCTTCATTCTCACTCTCTTTTCTAAGTTATTGCAATCATAATTAATTTTTATCATCACTACATTTAAAATAAATTTCATCTCATCATTCATTTTATTTTTCTAGTGCAATCGATAAGGGGAAATAAACTTGAAAGTGAATTGGAATTATTAGTCATGCCATACATTAAATTATTATTCCTTCACTTTCTCACATTTCTTATCTAATAGTTTTTGAAAAATTCTTCAACATTACATTATCAAACATTCCATTATAGATGGAGCTTAACCGTAACCAATCTTTCATATATTCATTCTCTCTCTAATGTACACTCAGATTATTAATACAACAGTATATGTATACGTCATCCGGTAGTGGAAGATAATTTAGCGAACATCAATCTTATTCCTGAAACATTAAAAGACACGATATATTGGTCTTTATATTATGACACCTCGAAAAAAGTAATATTCCGGTTAAGTCACATGACAATATTGGATGAGTGTAATGTTTTTTCTTTTCTATTTCCCCACACTGAGATCGATATGTCAGAACAGGTCGATGAGTGGTGACATCTCCACCTATTTCTCTTCCGTTTCCTCCTCACTACTCTTCCTCCTATTTTTTTTTTCTTTTTATATCAGCCTCGACCAACTTATTTCTCCCGTGTTCAACCTTGGTTTATTTCCAACAAATTATTTCTGGTTCATAGACAATTAATCAGATCACCAATCAATTTGATAAAAATTCTAACACAATTAAATCTATTGAGATTCTCATAATTTATCATCATATATATATTCTTATCACAATTTTCAATTAATTATACGCTCTGGTGCGATTCTTCATGACAAAATTACTTTAAGTTGAAGTGTTTAATTAACGTGATAAAACTATATAATGCGACCCACTTATGGAAGTACTTGGTTTTTTTTTTCTTGCCTTGTTCTTGTTACTTTTATGTGCAAAGAGGTGACAAGTGTGGGAAAAATCGTAGTATGGAAAGGTGTTTGTAGTGATGGTGATGAAGGAGTCGATGCCCTATTTGTTAATAGCACGTGGCGATGAGTCTCACTCGTATTTATAAGGAGTCGACGGCGGATGAGAAAAAAAAAGAGAGTGGCATACTACTTCGAACCCTTTACCATTGCTCTAAATTCACATCTCTTGTATTTTTTTTTTTTTTCTCTTTCCCATACTCTCGTATGTGAATATTTCTCTCTCTGTTGATTGCCAGAAGGCACTTGTGTGGCATAAATAAAAGTGAGCATAGAGTGTGCTCTTCCGTTAGTACTTAACCTCCACAGTTGTATTTTGTTATTTTTTTTCTTCTTTACTGCCATAATTTAACTCTCACCAATTCTCTCTATTATAATTATTTATTTTCCAACACGTCGATTTCACTTGGTTTAGTCTTACTAACGAGGGTATTATGTGGAAAATTTATAAATTTTATTTCTTCTTTCAGTTTGTGTTTTTTTCTTCTTTTATTTATATTTGTGACCTATTCTACATTCAATGGATATATCAGTCTTTAGATAAAGAAAAGAAAAAATAGCTTTTATTCTTGGGTTTTATTCTCTTTTGTAGCAACAAATGTGAGCTATTCTTTATTGTCAGTTTAAAATGGTGATTGTGGTGATATTTTTTGCAAAGTGCAATAACGTTTTATTCAGGAATAACAGTATGGCTTCTGGGAAAAATTTATGCTGCGAGAATAAATAAATAAATTACTTTTCATCACTATTCAATTTTGTATTATAAACAGGGATGTTCAAGTGTAGTATTATAATATTTACAATTGTTTCGTTGCTGTTAGTCTCGTTGGTGTTTTATAAAGGGAAAATAAGAAAATAATGAAGTTGGATGTTGGGTTAGTTGATGAATAAATACGTAAAAGCTGAAATGTCGCGACGGAGAGAATAGGGGAACCGCCCGAAAAATGTTAGGACACGCGATACACCTACAGGGGTTCTCAATAGCTACATGTTGATCTATTTCCGTTCTCTCTACTTCTAGTTATTTGTATATATATATATATAATTGTGTGTATGAGTGTATGCATACGCTTTACACCGACCGCATGACTAAGTCATGACAGTGGTGTTTTTGTGCAACGACGACACGTCATTCTTCCTATTATTCATGAAAGACTTGGAATTGTTGGAATAATTGAATGATGAATAGTTTAACAAAATTATTGTATAATATTTTTGCGAGTATTATCTTCGTTTTTGTTGAGATGGGAAATTTTATTGACAATTTTGTAGGGATACACTTAGATAGATAGAAACTATATTTGAAGGTTTATTTATTTATTCAAGACCTTGATGGTAGGAATTCGGTTGTATATAGATATACGAATGAAATTGTGAAATTACAGATAATTGAGGTGGTTTTATCATGTGTAATGTTATCTTATGGGTGTGTTGAAATCAAATTAACTGAGAAATTAGTTTATTATTGATAATTAATGATAATGGTTATGAATTAAAGAGGGTTGAAATATAATTTATTGTTTTTATAGTCGTGAAATTGATTTGAGAATTAAATTAGGATGTGAATATATCAATTATATTCTCAAAATTATCATAAATAAATCTTTTGATCAATTGTTTAGTCAATTTTTTTTTCTATTTTATTGACACACTTTTTGTTTGATATTTTATATAAAAATTGTCGAATAGTAAATGTTTACACTGACAAAATTGTATTTAATATTTTCAATGATTTGTCTAGTGATGAAATTACTTTGAATTCATTTTCAAAGATTTTTGAATATTTAATTTATGTAACTAAAGAGTTTCTCGTAAGTGGCTTGATACACACACGTGTCATAACCACATTATCATCCTCATGGCGAGAAAGAGAGAGAGAGAGAGAGAGAGGGAGAGAGAGGGAGAAAGCTTGACATCAGTTGCTATTCCAAGCTTGATGACGCACCAAGAGGGAGTTTGCCTTTCCCGACGTCCTGTCGGTGCTTTTCACACATGTGCGTGTGTCTCCCTGCATATATACCAGACTTGTATAGTATTATTTGACTTCTTATTCATTCAATTTCATATTCATTTTAGATTATCTTCATCAAGATAAAATGCAACTCTGTTAAATTCAACAAAACTTTTTTTTTCATTTCTCTTGTTTATTCAGAGAGTTCATTATTTTAAAACTACGTTCGCTCCTAAATTGAACTCCATCTCATATTACAGATGAGCGTTTGAACTTTATTTTGAGTAGAAAATATTGAGGAAGAAAACAAATTTATTTTTTGATAAGATATCAATGATAAAATTTCTTTCCATCTACGAAACTCAGAATTATATTGAAAAAAATGTCTTTTACCTTCTGTCAAAGTGGAAATGAAGAAAATTCAATTATTTGTTCTCGATCAATGTCTCAGACTTTTTTTTTTTTCTTTCTTTTTCTCTTCTCTTATTTCAATTTCTCTGTTCAGTGAAGAAATATGTCCACCAATTTAGTTCTTTCATCTACAGTAATATCATTTGTCAATTATAATAAGAGCTAAAAGGGACAAAGAGACGACGTTAATTAGATCGATAATTTCACTCAGACTTTTTTCTTTCTCCCAAACCACTAATGAATTCTTTATAAAGTGTGACAATTTATAATATATCTTATAAAGTGAAACTTGAAAAAATGAACAAAAAAATTGATATGGACCATGAGAAAAGTAAATCTTTACATTAATTTTTATCATGAATATTAATAAAAAAATATTTCACTCTTCATTTTCCACTTTTATTTTTTTTTCTCTCTCATTTTCTGTTTACTTTTTCACTCGCTCTTGATGGCTTCAACATCCTCGAGCGTTTATTATAAAAGCTGGTATTACAATGCCACCTGTGGCATGCAAACCAGAATCCAACCAACAGAACAAAAGATTATACCTCTCGATTGCTACCACCACTCAGGGATAAAAGAACAGAATAGAAAAAGAAAATGATGAAGAAAAAAAATATATTCACACACACATACTCACACACAATACATAACATTCGTGATAGTGAAATAATGATAATAAAAAAAAAATTGACAATAGACATGAGGTGATTTTAATTCATAAATGTCACATTCACACTTGGAGACAATTTTTTTTATTATAAAATATAAGTCAAATTAATATTGTTTGATAGTCAATCGTGTATTACCGCCTCATTGACGTCATATTTTCATGATAAAGGATTCAATCACTTGAACATGACAGACCAGTGATTGCTATTCGTGTCCAATAGCACATCTATAATGAATATATATATACAATAGCATTTGCAATTCTGGATTATACACATGTCTCACTGCCTTGTCCAGTTAGTTATCGTGCACAGAGAGACCTGCATATCGATTTATGTACCTCGTCCTAGTCATATAATTCACTTGCGTGTGTGTTCATGGCAAAATTACCGGCCCACCCCTTCTACTATTAAACCTGTTCAATTGCACTTGACTCTCTGTTTCCTTGAACGATTGCGATTGTACAATTTTACAAGTAAAACTGCGTTTAATTCATTGGAAAATTTTATTTCAACGACATTTTTTTTTTTGTATTGTGAAGATGAAGAATGAAAATATTTATTTATATGTCAGGTGAATGATTAGTGTGATAAATGTGAATATATTGAGTGTCTGATGCAGCTGATTGATCTGTTCATTGAAATAGAGAGAAAAAAAAATGATGCGCCACATATGCAATATCCATTTCCGTTATTTTCAATGAAAGCGAATGATGGAAGGTGAGAGATAGAGAAAATAATCGGTGGTTTTTTGTTCACAATATCCGTCCAACTGCCATGGCTGCACCTGACACGCAATATTCATCAGAAATATAATGACAATTGGATGGATTTTAGAGTAAATGAAGTTTGTTTAATAAGAAAAAAATGATTATAATGAAATATTTAAAGTTGAAAGAATTTATTTATATTTATTTTGTCAACATTTTTGCAATTATTTTCATTTATTGTTTTGTAATTAATTTGTTTGTTGAATGTGGTGCGGAAATTAAATAGCGATATTGTGTGCGAGTGTTTTGAGACAATATTGATCTTCTCGTCACTAATTTAGCATGCAATATAACTATATACATACGCCTCTTGTTTCCACGCGACTGAAGAATGAACGAGTGAAGCAGTTAAGGTCGCGTCTGCACGAACAAACATATGCACAATACATGTTCGACGTACAAAGAGAGTTGATGATGATGATGATGGTGATACTGTGGTGGACATTCACGTTCAACTTTTGTCTACATATGAAAAGCCATGTCCACACATTTAAAGAATGTCCAATAAAGTAGAGAAGATCAAGTAAAAAGAAAAAAAAATATACTGCCACCACTTGGTCATAAATAATTCCACTTGATATATTTTTTTTAGTACTCTGCTATGTTTATGATAAAACTGACTTTGAAGTTGATCCCGGAAATTGTTTTACAGTAGTGGAAGGTATTATTGATTTAATTCTGACACAAGCGCAGCCAGGTGTAGCCCCGGATACTGTCGATATTTACCTGCGAAAAGGGAGAAAAAAAAACACCCCAAGGCTATTTGGTCGTGAAAATAGGAATAATAAAATTGTCAATTCTTCTTTGAATTGCATCAGTTGGATCGTTTATCATTAAATCACAGGCTGATATTATTAATTCACTTGGTGTATTTGTCGATAACAGTGAAATTAAAATGTCGAATAGAAGATAAAAAAAGAAATTAATTCAATCCCGACGTATCCGCGGACGCGGAACTCTTCGATCGGTGTCCCTGGCCTAGAAACTTGTTTTATTGAAATCCGAGTCTCGCATGGGAGATGTTGGATATCGATAAACGGATATGTGATGATATATGTATATATATGTGTGTGTGCTCTGTACAAGCAGATACACATCCAATAGAAATTAACAATGAATGCACGCTTGAGTTGACACTCACAAATAAATATGTTCATAACAATAGTTTATTCGTGTTTGTGTCATAAAGAATTTCAAAATTGAATATTTATGCGATTGATATCCATATGTAATATTCATTGATATTTTATCTTTCAAGTATGCACAGAGAGATTAGACAAAAGTTCTGTTGATAATTTATTTTTCATATTATCTAGAATATTAATTATTATTTGATGAATAATATTTATAATTGTTTGGAGTCATTCGATTTTTTTTTAATTGACATTTATTGTGTATTATTATTTGGGAAATTTTTTATTGATTCAAATTTGTTAGACAAGGTTGAAGAATTTTTTTTTTTCTTTCTATTTGAATTCAGTGGCGAAGATTTGGTTATGAAATCAGGTTGATGAATGTTCAGTAAGTCAATTTCAATGGAATCTATTGAATATACAAGTCTGATAGTTTCTTTTGAATTGTCAAAATGTCAATGTGGTTATACAATTTAATATTTCAATGTCTGTGTTTACTGATTATTATAATGAAATAAGATATATTGAAAATTATTGATCTGGAATATTGTCAGAGGGAATACAAAGCTCTGTTAAAGCATTTCCATCAAGCTTTGTGTATTGACAAAAACAATTATATTGTCCCTGTTATTTCACATTAATATAATGGAATATAATATCAAGACAATTGGAATTATTAGATTAATCAATTTGGAAAATCATTCAAGTAGAGATACAAAAATGTTTTGATTGTTATGAAATTTAATTGTCAAATGCAGTTAAGATTTTATGAATATATCAAAAATGAATTTTGAGAATGAGTTTGATATCATTTTATTCACATTAAGATTGGGGGATCATCACGTTTTGATAAGAATTTTATCTTTATTCTTCCTGGCACTTTTTTTTTTTCCTTTTTCCTCACAAACTCTATTGATTATACAATCACAAAGTGATATTTGATTCTATAGAAATTTTTATAGCTGATAAAAGAATGTAAAGAAATAAATATAAATCATTTATGTATTTATTCCATTTATTTTTTACTGTTTCTCGCCATTTTCTCGCCGGTCTTTCATTCAATGGTGAATGATAAGACTGACTGCATTGACAATGGCAAAAGTTTCTATGTGTAAAAAGAAGATGGTGGGTATATAAGCAATGTATATAAACAGGGGCGGGTCTGCAGGGGTTGCGCGCGCAATACTTCCAGATCAATATTTCATTTTCAGCCTTACCAACCAATGCACAACTTTACCCAGGTTCTCTTCTTGTTACGTTTGCCTATTATGTCTCTGTTTTTCTGTATCTTTTACTCTTGTGCTTCTACCTCTGTCTCAAATGGTTCATTTTTATTCCCACATGTCTCGCTTCATCTGTGTTACTTTTGCCCCCTTTCTCTACCTTTATTCATATCTTTTATTTATCAGTCCTTGTAAGAATCTTTTTATCATTCATTCAACCAGACAAGTTTCATGCTTGGAAATAAGAAAAAAAAAAAGAGTCAATGACAATTTTACAGTTAAAATATTTTAGTTTTTTTTTTTTCAATTATATTTAACACTTTTGTTTTTAATCAATATTTGATAGCTATCAATTTTATTCGATCGAAGAAAATGTAATTTATCAATGGAAACGATTAAAATAATTTGATGGAATAAAAGTTCTGTAGAATTTTTTTTTTCCCTAGTGGGAAAATTACGTTATAGGCTAAGAATTCACTGGGGAATCTAAAAATATGAACTCTAGTCACTATAAATTTCTCGAGCTTCCATGTACTATAAAAAAAAAATATTACGTAGTGAGGCAATATGTTAATATTATCTATTAATATTATCTTTCTTCTTTTTACGAACTTACACATTCACGTGTTTGAAAAGCACGTGGAATCAAATTTCACGGATTCCTCCAATACGCCTCTCATGCTGGTTCTCTTGCCGTCTCACGTTGCTTCTCTGTTTTCTGCCATTTACCAATGTCATTCGATTAATTCCCGTGCGCTCATTGTCCTGTGTCTGTATGTGCATCGTGGTGAATTTAATTATTTCACTAACAATTAAATGATGTTTGTAGTGAAAGCCCTTTGATATTGTTATATATATCTTTGTGTGTTTAATGCGTCACAGTGATCCCTATTCTGTAATGGATTCGTGTGGTGCATCATTAATGTTTGATGAGCCTTTGCTAATCCCAAACGACATCGCAATATTCTCTGTATACATAACGATGATTGTTAGTAGCCATACGAATATTTTTTAATTCGTAAGGTATTAATTTATCACACGGACGTATGTCAACGACTAAAATCGTTTGTTATGTATGAGATGTAATTTATATTGATTAATATTTATATAGGAAGGTGTATGAAAGTTGCTCATGTTAAATTATTTTTATTATATAAATGTATGAACTCGTGAAATGGAGTTAAATTTTGTTTCAGGTTTTTCTTTTGTCATCATTGAAAGATTAGTGATAGTTAATAATAAAATTGTGGTTGTATTAATGATGATGGATAATTTAAAATTATATTGGTGAAATGGAATAGAATAGGAAGGAAATGACAACGAATTTTGTATCTCAGTGTAATTAAATGTTCTCTGCAACGAATTATATTCACTAATTGCTGTGAATTTAATTGTTAATTACTTCTTGCTGTTTATTTCGTGGAATAAACTTCAATCGAGTTTATGTTTCACATTTTACAACATTCTCTTGACATCAACAACAAATGTTTTAGCAGAACTATCACATTATTTGTTAGGTAGTTAATTGGAATTTGTTGATACTGTTTCAATTGTTTTACGGCGAATGAAACTTTGAGACAATTAATTTAGTTTTATTGTGTTGGTGGATTAATTTTGGGTTTCTACTGCTTCTTTTTAGTGGGGGGAAAAAAAAAAACACGAAATCTCATTGTGCTGCATAGAGATAATGGAAGATTGTTATTGATGAAACAGAGAATTTATTAGTTGTATAGGAAATTGGAAGGTTGTTGGGGATTTGAAATAGGGTTTTTTTCTTTAGATTATTTATTATGAGTTTGTGGAAGTTGGCTGCGTTTTATTGACTTGAGGAAATTGAGAAGAACTGACGATATTCAGTTCATTAGATATCCATTGAATTTTTATATTTTTTCTTTTATATCTTTGTTCTGCTATTTTGTATTCTGTTTGCAAACTGGTCACGTCAATTTCCTGGAAATTTGGTAGAAATGTAAACAAAAAGATTTATTGAATGAAATTCTCTTTGATAAACGAAATAACTGCAGTAACGCAAAATTATATATTTATCTAATCATAATCCACTTACGTCACTGTAATAACAGTTCGTTGAAGGAAAGAAATAAAAATTCTTTTGGAACAATTAATCTTTACTTATCTTATGGTTGAATTTATTTTTATGTCAACCATATTTCAGTGAAGCAATTTTCTTAGATTAATAATGATAACAGAGACTTTTATATTGAGAATACGGAATATTTGATGAAAATCGATGGAACTCAATGGAAATAATATATACAATGTTACGTTTTAAGCTAGAGAAATTTATGCGAACATTTGTAGATCATTTATCATTGAAATATAAAGGACTCTTTGCGCATTATAAATCTTAAACAAAAGTGAGAGGAAAATGCAGCTTATCAAACATCATCAATTTGAATTTTAATCCTGCGTTGCTGTATCCTCTCATTATTTATCCTGTCTTGGAAATGTCTCTTTCAAGCTTCTTAAAATCAGCTAAAAATTCTGATGAAAAGAATTTTTTCATATATACTTGATGAAGCTTATTGATTTAATTTCGATCATGCTCTATTGAATTCTCATCATGTGTTCTGTCTCTATAAATGTCTTTATCAATTTTCTGAAAATCAAGTAATAGTCTAAAAAAAAAAAAAAGAGAAAATATCCGCAGAAAGAAACGCAGGCGCGACGCGTCTCGACGCACTACCGTCCCGGGGACGCTGCCCCACCCAATCCCCACCGTGAATTTTACCGGCTACCGATCAATATTTCGGCTTGTACCGAGGTGCGCCGGGTAAGTTCGAGTCCATACGAAAATAGCCGATCCCTGGCACGAGGCAAGCCGAGTCCCCACTCGTGAGCAGCGTTGCCGGCTCAGTCGTTGTGCGGGAGTGGTCATTGAGGGATGTGCGGTGTCGTAACGCGTGACTGAGGAATTAAAAAAGAAAAGAAAGAAAGAAAAAAAGGAAGAAAAAAGAAAAGAATAGAGATAGAATCAGGGCTAAAATATACAAGAGTGTCGAAAGAAAATACCGGTAGTTTTTTTTTCTCTCTGTATTATCAATCGAGATTGAAATTTATTCAAAATTCCCGAAGAAAAACTGAGAAACTATTCCCGTGACGACTGAAGGCGAATTCTTTTGGGATTACGTTTTATAATTCTAGTCCAAATCGCACAGACAAATATTCAACTGTCTGTTTCACTTCTCGTGATTGTGAGAGCGAAAATTTAAAGCGGAATACACCCGCGACTCTGTGTATTTATTTTAAATATTTATTATTGTACAAAGGATTTTTTAAATAGGTAAGATTTGGTTTTTTAATGTTATATAATATATGGAATATTTTTTATTGTATAGTTATTTGTTGATTTGGTATTTTTAATGGTTGTAATGTTGAACTTCCGGCGTGATTGACTTCTATTCTTGTCCGTGGACTTCCCATTGGAATGTGGAAGTTAAACTTTCATTATTCAACATATTTTCTTGCTTGTTATTCTTGTAATTAATTAATGACGACATTATTTTATATTGTTTTTATTTCTTGGGCTTTTTTGGTATAATTATTTAATAAAGAATTAAAAAGTTCTTAGTAACTGAGCTATCGATCCTGAATGTGTCTACGGCGCAAAAAGAGTCGTTGGTAGTCGTCACCGCATTGGCGCAACTGCTCACCTACATAATTTTGAGCTCATTGGATGAATTTTCCGATGGTTATTCAGAGTAATATATTGATAGGGATAAAGACAATTGTTAAGATGTATTTTGTACGTTTAGAATTAAAGGGGAAAATTGAATTTAGTTGATGTAGAGATAGAAAGAAAGAGGGAATTTAATGATGGGCGAGAACAAATGAGGGAGATGGAGATTGAGGAGGAAATTTTTCCTCTTCTGTTAAATCGCCACCGCGTGGCGCCACAAACGCTCTGCTTAACCATAACCTCAAATTTATTTGCTTTTTTATCGTTTCTATTTTATTGAGGACACATCTAATTGAGGAATAATGGGAATCATTAAATTAGTTATTTCTAGAATTTATATACCTTTTTTTTTATTATTAATAAACAATCATATTAAATAATCAATCAGTATTATGACCATAGAAAAGTAATTTGTAAGAATAATATTTTTAATTGCTGCAATATAGAATGCGAAATAAATTTACAATAATGGATTCAACGTTTTATTATAGGAGAATTTAGTTTTGAGATTAATTAAATTCATGCAAGTAAATTCCTGATCATTCATTGGAACATTCATACGAATATTGTTGAATTATCAAGGGAAATTGAATACCAAAGATTTTCTCATTTATTTTAATATATATCTACACAAACTTTCCGGGTGGAAAAAATATATTTTTCTCCTCAATTATTATCCAATCTTTACTTCAAGAAATTGCACAGTGTCTTCGTATACTTCAAATAAAATCCATCTCTATACATAATTTTATTTTAACAATCTCAAGCACTGTCGAGAATAAATTCCTTCTCGCCATATTTTCTTAATTAACAAATATATGAATATTCATATGTAATTTTTCTTCGTTTTTTTATATACATTATACTGACAAACCCACGTATGTGTGTTCTAATTAAAAAAAATCCTTTTACATCTTGAGAGTACTCAATACATTATACATACGCTTGTACTTTCCATTAATTGATAGTAATGTTAGAAGTGATAGATAAATGATAGGACATACCGATGCATAATTTTACTACCTGAGTATGCGTAGGATCATTCGAAGGCTATTGAGTGTGAGTGTAGTAACCTACACGCACAATATAACAAATGACATGAGCCAAGTGGTTTGAATCCGTTGAGAATTCGTGTCGAGGTCTCCATGACATTGAGTTGACTTTCTCGAATCAAATAAAAAATAATCCCCCAATCAACCACTCACTGAACTTCTTCACTTCCTATTCAACTTCATTTGTAAATGATGACGTTTATAATCAGTTTTATGAATTATTGGTTGACCGATAAGTGCTAGCAGACACAGATATAGAGGCGCCTTGATAATAAAGTATATTAATTTATACAATTGCTGATGAACTTATTTTATTAACGAATGGCTAGACAATACATTATAATTATATGTTAATTGTTCAATGGTATTTGGCGAAACTTTCACTTTATGAACTGTCTATCATTAATTTACCAGACAGATAATACAATAGTGAATCATTTTGAAACATTGAACAATTATAATTAAATGTTGAATGCGTTGTCACAGAGATATTGTAATTACGACAGTATAGCTGTAAATTTTAATATGATTTGTATAAGTCAGGTAATTCATTGTAATTATATGACAATCGACGAAATTATGAATTTATATTTGTTTATATATTTAATTGTTTTATATTTAGTTGTGTGTGTGAAAGAGAAAATTTTGTATTAATTAATATAATTGTTGGAGAATTGATGATGTGTCGTTGATTCTCCAAGTGGAAAAAGGTGTAAATGGACATCTGACTAAATAGGCTGTTGAGCGGAAGCGCATGAATGAAACCGGAAATAAGACAGCCGCTGGCCTCGCGCACCCTTTTCCTCACATACCAGTCTCTATTTTTTATTTCTTTTCTATTAGTATTTGTATTCATTTGTCTTGCACGATGTCAAATGCATTTTTTATTTGACATATTTGATAGTAATGTTAAAAGATTGAGTGTAAATGTCATTCACGTTGATGTATTCATTCAATCGTCGAGTTTATTGATAAATATCTGATTTATTGATTGAGATTATTGAACCATTTTATTATTCATGGATGTATAATTTTATTGATTCTTCCTATTGGATGAGTCATATTTTTTTTCGATATATAAAATTCACGAGGTCAACATAATTGACGTGTAAATATAATAATAATGAAGATTGTATATAGATTTTTAAATTTATGCGTGGGTGACGCTCAGTATGAGCAAGTCAACTCAGGATCATTCTCTTTATTCGTAATTTACTTAACAAATTGATTGTTTATTTCATCAGTTTTTTGTGAAATATCGTTTGAATTATTGATGATTTTTACAATTGAGTTTACTATTGAGAGACAATAAATTTAGGGGATAAATGTCGAGATAAAAAATATTACAATGTGATTATAATCTGTGAAATTCAATATGAGAATTGAATTTCATTTTGTTCAATCAACTGTAATGTCTTTCATAGTATTTGTCCACTCAAACGAGAATCATCTCTTTGTAAATGTCAATGGAAAATTCTTCCCAGTAAAATTACGATAAAGCTGAGGGAAAAATTATTAGTGAGGGGTTATATAAGAAAGAGAATGATGGGGATACCAAGAATTTCCCTTTATTTGAATTAATGATACGAGCTCGAATAGAAAAATCGATATTTACATATACTGGGGAGAGTCTTTTGTCAGATTAGCTTTCCAGCTCTCGGATTCTCATGGATACAAGAAAATATATAAGCAGAAAATAAATTGATACATATTTGCAATGTTGCCGTCTTCGACAAATCAAATTGTGTCATTCGAAACGAATCTATACCCAATACGTAATATATATATATATATGTTGGTATATAGATTACATCGACTTCATGTCGTGTTAGTGCACCATTAAATTCGCATTCGGAGTTGCAGAGAACCAACTTCATTATTTACTTCCTTGACCCGACTCCACCTTTCCGCATTTTTATGTCTTGAATTACATTTTTTCACTTCTACCATTGACGTCATTCGGTTTTATTGTCAATACTAAATTTATATTTTATATTTACCTCATAGCGCATTAATGCGTATGATAAATATGTGAATTATACCTGGTGAGAAAAAAGTTGGTGAGATGGAAATGAAATTGGATATCATTAAAATTCCATTCCACCACAAATTTGGTATAGGAGATATTTGGTTCAAGCTCTCTTGAATCATTTATTCGTATTGAACATTATCACTCATGAATATTGTTTAATTATTTTTTTTTTTATTCTGTCATTATAGTCGACACAATGTCTGTGGAGAAGGAGGAATTGGTGCAGCGCGCGAAGCTTGCGGAGCAGGCAGAAAGGTACGATGACATGGCAGCCGCAATGAAGGATGTTACTGGAACGAGCGCAGAGCTGTCAAATGAGGAGAGAAATCTATTGTCTGTCGCTTATAAGAATGTCGTTGGCGCGAGACGTAGCTCGTGGCGAGTAATATCTTCGATTGAGCAGAAGACCGAAGGCTCTGAACGCAAACAGCAGATGGCCAAGGAATACCGAGAAAAAGTTGAGAAGGAATTGCGTGAAATATGCTATGATGTTTTGGTAAATATATATTATTCATACGTTTCTATATTTTTATGTTTCATTTATAATTTTACGATTAAATCTGAATGGACTATGAGCTCGTGTATATTTTTACGTTATTTTGTAGGTGTGCGCATTACTGTTGAGTAATATTCAATGTATATACATATGAAAGAGTTGACCGTGACATCTTAAAACTACGAGCATTGCATACACATGTGTCATTTTAGGTATAGCGAGTGATCTTAAATCATGCAAAGGAAGATGTTAATGTCGTTATTGGCATACTTAATATGGTTAGAGTTGACATTGTTGTATTTGTTCAATTGCTATTTTATATTTACGTCAGGCAAATTGAAATATTGAAGAGGAAGAGAAAAATATGCTGTGGATAAGAACAGACAATTTTTTTTTCTCGAAACTATAAGGCGGAGGAACAAAAAAAATACGGAATATTACAGTCTAGTAATTTTTTCTTTTATCCATCGTTATTTGTAACAGCCCGTGTGTGTTTCATACGACGAAAGTGCCTTTCTGGATCTAGTCCAAACTCGTAAAATTGTTGGCAAAGACATAGACAAACATTCTCGGTAGTTTGCTTACTTGAATTGCTGATTAAAATTGCTCTTTGCGCATGATGTATACATGTACCAATTCAATAATTTCAAGTTGAAAGAAAGTAGAAAGAGCAAATGCGCAATTGCTTCTTCAGAAATCCTGGTAAAAGTCTAGGATCAATGAACTTCAATGCTTGCGAGAAAATAATTTGTAAGATGGGAAAAAAAATCAAATTCTGTTATTCTTCACGTGACCTGATTTCCTGTAGTTTTGTGAAGTGAAAAAAAAAGAAAGAAATAGAAGGAATAATAAAACAATTTCAGCCCACGACCTTTGGAAAACTTGTTAGCTAGGGATATTCCATGTTACCAGTGGGTAAAAAAAGTTGAGCTGCAGGATCATCTTTCAGATGTTGTATATTCAGCCCGCCAAGATATCCATAGAATCACGAATAAAAAAAAGAAGAAATAAAACATGGCGAGGCTAGCAGATTGAATTTCTTTGCAGGGTCAATTACCAACAGTATCTCCATACAATTTAATTTCATGACTAGATAAAATTTGCATCGTAAAATAGAAAAAAAATTATAGAAATAAAAGAAGAAAATGGATGAATGGATGGATGAAAGCCGTTTCACAAGTCGACATCGTTTATTAGCCTAGTATGCGGAAATGGTTAGGAAATGACAGTGGAGGAAGTGGCACACCTCAACAATTCTTGTCTAATAGTGCATCACTATCCGGTAGCAATATTGCGAGGGCGAGACTATTTCCAAATAGTGAATGCGCACATCCTAATAGAGTATTCACTTACAATTTCTTAGCTGCACGTGAAATGACTGTCACCTGTTGACAATTAGTGATTTCCTATATTATTTCAATGTATTCCTCACTTTACCAACCATACATGAACGTCTGTCGTTTGCTAATTGCAAACAGCTATCATGAGGATTGATTGCCTCCAAATGTATAATGAGCGATGAAACTGGGTCATGGATTATACGAGCAAATAACAGAGATGTAGAATTTCTATTGAAAATCCTGTTATTGATGTGCAATGTGGCTGTTTAATCCAATATTTTTGTGATAAATTTATTGAAATATGTGGCTGTTGTGTAAGTAGATAGGCATTGCGTGAAACACAAAGGACTGCAATTAATATTGATGTGATATATGGTACAATTATATACTCAAATACGACTACAAACATCAGCTGCATACGTCATCGGCTCAGCGACAACGACGTCGTATGTTATACAAATAACGTTAAAGTTCACGCGCATTCTATAATTAAACTTTCATTTTGATATTGAAAATTAGCCAATAATCGTTCAGTGAATTGCGAATGCGAGTTGTGAATTATATTGTGAAACTGACTAAATAAACAGTAATATGGTCATGCGTGAGGATGAATGATAAAATTGAGGAATGTTTATAGGTGTGGGCACATTTAAAAGGGCTGATTAATCAATTGGTGTCTCGAAAATTATACATTTTAACTTGCGGATGTTGGACATGAGGGTTAAGCAATTATTAATGTGGATCGTTCATATTTATTTTGTCTTTTTCATGTAATTCATATGATTTCATTGATTTTGATGATTTCTATTTGGTAATTTCAGGGTTTACTGGACAAATTCTTGATTCCCAAGGCAAGCAACGCAGAAAGTAAAGTGTTTTACCTCAAGATGAAGGGTGATTACTATAGGTATCTTGCGGAAGTGGCAACTGGCGAAACCAGAAGCGGTATGTATAAATTGTATAGTGTTGCACGAGTGCGTGCGTGACTCATTGGAATGTAAACGATTATCATGACGATTTTGTTGCGCGACATAAGAAGAATAGAGAGGAATTTGAGCAAAGAAAAAAATATCTGATATAATTTTTATGACGTCTAGTGTATGATTTGATGACGATGTTTAAGTCGAAAATGTAATTTTTTTATATTTTTCTCTCTTGTTAAATGTGATTGCGTAGTAAGCGACATAAAGAAAATATTGTTTCTTCCAATTTGTTATCAGATAATATATCAAACTCAATCCCTTCTCTTTTTTGATGATACAAGTTAATCTATTTGTACTACAAAATAAAATATGGTTATTTGATGTTCTCGGAATGATTTGTTTCGAGTTTTGGTTAGACTTTACTATGGAGGCAAGAAATCAACATTATCAAATTGAATAGATTGGCTTGTGTGTGTGTGTGTCGCGTGACAATATCAATAAATCGGATGAAAAAATAAAATAAGAAACGAATATGTATCTCCCACGTACAATTTGCTTGCATGATTGAGCTAGTGGTGAAATACAAATATGAATATCTATGAGTGTGTTTGTGTATGAGCATGCTTGTGGTGAGAATTGCTAACGTTTGTTAATGACTGGAATTATCCATTATTGCCAACTTGCGTACGTGCAGCCGTGGTAGTCGACAGCCAGAAGGCATACCAGGATGCTTTTGAGATCAGCAAGGAGAAGATGCAGCCTACCCATCCAATCAGGCTAGGTCTTGCGCTCAACTTCTCCGTCTTCTATTACGAGATCCTGAACTCGCCAGACAAGGCGTGTCAACTGGCCAAACAGGTATTATATTGCTACTGTACTAACCATACATCTGCCGCGACATTTCAGATCTACAATATCATTAAGAGAAATTGAAAGATTAAGAATGATAATAATGACATAAAGAGGATGGTGAAGTGACGCAGTGCAACATTATTATGAGAGAAGAAGAAACGAGAAAAAAAATCTTATCGGCTTATGGAGACATCGCTTTTTTATTTTAATCCCTTCTGCAAATTTAATATAACACAATTTTTTTTTGTTATCATTTTGTTGTTTATTTTCCTTCTACTTTTCCATTAATATTGTTTCGTTTATTTCGTGTTTTATTTCTTTCTTTTGTATTTTTGATTGAGTTTATTTTGAGCTTTGCGCGTCATTATTGGAATGATTTATGGTTTCAATATTCAATTTGAATAATTTATTACTTTATTATTTCCGTTTGATTTGGGGTTGCAGCGGTGGTCGAAGATTCACAGAAGGCATACCAGGAGGCGTTTGACATAGCAAAAGCCAAAATGCAGCCTACCCATCCAATAAGGCTCGGTCTGGCGCTCAACTTCTCAGTTTTTTATTACGAAATTATAAATTCCCCAGCCAGGGCTTGCCACTTGGCCAAGCAGGTTCGGTGATACTTGTGTGCTTGGGCTTTTTTTTTTCTCCTAAATAAATAACGTTCGGAAATTTTGTGTGATCATCGACAAACAAGAGCCCTCCGATCAACTTCTTCCGATTATTAATATGCATTTAAAAAAGCACTGCTGAAAGTGTCCAATGATGTCTCCATTGTGCCACTAATCATCCTCTGTTATGTTATTTTATTTCTCAAACGCGTTATTATAACATTTATTATTAACATCTCTCGTTTTCCGAAAAATTTACTTCAAATTCATTTTCTCGATAGAAAAATTATTAAGACTTTTGAAAAATATTGTTATAATGAGCTATAAATCTAAAGAACTCATTACATATCAAACAATTGAACAAAAAATAATTACTAACTATATATCAATTGAAAGTATTTTGGATATGTACAAATATTGACATGTTAAATAATGTAAATAATTTTTGTAGGCGTTCGACGACGCGATTGCGGAATTGGACACACTGAACGAAGACAGCTACAAAGATTCCACGCTGATCATGCAGCTGCTGCGTGATAACCTCACGCTCTGGACTAGCGATACGCAGGGTGACGGGGACGAACCACAGGAGGCTGGCGACAATTAACCCTCCTTAAATTAAGATCTACCCTTTCTATCCAAATAAGAACATCCTATTCTCTATCTTTCCCCCCTGTTCTCCCCATCGCCTCCCTTACACCCATCCCTGTTCCACGACAAACAAGTTCATCATCATCAATCCCTTTTACCATCTATTATCCATCGAATCCATTATCACCGAGTCCCCTGAACATTCTTCGTGTGAACAACAGTTGTCCCGGTACCAAACCACACACAATCCTCCAGTTTCAATCACTCGTCAATGTATCCTCCAATATCAACCAACACTTCATTTCCTCGACTTCTCCAATGGAATGAAGAACGAGCCACAGAAAAATAAAATTATTTCTCTTTTTGTTAACCTACAACTCCATTCTTCTTACGTTATTTTTACTCCTTCATTGGAATAATATTCTAACAAATAAATTGGCCATAACATCGGCGAAGAAATAAATTTAAAAATAACGAAGAAAAATGCAAAAGAGAAATGAAGAAAGCAGGGATGTGAATTATTATAATGGAGGAAGACGAATTGAGGAAGTGAAGGAGAGGAAAAGCGGAGAAATAAATTTGAGGGAGAGAGAGAGAGAGAGGAACAATAAAAATTTATCAACATCTACGATCTACTTATTGTTTTGTCGGTTTTGATATGTAAAACGCTATTGAGTGAGTGTGGCGAAGGGGACTAAAGAAGAAGACGAGGATTGATGATGAAGTGGCGAAGAAATCAAGAAACTCAAAAAAAAAAAAGTTAAATGAATGATACAAAAAAAAATATGAAAGAAAAACACGCATCAACCTACTACATTATACCCAGTTGTCATTAAATTAAATTTCACATTGTCTAGCGAGTACGATATTATTATACAAAAGAAAGAGCGCATGAGGAGAAAGGAGAGTTGGAAAAAAAATACATTAAGTTATTAAGTTCCAAAACAACATCAGTGGTAACTTAATTCTTTTGCTTTTTTTTTTTTCGCATTTGACTTACATGAAAAGAATGAAGGAGAGAAAAAAAATGCTCACATCTATCTCTTAAACAGGAAAAAATGAAACAAAACGCACGTCTTTTTCTCTCGTATTCGCTTTCCTTCTCCCCACCCAGCCTTTGTGAAAAATAAGTTTTTACAGTTTTATTTTTTTGGATTTTTTCTGTTTTTCCGTTTCACCATCGTCCCAGACCCAGCTTCTACTCGTTAAAAGAATAAGTCACGAAAAATCACCAGTAGCATTATATACAATTACTACTTCCACACACTGTTGTTGTGAATCGTCTTCACAGACATAACTACAATGATGGATGGATTATTAGTATCCACATCGTAAGCGAGGAATATCTAGTTCTTTTCATTTTTCTCTTCTTGTTTTTTTACTAATTGCTAACTAACTAGCGTAATTTTTATGTCACAAAAGTATCGAGAAAGGGAGACATACGTGTGAAATGAAATGGCATCCTCATATTTGTTATCCTCGATCCTTCCTAAAATGTAAAGAGTTTGTAACAACTGATGTTACAGAAGGAAGAAAGAAAAATTAATCTCACTCCCTCTCTCCGCCCGCCCAATTCCTCTTTATATAGTGTACACTATAAATATTTATGCCGGCGAATATTTACTATTAAAACATGGTAATTCGTGTTACTGTTCAGGAAAATGTGAGAGGACGAGAAAGGATAAAAAAAAATGAAAATCATGTTAATTGTATGTTGTGCATTATTGTTGAGTGATTATCCTTACGTTATTGGTAATTCTTCATAACTCTGAGTCGTTTTTTCATTCACACCCACGTTTTTTTTCTTTCTTTTCTTTCTCGTTTTCTGTATTGAAATTTTCACTTCTGTATACGTCGATCATTCGCGATCCCAGTGTGACCATTGTCTCAGAATTAATTCTTATACATATTTCTTCAATTAAATAAATGGAAAACATGTCCTTCATTAATATGTGGGCAAATTAAGCGATTGATGGTTTATCAAATGATCTCGCAAGTTAGTAAAGACTGTCGCGTGCGTCGATTTAATGATGAGAAAGTTCGAATGTATGGAAAACAAAACAAAAATATATGTATACATAAAAATCGCGTGAAATCTCTATTCGCGAAAGTGATAAATAACATTCTCTCAACCTATATGCATCAAGTTCCTTCCGTTTTAACGGCGATTCCGAGAGAAAACTGAGAAATGCAAAAGGATAAGATACAGGTGAAAATTTTCTCGTAACAGTTGTTATTTCGCATTACGTGAAATCTATTGTTATGTATAAAAATACGCGTGTATTCAACTAAAAATGTTAACACAAGTGTAAGAGACGAAAGAAAGAGAAAAAAATTCATATCGTGCGTTGAAAATGTGGAGATGCAGAAACGCGAAGCGCTCTTTCTCTATCATGCATTTATATGTACATTACGAGCAAGTTAAACACAATTGATATTATACGTTTTGGATAAACGTTTTGCTGTCGTGTTAATATTTTTCAATGTATCGGTGTCTGTCGAACGCAACAATGAAGAAATAAATTCATTACACGAACAATCATGCACACACGAAATGCATGCGTTCAATCATCAGTATGCTAAAATTAATGGCAGCTAAAATTCATATTGAACGCAATCGGAAATAGAGAAAAAAAATTGATCAATCGTGTGTGTCTGTCGAAAGTGGGTTCTATATCTCGATCGCGTCATATTTTTCTTTCATTACAACAAATGACTATTGTTATCAGTTCATTAGCAGAGTTAATTAATTTCTTCAGCAATGATTTTTTTCTCCCTGGATCATTCCCTTGTCTCACTTTTCCAATCCCAATTCTATAAATATTGTTGAAGGCGTTTTCAATATGAAAAATTACGTTTTTGAATTGCAACATCCACATATTAAAATGCGACACCTCAGAACAAAACGCATCACCCAGTGTTGAAAGTTATCAGCAACTTATCATACTACACAGTAATCAATTGTATATTTCTATGATAACGACCGGTTAATATTCAATTCAATTATTTTTAAAATACAATTATATTAAAAGAAAAAATATTCTAAGTCGAGGTGTCATAACGCAAGGCGCGTGCGCGCAAACGACAGACAATTATAATCTTCTCGTTATTATACCACTGTAATGTTACACCATCGTGTTGTACACTCAAAACACCAACGAGAATTATGAAAAACGAAAGACCAAAAGAAAAGCTGAAGACGTGTGTGCAACTGAAAAAAAAAAAAGTAAGAAGAGAAATAATTAACCAACTAAGAGTGCGAAGAAGAAAAGAACAAGCTGGGAAATTTTTGCGAATTAATAGAGAAAAAACAAGAATCATCTCTATAACCCAATTGAACCTTGATACACCCACCCATTATCCTCCATCCTCCTTTTCCCCATTGCCCAATTCCAAAAATTACGTTGTTCTATTTGTATTTATCATCAATCATCGTAATTGTAAATTATAATTATTATAAACGTTTACACGAAATAATAATAAATTCTGATAAAATGTCTGAAAAAAAAATTAATACAAGAATAATAATCGTACGAAAACCATATGAATGACCAAAATATGCAGTGTGACTTTCATCAATTCATCATGAGCGTGATTTTTATTCTGTCGCTGAATTTCATCATATTCGATGGACGAAGAATTAGAAGAACTGCAAAAGAAGAGGAGAGAAAAAAATTCTGGTAAATTATATTCATCCCAAATTATTGCGTGGTAGCGTTGTTATCTATTGTCTAAAATACTCGTGATAACTCAAATGGGAAATGTACTAAATGTATTTTCTCTCTATTCTCAACTTATCGTATTCAATTATATATATTACACACACTCATATATATATATATAGTTGCATACGTTATTCAGATATGTAGTTATATATATGTATGTGCCTTTTATCCAAAAAGAGAAACAGAACAAATTGAAAATATAAAAGGCCTACCTTATTAATTTTTACTAAACATGCTACGGTTTTTTGCACAATTTATACGTCTAGTTGATATGAGGGTTTTTTGCTAACGATAAATTGAGTACAAGTAAAACGGAATGAGAATTTTCAGGATATTAAAAATATTTTTTTTGTTATCAATTAATGAGAAAGATAAAGTGATTACTTCGGACCACGTAAATTGTATTGATCTTCCTGCTAGAAAATCTGCAACAAAACTTTACAATAATCAATTGAATATGGAATTCTTCATACTTTATCAATTTATTTTTTAACTGTCGTGAATCTTGTTATTATGAAATAACCCTCCTAGATCTCGTTGATTGAAGGAAAGAATTGTGTTTTGCATCAGCTTAATTCTAGAAGTTTTGCCTGTGTTTTTTAGATGTGTTTTTTCATTCCCGTGATAGAATTCAAAGGCGGAAAAAAAAAAATAAGCGTGACCACATTATATATTATCGTAGATTAATAATTCCGGTTATAATAAAATGTTTAACATTTGGAATTGATATTAAGAAAAAAAAAAAGAAAGGAAGAGTATTAAATAAATTTTATGCTAAAGTCTGTGCGGAATTGATGTTTGTAAATAAAATTGTAAAAGCGTCGGAGTGAGAATTTATTTTGTTACCATTCCAAATTTTGATGGCGGACGTTTATCTACATATGAAAAGACGTTCTTTAATATTGATTTAGTGTAGTTGTATGGGGGGTTTCAGACGCTCATATAATTAAATACTCTCCCTTTTCTTTCGTGACGTTCGGCACGTACTCATACCAAAATATTACCGTTCATTTATCACGTGGTAGCATTTTATTCCTTGAAGAGAATTTACAGGAATGATGCAAGCATTCACCAATCAGTTGAGACACATTCGTTGACTAAATGAAAAAAATAAGATAAATGAAAAATCGATTTCACCCACATGGAACGCTAAAAATAATATATTCAAGTCTCAACTAAAAATATCTTCTGGCCCTGTGTTAATTTTTCTTTTTCAATTCAAATTATTCCATCCATTCTTTTACTTCATAAAAGATGTGACTAGAAAAACTTTTGAATAATTTAATATTTCACAGCAGTTTTCATATTAACAATCATTTAATTATTTCCCAAAATAATATTTGTAATGATGCATATATATCAACTGAATTCCATTCAAATTTCAATATTTTCATAATTACAGTTGTCGATAAGATAAAAACTATTATCAATTAACATAACCTCAAATTAATCAATCTAAATCATTTTTCTATATTCAATAATTGTTATTTATAATAAATAATTGAATTATACTTGTTTAAGTACATGATGAAGATATTATTTCAATTCAAATAACGTTTGCAAAATATCTGAACGCTCATTGGTCGAGTACTGTAATCAAATCCGCCATCTTTGCACCGGCGCGCGTACACTTTGGTATGCAACGCATGTCGACCATTTGTGGCGGAGGAAGAGGGACAAAGGGAATGAAATGTGAGAGAGCAGATGTAAGGTCACCTTCAGACGACGAGACGTCGTACAGGTGACTCCTGCCAGTGGCATCAGTAGAGATTCGACGAGCCACAGACCAATTTGTCCACGAGAGAACTTTGGTCAAGTGAAGATATCAAAAAAATTCTCATTTCTTTCGTGCTCGTATTAATAATTTAATTGATCGGTGAGTGTCAATGATTTCTACTGTCATTATTTATGCAATATATAGATGATTTATTCATCAGTTAAGTGATGACAGTGAACAGTTTATCTGTCATTTTCACGTTTTTTCGGTCACTTACGATTTCATGAACAATTTGTTTAATAATTTTATTTATTTTTGTCATTTGTTGATTTATTTATCAGTTTATTTATTTTTAGATTTGGAATACACATTTTGGTACACAAAACCTCCAAATTTGTAGTCATTACACGACATTTCGTCATCGAATATTCAAATGTCCTTGGTTTTGTGATTTATTTTATCATTACTGGAGGGTTGGATTGTTTAAACATTTTATGTTGATTTCGTAACATTGAACTAGTTATGGATTTATTGAGTTTAGAGATTGTGAAGGTTTTAGTGAGGGAAACCTTTGAATAGGTTAGCGATTTACACCAGGATTTCATCATTGAATATTCAATTGCCTTTGATTTTTAAGTTTATTTTTTACATATCAGTAGAGGGTGGGATTTGGTTTAGTGAGTTTGTTTTAAGTTAGGGATTTTGAATTGTTTGGCAATTTTATTGAGGTGGGAATGGATTGGAATTGCGTCAGGATTTCATCATCAAATGTTTGGACTTCTGGTGGTTCTATTTCATCACTTCAATGATAATATTGCTGGAGGTTTTGTTTTCATTTAGAACAATTGGAGTTGATATTGATTCATCGGTTATTAATTGATTTGTATTTAATTGCATCATTAAACTTCACATTGTGAATTTTATGTTCATTTGAATATTGTCGAGATACTAAAATTATCGATAACTTTATTTGACACTCAGGATTGTCCAATCAACTATTTATTGATTATTTCTCAAAACTTTGGATAGAAATTTTATATATGATATGATGATGCGTTCGGATTGTATGAGATTTCATCACTGAACATTTGAACCCTCTTGAATTCTGCATCACTTGTTTGATGAACGAAAATTAATATGACATTAGAGATACGAAATGTGTTCATAATACCACCAATCGTACTTCATCTGCATTGTCATTATTTCAACACACTGCAAATTCATAAGAAAAAAGTTTGATTCAATTTTTCCATTCAATTTCTTGTGCAATTTTGAATAAAAAATGAATATTGCAGATTATATTTATGTGAGTATATATGCACATTCGAAAAAGAAAGAAATTCTCTTGATTAAGACCCAAAATACCTCGGCCACTTGAACTGCATGAATTTAGTCTCATTATCAATTTAATGTATGACATCATTGATAAAAAATACATTTATGCTTCAATAATCAATTAGAACAAGGAAAAAATGATGATATCTAGAACTTTCGAATAATTATTCTGATAGTATGTTACTTTATATCTCTCACAAGATCCTTATTCGTTAACATTGCGTTCATTTTGCATACAGAAGAATTATTTCATTGCGAAAGCTCAATGTAACAGCACACTTTGTTTACATTTCTACAACTATGTCTGACATATGTATATATTTGATGTTTCAATTTATTTATTTTCAGACCATGGCAGAGTCTTTCAAAGCTATAATGGCTGAGGATCAAGCATCAACAAAATTTATCAAACCTGGCAGCCACAAAGGCAAAGGAATAGCAGTTTTTACCAGTGGTGGTGATTCCCAAGGTAAACCAAATATGCAATCGATGATTAGATTATATTTATTTCTTGTTGCTTGAACTTTAATTTCAACATTCAACGGTGATGTAATATGTATTAACTGTTGAATGATTTCAGGTATGAATGCTGCTGTTCGTGCTGTTGTACGTATGGGTATTTATTTAGGATGTAAAGTATTCTTTATCAAGGAGGGTTATCAAGGAATGGTTGATGGTGGTGAGAATATCGTTGAAGCCACTTGGTCATCCGTCTCTTGCATTATTCATCGGGTAACAATTTTTTAATTGAATTTTGGACCTTAATTAACGCTTTCATTCAGACGATGAGGCAAGAGAGGATGTGAAGTTAATAAAAACGCAATTAATTGGTTGATTGTGCAGGGTGGAACTGTGATAGGTTCCGCAAGATGTGCAGAGTTCAGGGAGCGTGCTGGTCGACGAAAAGCTGCTAAAAATCTAATTCTAAATGGTATCACCAATTTAGTTGTTATTGGTGGTGATGGTTCGCTTACTGGTGCTAATCTGTTCAAGGAAGAGTACGCTGATCTTTTGAGAGAATTGCAGGAAGCAGGTAAAGAGAAGTGGAATGAAAATACTGATGATCTTGCATCGAAATTAATGAAGTACTCGTACAATTCATGCATTTATTCAATGGAAAATATTATTTCACTTACCTTAGGAGAAATTACGCCGGAGCAAGTTAAAAAACATCAGTCTTTACATATCGTTGGTATGGTTGGATCTATTGACAATGATTTCTGTGGTACAGACATGACTATTGGCACTGATTCAGCCTTACATCGTATCATAGAGAGTATTGATGCAATTGTCAGTACTGCGTACTCTCATCAACGTACATTTATTATGGAGGTGATGGGTCGTCATTGTGGGTGAGTTGAATAAGATAAAAAATTTATTCCGAACATTGAATCAATTAGACTAGGTCGAAATTCTAATTCAAACCTTGAAATGAAAATTCTTTTTCCTGCGAACCATCATGAAATTATCAATCCAAAAATTGTAACTATATATTGATTTCTATGGTGAGATAAATGGCAAGCACTGATAGAAATTTATTGATCTCTAATAGTAAAAATGTTACGAAAAATAAGGTGTAACTTTGGTTAGGTATCTGGCGATTGTTGCCGCGTTATGCGCAGAGGCGGATTTTGTATTCTTCCCAGAAAGCCCACCCGATGTCAACTGGCCTGAAAGACTATGTAAAAAGTTGGAACAGGCATGTCATTTCATTTTTACTTTCAATACATTCGTTTGTATCGCGGTCATTTAATTTTTTTATCATTCTCTTAACAAAATTCATTCTTGTTGATTCATCGTCGTGTTATATTTTTCTTGCTCTAATTTGTCGTGTTATTGTTCTAATTGAGAGAATTAATTATGAATTTTGTGCATTTCTTCATATTAATGAACAGTCAATATAGATACCTTTCGTCGAACAATCATAAATTATTGAATGTCAGAGGCTTTCAGATACCTGGCAATAGCCTCGAGTTTATCTTCCGATGTGTGTTATTCGTTTATTCCTGAAGATCCGCCAGCTGGTAATTGGCCCAGCGAAGTTTGTGAGGCTTTGCAGCAGGCACGTTTGTTTAATTAACAATCGCCATTTCACAACTTTCACGTTTCATTCGTCATTCATCGCCGTAATTCGCGTCTGTCCCGTTCCTATGATGAACAACAGATAATTCTTTGTTGTCTTATTATCGCTAGAGATCTCATGTATATACCCATACCATTTGAAACAATTAGGCTACAGTACGCTTCTTGACCTGACCATAATCAGCCTATTCGTACAACTCATATGGTTCAAATACTTCCAGCCCAGAATGTATTTTGATATGAGCTATTGAATTATATAACATTTGATTATCATCCCCAGTAGAATATACAAACAGTTAGGTATCACAATATAACATTGCAGCTACCTGGCTCTAGTGGCAGCTATGTGCTCCGAAGCAGACTTTGTCTTCATTCCCGAGTGGCCGCCTGAACAAGATTGGCCGAACAAGATTTGCAAAAAATTATTGCAGGTTCGCTATTAACTGTCTTTTTAATTCCCATTCGTCATATGAATTTTATTCCTTTGTCTAAGAAATATGTTGAGCAGTATCACGCGTTTATCATTCTAATTTATTCGATAAATATTTACAGGAAACAAAGACATTCCATTAAGTTTTAGGTTGGATCATCTTACTTTCTCTTTTTCTTTATTCGAACACTGACCAAGTGAGCTATTTGTCTGAATGCTTCTTTAATGTATTAGCATGCTTCCTTTATTTGTTGTTTTCGCTTGTACATGACTCAAACTGACTCGGTCATGTTTGATGTAGAAAAAGAATAATTATTCCCATTGTCATAAACAATTATGAATACTATCCAATTGGAGTAAGTAATCAATTGATTGTTTACAACATATCACCGTCAATCTTCAAAGTCCATTACCAATATATTTATCATTCAACTTGAACCCAAATTTGAACACGTTGAATAACAACAGACATTTGAATAATTGGATTAATAAACTTCAGGAACGGCTCATGGGACAACGTTTGAATATCATCATTGTTGCTGAAGGAGCAGTAGACAGAAATGGTGATCCTATAACCGCTGAAAAAGTCCATAAAGTTGTCGTAGAAAAATTGCAACAAGACACGAGAATTACTGTGCTCGGTCATGTACAACGTGGTGGAAATCCATCAGCTTTTGATCGTGTATTGGTAAGTTTTATCTGCGGAAATTTATTTCAAATCGATTGAACACAGTCAATGAACAATTTTAATTAACAATCAACCAACTAGGGCTGCAGAATGGGCGCTGAAGCTGTAATGGCTTTGATGGAAGCTACACCAGAAACCGAAGCTTGTGTTGTAACCTTGGATGGCAATCAAGCAGTACGACTACCATTGATGGAGTGTGTACGTCGAACGAAAGCAGTGGCCCAAGCGATGGCAGATAAAAATTGGGATCTTGCTGTCCAACTTCGCGGAAAGTGAGTTGATTCATATTTATCCATTAATTACGATTAGTTCTTTTTAATCATCAACATTTTTTATCACAGAGGCTTCGCTCGGAATTTGGAAACGTACAAAATGTTGACACGATTGAAGGCACCCGTTGGCACACAAGACGGCAAGGTAATACGGATTCATACAAATTTAAGAGAGAAACATAGAAAAGATAGAGACCTGATCTCGGTTTTTTTTTCTTGGGTATTTCTGTGCTCTCTTTAATTTATTAAATAAGTAATTAAACTCTTCAGGGTGTTGTTTATTAACTGTATTATTATTGTCTGTTGTTTCCTCACAATCTTCTAGGATGGAAACACACATGTTCTTTCTAAGGTAATTTGTGGAATGAAGGAAAAAAGCATTAGAAAATGTAGAAATCGCTTGAAATAATCAAATCCAATCATACTTCATTACATCTTTCAATAACAATTTAATATTTTGATTCCTAGCAATATACTATGTGTGGTGAAGTAAGTTCAATTGAACAGACGTAATAGCATGTGCATACGCATGAATATTAGAATAGTTTTGTTTGGATGTTATTCAAACCAAAAATTCATTCTATCATGTTGTGTAAGACACTATTCTAATTCTCAATTTTTCTCTTAGGATCATTACACTCTTGCTGTGATGCACGTTGGCGCACCATCATGCGGAATGAACGCGGCCGTTCGATCATTTGTGAGGAATTGTATCTATCGTGGTGATAAGGTCTATGGAGTTTGCGATGGTTTGCTGGGCTTAATGGCCGGCAAATTAAAACTCATGGATTGGTCGTCAGTTACTGGATGGGTAGCTCAGGGTGGAGCTTATCTTGGTACAAAACGTTCACCACCGAAAGATGATCAATTACCACAAATAGCTGCACGATTAAAAGAATTCCAAATTCAAGCATTATTAATCGTTGGTGGATTTGAAGGATACCAAACGTGTTTATCTTTATCAGCTGCACGTGAAAAATATGACGAATTCAAAATTCCTATTGCAATGATCCCTGCAACAATCAGTAACAATGTACCGGGAACTGAATTTTCATTGGGCTGTGATACGGCTTTAAATGAAATCACTGAAATTTGCGATCGCATTCGTCAATCTGCACAAGGAACGAAACGTCGTGTATTCATTATTGAAACAATGGGTGGATATTGTGGATATTTGGCAACATTGGCTGGTCTTGCAGGTGGTGCTGATGCAGCATATATTTTCGAAGAGAAATTTAACATTAAAGATTTGAATCAAGATGTTATTGCCATGGCAGCCAAAATGTCTGAGGGTGTTCAAAGAGGTCTTATTTTGCGCAATGAATGCTCGAATCAGAATTATAACACTGATTTCATGCAACGACTCTTCAGTGAAGAGGGTAAAGGACTGTTCAGTTGTCGATCAAACATCATCGGTATGTGTTGATGATACATAATGGGATTTCTTATGATTTCTCTAGAGAAAATGGAATATTTGTGTTTAATATTGTGATTTTCATATAGGACACATGCAACAAGGTGGTTCGCCAACACCATTTGATCGGAATCTGGGCACAAAAATGGGTGCTAAAGCCGTTGAATGGTTCAGTGCACAATTGAGAAAATATGCAGATGTTAATGGGAAAGTTATAGCTACAGCACCTGACACAGTTGTGATGTTGGGTATTGTCAAACGTCAATATAGATACACTCCTATCACAGAACTTCATGAAGTCACTGATTATGAGTGAGTATTTTGAAGACAGATAAGTTCTATCTTATTAAATTGATGCGAGAAATAAAATTCTTGTTTGCTTATTCAGACATCGTATTCCAACGTATCAGTGGTGGATGAAACTCCGTCCGTTATTGAAAGTATTGGCCAAACACGAGTCTACTTATGAAGAAGAGGGTCTATACATTACTGTTGAAGAGATGGACCTGACTGACGAGCCAATGATGTAATTTGTATGAGAATATCCAACGCTTTTGTCGCGGCTAAATTAAAATTTCAATTATCTTATACAATTTTTTTTTGTCGGTTAATCCATAAACGATGCAGGAATAAATACACCAGGTAATTTTACAGCTCAGTATTCGCAGCCTAATATTACATGATAAATAAATTATTATATTTCCATGGAGAAATAGTGTAATAGCGAAAAACCAAACAATTTAAAAGTGATCGGTACTTTATTTTATTATTTCGTCTTTGAAATTTTCCATTTGAATAATTCGAATATAATAATGGGGGAAAGTTCTAAAATAGTTCGCACGCTTTTACGGTACTTTATTTTAAATAAAGTCGAATTGAATATTATTGTTGTTCAAACGTAAACAGTCAGAGTGCTGTGATAAGGCTACAATAATGTTGTACGCTGGGTTTATGTATCGATTGATGAACATCAATCATAATTTATTGAAATAAATAATTGAGAATTTTGAAAGCGAGATCATAAAATGACACAAGTAGATTTTAAAGAAAAAATTTATAAGAAAAAAGTTCTTTTTTTCTTTTTTAGATCTAATTTATTTATTTAAATTTTTCTCCTATTTCAATTCGAGCAGTATTCGGAAGCTCTGAGATACTATATTTGGAGAATATATACTCATCTACCTCATGGAGAAGAAAAAGAGAATAAGAAACAAAACGACAAAATGAAAAATAATTATTTCGATCGTAAAATAACATTATTCACCATCGTAATCATATTCAATTATTTAATTGTGTGCGAAATTCGAATAGATTGTGATTCAATTTAATTGTATAACGCTGTGACTATTCTTCATTTAACAAATCTATTATTCAAGTGGTCAACTACACTAAGAATCATTTCCCTCATTGAAATCTATATCTCAAAAGATACGTAGAATTCACGCAATCATAATTTGTGTTTGTATAAGCCATAAATATTGTTCAGATAAAAAATATATATAAATGTACACTAGAAAATCATAATCATCAGCTATGACGATACGAATGAATGTGTACAGTCAACGAAAATAGATTATATTTTTAACTTGAAGTTGAGACCTATACCTCATACAATAGTTGAAATGTATACATAAACAAAAATAAGCATTGCGTCTCTGCAAATATTTTTATCATTGTTATCAACGGATACACCAAAAGGCACATATGAATTGCCAATGACAAATTGGTGCGCTTGCAAGATGATCGGACAATGCTGAAAATATAGAAAAACAATAGATAAATTATTGAATGAATAAATAAATAAAACTGTTCGCCTTGGCATTGATATATAAAACATGAATAAAAGACTATGGACACTGATTCAGAAGGCATTTAGTAACGCTTGTAAATGTTGACGATGAATCGTTTGTTATCACTATGATATAATCCACTAACTTGGAAAATCTTCATCAATAACTTTATGACCTACACACTGTTTAACATTGAGGCACTTCAAGCTCATTATGAAAAAAAAATGGATAAATAATTGACTTTCGTTGTTCTGACACGTTGAAATAGAATAAATAGACAGGAAAATTTTTATTCTAGTATACGAATGTTGGCGTGATGAATAATGATACGGAAATTTTAATGTAAAAGAAAAAATTATTGTGAAAATAGTTTAGGGGAAAGAAAATTCTGTTGTAATTTTAGACAATTGATAATGGAAAGTGGTGTCATATCACTCTATTGTAACAACCTGCATCAATATAAGTAAATTATACTCTTATCAAACTAGAGCCGGCATGACGTTGAGTCGTTATTGAATAAATTGCCATTTATCGAACAATAAATTCGAGATGTACAGTCTCTGGAATAGAAATAATATAATGTAATTTTATCCAATTATTAACTGATAATTTCTGCAACGTATGCATATATTTCCAGTGCATTGTTGATCAATGATTTTATTTTCTAGCAAACACAAAGAAATATAGTATTATCAGCATTATTTATTTAGTTTCATTAAACCCACCACACATCACAATATCAATAGAAAAATAAGTAAATAGCAACACATAATGCACTGTACATCAGAATATTAAATAACTTAACTGTTTTATTATTGTCGTTAAATAAATGAATATTATTAAGAATAATTCTCAGTTTAATCCAACTCACGAACTTACAAAAGAATATTTCATTTGAATTTTCGCGGCTACGCCAGCACTTCTCAAGATGGCCGCCAAATCATAACCAAATAAATTCAACAACAAATCTGAATCACAATTAATTCTAATTTATCAGTGTAGAATAATAATTGAAATCGACAATCTCATTAACTTATTATTCTCTGATTACTGGTTTTTTACCTTCTTTTTACTCCTCACATAACCTATAAAACAGATATAAATCGATTAACGTAGTGCCAACGCGCATTAACGCACCGCCACATTTACAACCGTTGGCCCACAAACACAAACGACTGTTCAATACATGTAAATGAGTTGTGTCAATGTATTTGACGTTGTATGTCAGTGTACATTTTGCTGTTGTGTCAAGCTCGCGTGCTGCCGGCTGCTAACACCATTTTTCTACAACAAAATTATTAGTAATAAACATCGAAATGGTTGCGATTAAAGGAAGAAAACCATCAAATAAAAATCCACCGATACTCAGTCATGAATTTATCATTCAAAATCATGCTGATATTGTATCGTGTGTGGCTATGGTCTTCGTTATAGGGCTCATGATTCAGGTAAAGTTACTACATCCATTTACTCACGTACACATTGTTTCAATTAAATGAATTATGCACTAACTCTTTCATTGTTTATATACAGGTTATTTTATCATCTGTATTTGATTTCATTTCCCAGATTAATATTATATCAATTTTATTTTGAATTGTATGAGCAATAAATTTCGCCATATGGTAAGATGTACATGTACGGTCGAAGGTGAATGGAAATCTCAGAGGAGAAAATTTCAAAGTTGCGATAATTTATGATGGAATGAATAGAAATTGATTTATTAGCGATATTGAACAGAATTAATACTAAAAGAGCAACGTTTTTTTTATTTATTTGCTGTTGCTTTTGTTCATTTTTGGAGAATTCTCATATGGAGTTTTGTTCTGGATTTTTCTTGGAAGAAAAGAATTTTTGGGATAGAAGTTTACGTGCGAATGGATTATATGAATGAAAAAGTGTCTTAGGTTTTGAATGAAATTGACATCGGAATAAAGTTCGGTTTTATGTTAATGATTTTCGGTTTCGATCAATCTTTCATCCCAACGTTATACCAATTTAATGAAATGAATGAGAATAGCTCGGAACTGAGTGTTTGTTTATTATTTTTCCATTGTAGTTTATCTAGATCAATTCCTTGTCTGAGGCTTTCTCCAGTATATTTTCGTTCAAGTGAGAATAGAATTACTGTGAAGACTTTCGTAGTAATTTGAGTTGGTATTATGATTGAGTGCCTGGAATGAATAGTCGAGAAGAATGAATGAAATTTTATGTTATAATAGTAACCAGCTAGAAATATAAACTTTTATTAGTTATTCTTCTTCTTTAAATGTTATCTCGATTTCAAATATTTTTCAAAGACTCCAAGTGGTGACACAACAATTGTATCAATTAATCAATAATAATGACGATATTATTTTTGTTCGCAGGTTACATCACCTTGGGCTTATATCTTCATCGCACTAAATCATAATGTTTCATCTAATCACGATCCCGAAGTTGCGTGGCAGCCTGTACAATTTTCAACTGGATGGAAAGATGGCTGTGCTGTATTTTTCTATTTCCTGATAGCAATTGTTATGCATGCTGTTATTCAAGAATATATATTGGATGTGAGTATCATAACGTATACAAATAAAAAGAAAATTGATTGGCGATTTTGTAATAGAAAAACAATAGTTTGATATGTTTTTCTAATTTATTTAAATATTTAATTTCAGAAATTGTCAAAGAAGATGCATTTGAGCAAAATTAAATTGTCCAAGTTCAATGAATCCAGTCAATTGGCCATTTTCTATATCCTCTCTGCCATTTGGGGTATCGACATCATTTTCACTGATAATTTGATTGTCAATATGGCTTCATTATGGGAAGGTTATCCAGTAATGATGTCATTCTCAACTAAATTATTCTTCATCATACAACTTTCATATTGGCTGCATTGTTATCCTGAATTATATTTCCAACGTGCAAAGAAAGAGGAACTTCAGTCGAGAATTGTCGGTGCCACCCTTGGATTATTCTTCATTCTTGCTGGTTATCTCGTAAAGTAAGGAACACAAAATTTAATTGACCACAGTTTTTTCTTCGAAGAAACAACAATATAAGTAATCAAATATTCTATATCTGTCCAGCTTCCAACACATCACTGTTATTTTATTGGTTCTTCATTACGTCGGTGATGCTTTGCAACACTGTGCTCGTCTGATCCACATTGTTTATCGTCGTGAACAGACATCACAAAGTGAGTAATGAAACAACAAACATGGTATTAATTTAAGTATTTTCACAAGTGTTTATATATTATGGTTGATTTGTTTCATTAGCTGCGTTCATGTTTGCTAATGCTGCATACATCTTCGCACGAGTTGGTACATTGGCAATTGCAGCACTTTTCTATGTTTATGGACTCAGTAAAGCCAATCAAACGTTGGATTATACCACAGGGAGTTTCAATATACCAGCAATTCGTTTCGGTGCATTTGGCCTTGTCGCCCTCTTCCAAGCATATCTCATTTATGAATTTGTGAAACGTCAATCACAACGCGCTCGTGATAGCAGCGGTGCAGCAGTTACGTCCAAATCTAAAGTCACTAAGCAACAACGTCAAAAGAAGAAGGACGGTAAGTCTTAATTCATTAAAACAATGAATTTCATCCATATCAATTATACAATTGATGAACCAATAATAATGTTTATTTTATTTGCAGTGAAAAAAGCTACAACTTCCGAGGATGACGATCTTCCTGAAGTCGATCAAGCAACAAAGAAAAATCTAAAATCTCGAACAGCTGTAAAGGCGAAATAAATTATTATTATTGTTATGACTATTAATATCAATATAGAATCCAACATATTATTGATAAAGGCTGATTATCCTGTGGCTTCCGATCGCTGTAAAGAAATGTCGAGGAGTTGTAACGCTCGTGTATCGTGTTTGAAATCTATTCTTTATTTTCTCTTCATTTATATCATATCAATGACAATTGCTCAGAGTGTTTTTTGTGACAGTATTTGTTTGATCACCTTCCAACAACAGCTGATGATTTAACCACAGAAATACAGTTCTTTTTGTATAATTGGGTTACATGTAAATATATTATTAGTATATATATATATTTTAAAACGGAATTGCAATGATATATTGTTTGAATAATTATATGGCCTGAATATCATGTAGAGAATTTCCATATTACATTCTTGCAGGGATACATAGGCAATATAGATTTCTGATAAGATATTAGAACTATTTTCGTTATATTGAGTTCATTCAAGAATTAGTGTACATTAACTTTATACAAATTATCACACAATGCAATAGAAAAAAAACAAAATAATATATAGTATGCTGATGTTGTAATATTATACATAAAGTTAATTATTTTTCAAAATAATGACCAATATTACTTCATTTGCGATCCCATCAAAACCCAATACTATCAGAATTTCATCCCCAATTTTATCCCCAGAGAAATCTAACGAAAATATGAATATTTTGATCTGAATTGTCCTGGACGTTAATTGGATCAAATTTCAACAATCACCAACTTGACATTATAATAATTCAAAAGCAACTTCGATAATATTTATTCATTTCCAAATGTTACATAATCATTATTTAGCATCACCAACGATTTAATTAGAATAAAAATAAATTTTTAATTTGCACAGTCATTTGCTTCTAACTCTTCACTATGAATTAGCTGTCTATCGAATTCTTCTCTTTTTCAAATCGTATCAGCGAACTTGGAGGAAATATTCTTTATTTTTATTATCAATAAACAATTGAGGTTATGATCGGTTAATGAACATGCCTCTGTCTGTCTTACCGTTTGTATCCAAATTATCTAGTCGAGTTATTCGCATACTGGGATGTAATCCTGGTGTTATGACTCTTCAAGGCACCAACACATACCTGATTGGAACCGGAGAAAAGTAGGTCATTTTATTACATACCTATATGTTTACATGTATGCTGATCATCCTGGTGATGATTCGTATTTATGAAATTGAATGTTATCATCTCTTTTCAGACGTGTTTTACTCGACGCTGGTGAAGAAGGGACAGCTCAGGAATATATTAAATTGTTGGAAGATGTTTTACAAAAAGAAAAAGCGACAATTGAGCATTTAGTCATCACCCATTGGCATCATGATCATATTGGTGGTGCAAAAGCTGTTGGAGAATTAATTAAATCGCATTCAACCACATCACCATCAATATGGAAAATACCACGAAGTATAGATGACGGTGGTGGCAATGAAGCAGGATATTCCATTTCTGAATGGCAAAATTTAATCGATGAACAATTAATTGAAGTTGAAGGTGCCAAGCTTTCGATCAAACACACACCAGGTCATTCAACTGATCACGCATGTGTAATATTAGAAGAGGAAAAAGTTCTTTTCAGTGGAGATTGCATATTGGGTGAAACAAGTGCAGTCTTTGAAAATTTGACTGACTATTTGAAGTCCTTAGAAAAATTATTGACTTTTGATACAAAAGTCATTTATCCAGGACACGGTCCTGTTATCGAAGATCCTCAAGCACGTATCACAAGTTATATTGAGAATCGAAAAAAAAAAGAAAGACAAATACTAGAGATATTGCAACAAAATAAAAATCGTCCAGTGTCAATTGATGATATTGTCAAGATAATATACAAGGTATAATTCCGATGTTTAATATCATTCAAGCAATGGATGAATTGATCAGCTTTTTTTCTATTGTAGGATACACCAGAAAGTTTATTGGCTGGAGCTGGTTACAATGTTTCACATCATCTGCAAAAGTTGTTGGATGAAAAGAAAGTAAAGAATCAAAATAATGCTTGGTTCCTTGTATAAACAAAGTGTCAAATGATCCACAAAATAAATTTAACTAAACCGAAAATTATCTATAATGCATTATAATGAATTGGATTAAAAATAAAATGATGTTTGAAGCATACATTTCAAATATATGTAATTGATGTCACTGATGTATATGGCATATAGAGCTTGCTCGGGAACATTTATTAATTTCACAGAAGTAATAATGAGTACATTATCCGCGATTTGTTCCCGCAGTGATAACATGATTAGAGTACTCGTGAATATTGTGCACAATGTGTAGATTGATCTGCATTATAACAGATGGTAAAGATATAATACACGAAAATATTTTATGAATAAATATTATGAATGATTCACTTTCACATTTTTTCATCTTGTTTTATTCCATTATAATGCAGGCATTCATGGATTACACAAAATACTATAGCATCCTAGACGAATTTATTTGATATTATGTGTCAAATTGAGTGTAGATATATAGATTTGCTTTTGTTTATATATATTTATATATATTTATGTAAGCTGTTGTAACAATAAATCATTCCACCTTCAATTCAGCATATGATTTATGATTCATACCTTGTATAACAGATAAAAAATATATACTTTTCTGTGAAGATAGATCTGGAGTAAATAGAAGTTTCTTCTTTTCTTTCGTCACAATAATTGTATTACAAAATGTGATAACTAATTGGATTATTTTTATGATCCATTTTCTCCTTCTACGCATACACTCATCTCGCACTTTTAGTTCTGATCTAGCATCGGAAGTTATTTCCATATATAATCTTATAAGTTGTGTTTTTTTTTCTCACTATTGAAAATTCAATCAATATATTCATTTAATTACTATTCTCACTAACCCCACTCAATGCATTTTCAAATGAAAGTGCTTCTCTCTTTGGGTAAATGTAAAATATATATTTTTTTATGGATGTATACATATTTGTATCTTTTTCAGTAAATTTTTTTTTTCTCTTCCGAATAATGTTATTCGTCAAAATATATTCATAATTTTCCTTCTGTTTTCTCTCATAATTATTAACTAATAGTTCATATCGATATTTTATCATATAATCTCTGTTGCGATTTATACTAGGCGTTAAAAAACATCACAAAAATTTCATCATTCAAATATCAGAATTATTCAACAACAAAAACTTAAATAATAAACATTAATAATCTTTATAAAAAAATATCCGACAATTTAAAGGATCAGATGCCAAATAAATGTATGTATATGATCCATTTAATTAAATGAAATCAAGTCAAGATGGATACTCATAAATTAATTTTTTCTTCGAATCATCATGCCATAAGGTATATATTTATATAGTGTAATTTAGCTACACTCATGATGTAACATGGCTCTGTAATGTACAGATAAATTGTTTTTTCCTTCTGTTTTTGAGTGGACTCATAGTCTTATCAGTTTTTCGATCCAATTAACCAACAATATATTCATATATATCCATTTTACATCATCAATTGCTCAATAAAATATAAGAAAAATCTGCAACATCAAAAGAAGAAATTTCACAGGAATAAAAAGGCACCATGGGATGTGCTGGCACTCGAAGGTATGAAGTTATAAATTCAATGATACGATGAATAACTTTGTAAGAGGAGAAAAAATAACGTATAAACATCAAAATTGCACATACTTTCATATGCCTACGTAACCACAAGCATCTATATATATGTAGAAACAAACAAAAAAGAAAAACAGTATTTGTCGCGCTTTCTCGCTTGCGCCCGTCTTATTTGATTAATAACAGCATGTGCACATATAGAAAATTGCAACGGGCTCTTAACAATGAATATTAATGAATTCTTCACGATTCTTAACGTTTGTCGCTGATATTTTTCAACTGATAAAAAATCCGATATATCTTACGAGCATTACGTGTCATGAGACAGCCAAAGAATATGGCCACACATAATAAACAGAGAGTATTGACTGCACAAACAAACAAAAAAGAATTCACAAACATTAACATGAATGAATTCGCGCTATCTCAATGATGACGAATTACAATTGATTACTACATGAGAAAACTGCCCTGATCAAAGCAACTCGGATTGATATAACTGAGAAGATCATGCTCGGACATTGATGTCAATTCCTGTGGCAACATACCTGTTGTGTCTTCAGGTTTTCGAACAACTGATACCTGACCATTTGCCGTTGTCACATTATTATTAGTGACGATTGTATTATTTACATTTTGACGATTTTGCCCAACGGGCATGGCAACCGGTGGAGATTTTCGAGAGACCTGCTCAACGACTGTGGCACCATTTGACGGTGATTTCGGGAGAATGCCTTCCATTGCGGTATTCATCAATTGAGCACTCTGTGTAGCGACACTATTTAAAATATTCTTTGTCGCAATTATGGCATGAGCAGTTGTTGTCGTAATCGGCCGATTATTTATAATATCTTGTGTGGCATTTGTAATGACATTATTAATCGCTTGTTCTGCAGCATTTGTAAGTCGTTGTTGACTTGGCTCTTGAGCAGCACCACTAGCCAACGCAGAACTAGCTTCAGCAACAAAACCTGCTGGTTGATTCAACATCGATCCAATGTCTTGTTGCACTGCTTGTTGCATTGCCTGTGCAGCTTGTGCTTGTTGTACAGCTTGTTGTACCGCTTGAACTTGCTGAACAACTTCCTGAGTTGCTTGTTGCACTGCTTGTTGAACTACTTCTTGTGTTGCTTGTTGCACTGCTTGTTGAACAGCTGGTACAGCTTGAACCTGCTGCGCCGCCTGAACTTGTTGCACGGCTTGTTGCACAACCTGAGCGTGTTGAACAACTTGCTGAACAACTTGCTGTTGCGCTTGTTGAACAGTTTGCGCTGCTTGTTGCTGAACTTGTGCGACAACTTGTTCGACTTGTTGCTGCGCCTGCGCAACAACTTGTTCAACTTGCTGTGCCTGTTGTTGCATTACCACCTCTTGTTCTGTCAAACCCTGCAACTGTTGTATTGGCTCAGAGTTCACCTGTAAAGGATTGTGAATAGAAACGCTCACAGTTGAATTTGATATTCCTGCTGCAGTGACAATTGGCTCTTGCATTGGTGGTAATAATGCAGCATTGATACTCGTTAATAGTGATTCTTCGGCAGTTTGTTCAACAGCGCCATTGCCATTTGCGATTGTAGTTGTGCCATTACCATTAACCACTGGCGTAGGCATCAGCGCTTCGAGTAACATTGTTTTCACAGGAATTGGTGGACTAGTCCTAGTTTGTTGACTGTTCGTCAGAGCGTCGACCTCACCTACGTGACTCAATAAACCTGGACTACTCGTCACTGTTTGCATTGGTGCAACCATTTGATCTACCATATGATGTGACTCAACGGCAGAATTCACGAGAGCATCCAATTTGGCAGTTGCTGGATTAGGTGCGAGAATATCAGCGGATACTGGCTCGTCTTGTGAATGTGAGTTGATAATTGTTGCGCGTTGTTGAATTGTATCGACAAAATTACCGTTGTCTTGCGCGCCAGATTCTTTTGCTGTTGAGTTACCATTTGATTCGATATGATTAAAATATTTTTCGATCGATCTACTCGATGTTGCGGGTAATGGTTGACCAACCGGCGTGGTAAAGTTTCTAAGTCCATCATAATCATGATGTTTCATACGAAGATCAACAACACCAACACCAGTCATATTTCCATTTGTTGTGGATTCAGTTGGCAATATTGCATTCGCATCTTTATTAATGTGGTGTGGACTGAGCACTTTAACTGCTGATTGTTCATGCATGGTCGTGTATGGACTCTGGTGTTGTGCTGTAAGAGTTAATGGATGTTGATGGTGTATCAAATCAACGACGCCTGAAAGAGTTGTAGTATCTTGAGTAGTTGTAACGAATGGCGGTGGAACAGATCGAAGTAATCCTGTTTGTGTGGCATCGCGGGAATTTTCGGAGACGAGTTGATGCAATGGACTAGTACTCGTTGCACCATTTGAATCTGGTGTTGGCATACTTTGAAGACTATTATCACTCAGCATACTATTTCCGCTGTTATCATCGAGCACTTCAGATTTAAGAGAATCAGGAATAATTAATTGATGATTCGATGATGATCGTCGAGTAAGTAAAGGATTTGCCACAATATTTGGAGGTGGCATCATCACCTCTGCTGATTGATTCTGGCAATTTGATGCTGTTTGTGATGTCCACATCATAACTGGTGATACTTGGGCTGATGAGGCGACAGGAGGTGGACTTGGATCATTTTTTAAAACATCTGATGACGCCTGAGGTGATGATTGTTGCGATTGTGCAGTTGATGAAAGATTGGTCATGAAATTCGACGATACTGAGGCCGACTGTGAAATAAGTGCTGTGAATGGAATAGATGAATATGATTAATCATATCGATCCATGATTTTAATTCCTTATAATTCTTACCATTGCTTGTGACTGTCGCTATTGGTAACGTTGGCGAAGTCGAGATTGTCTCGTTTGTTGCGGAAACCATCGATGTGGATGTGGTCTCAACCTTACCAACGGACGGCTCTGGCGGTGTTGATACCGCTGTATAAACAAATGTATGTGGCTCACTGGTTTTTCCGGATGACAGAGCATAAAGCTTTACGCTAATTGATTCATTTGGCCTGAGATCTTGTCGTCTGTATGGTGGTACAACGCATACGAGATGTGTTTGTTGAAGAAATTCTTTATCTGGTGTAACGGAACATTCCCAATGTGGCTCCATACTACTGGTGAGTTCCTCATTGTCCAATTGAAAAAATATTCGGGTGTCCTTGAGGAAATTTTTACCGAGAATGAAGAGTTCCAGGCCACCAGTACACGGACACGATGTCAATGATTTCTTGCAGATTTCTGGTATACCAGGCGGTTGGGCTGAAGAAAATAAAGGACTATGTATTTCAATCTGCTCAGCGTTTTAAAAATCCGAAAGATCTTCGGTCGATGATATGATGGTTTTTCATTTATTATTATTTTTATCTTTTATTAATTATTATTATCATGTTTTTGTTGGAGAGAGAGCGCAACTCACTGCATACAATTGGCTGCGAGCCGACTTGCAATGTCTCGTTGGTTCCATCCGGTAGGGTGATAGTTGTACGAAATACCATACGACAACGTGTCGATTTTTTTTTGCTACGGCCTTGTAGCATTCCAGTTGCCTGCGGAAATCGATGTTCAACATCGACGTTACGCTCTTTGAGTATGCCTACACAATCACATGTGACAAGCATCTCCTTAGTTGGATCCATATCAACTTCGATGACAATTGTACCATCAATTTTGCGTTCAACACAAGGCGTTGAATTTTTTCCGCTGACTCGACAAGCCTGATAAAACATATGTGGCGCAACACGCCCGAGATCTGTACCGATAAATACTTGAAGGGTCGTTGGCTTGTCGTAACCAACGAGACGAACAATTGGGAATCCATTGCCAGTACGATCCTTGACAGCGCCACGTGACCCCTCTGTCTGGTATCGAGCACGATGCTGTTGCTCTGGCTGGCATATTATTTGCAACTGAACTTTGCCATCGCGCGAGAGGTTACCTGCGTTCAAACAATTTTACAACTCTTTTATTTGTAATCAAGTCCATTACGCATATAATAGCTGAATAGAAAAACAGATGGGCATAGTAGAAGAGATGAAGAAATATTAAAACGTTTATAAATAGGAATTTAATGAATAATCGAAAAATTACGATTCCATTATGAAGATCGCAAGGCAGACACGTACTGAGTTGCGATGTTAGGGTGATGGGGCCTTGATGAACTGGTGGTGGTCTCTTGCCATAAACCATCGTTGCACGTGGACGAGTTACACCAATAACTCGATTGACAACAGTGTTACTACTGCTGCCATTTCGGGGTGGTACAATCCCATTGGTTGCTGCACTATTTCTTGTTGCTATTTTAACATCACCAGCTGATGATGCGCTTCGAGATACTTCAGGAAATGCAAAATTCGCATCTTCTGATTCGAGTTTAATATCCATTTTCCGTCTCTTGGTGTCCTCCTCACCAACTGCTCCGTTGTTCCACGCCTGTGTATAACACAATCGAATGAATTGATAGAATTGACCAATTGTTTTGGCACCAATTTAACTACATCAAGCAATAAATGCAGAGTGGAGAATAATATTCGGAGTGAGTGGAAGAGTTCAACTGTCGTTGAACCATTTTATATATATTTCCTCTGGTTGTTTCAATATAATATTCTACCCTATACTCTTTTTCTTATGCTTTCTCAACAGTTGTAATCAACAACTCAATAAAAAGTATTTGATAGTCGGTGATTTGCAAATGAAGATTTCACTGAATATGAAGAAATAATAACAGACTATTTAAATGTTTTCATAAAACTCTCGGTCAAGCATATAAACAAATTATTACCGAGGTGTTATTGCTGAGATTTTGCTGCCTCTCTTCAAAACCAAGGCCAGAGTCGTTTGAATTATCGCAAGCTTCCTGTGTTGAATTTGTACCCAGTTCATCAGTTTTTCTAACCGTCAGACCGCCACCGCCAAGTGACGATAATGGAATACGTGCTAACGATCGTTGTTGTGTTTGTTGTTGCGGTTGGGTTGAATTTTGTTGACGCAACTGTCGATGCTGTTGACCAAATCGACGTGATGTCGGCTGACGAATACTATTCGTTGTTAATGTACTTCTTGTGTGTGAGGACGTTGCCGTCGACGATGTTCCACCACCAGTGTGACCTACGATAAGAAAATAAAAGGAGCAAATGAATACAATGATATTGACAATTTTACAATTGATATTTCTATTTTTAATTTCAATTCATATTAATATTCACAATGTTCATAAAACTATGAATAATTTGCGTCACATTAATAAATATAATCAAATAGGGAGAATGACAGGCTAAAGTAAAAATATTCAGAACTAAGTGAAAAAGATGAGCAAGACAAGGGGGAAGATGCAATAGACTGGAAAATAATAACGCTCAATCGGACGACCTTGAGAATAAAATTTTCTCGCAATATCCTAAATTCCACACCATTCTCCAATTGCTACGGATTAATTCACTGCATGGTAATTAATGGAAATGAGAGAAAAATATGTCGAGCTAAAAAAAAAATAACGAGGCCTTGATAATGTATATATACATATTTAATGAAATGGAGAAATAAGAAAGTGCGAATACAGCAGAGAGAAGAAATTGATGGAGTTTGAGGGCTTCTATCAATAGAAAGTCTCTGTCCCTCAATGAATAATTGCGCATCGTGCAAAAGAAATGTTAAACGGTGATGAAGTTAGCAATCACGCGAATGTCCCTGATGAGTATTCACATTATCTAACAACATTCCCCTGAACCCATTCATCGTATGCGTGGGTGTATAAATTAAAGTGGTGCAAATGGCTAAGAATATTGGCAATGGCCTTGTATAAATAATAACAATGAATTTTCCAACTATTTTTACAATAGATGAGAATTGATAAGTATATTAATTTATATATATATCAAAGAAAGAAATAATTTCACAACGTTCACCTATTGAACTCAATTTTCTTTCTGTGTTCAAATCCAGACACCCACTGTCAAGGCAACAGTCATTAGTCATAGTGCGTGTACATAGTTCAATATTGAGTAATCGCATATAATTGTAAATGGATATTGTTTGAAAATTCAATTTCTACATTGCGTGTGGCGTATCAATTGGTTTGACAATTATCGATGATGGACGAAGCTTTCAACCATATTTACCACGTTCTCTCTACATTATACAATATTCTTATATCTATTCTTTCATCGTTTGTTCTGTCAACTGAAGCACCTTTGCTTCAAGTGGAATTCTCGATAACTAAATCGATAGGTATCGTTATTATTACACGACAAATACCATGTGAGATGACACTCTGATAGCTTAGAGATAGAATGACATTGTATAGCTATTGTACATTAACTATTTATACTTTATCTACGAGGAATGTTCATTTTCATTATTCCAGAATGTTGTTTGCTTATTGTGATGTTAAATCATTAATATCACTCACTATTTTCTCTCATTTGATTCTTCTTAATGTTTCACATTATGTTTTCATTGACACTGATAGCCTTTTTGAATGAGGAAAAAAATAATTTTAATATAAAATTGATAAGTATTTTATATAGCGCCAGTTGAATTTATGAACTGCACTTCTTTTACAAAATATATATTAATGATAAGAAGCAATTATAATGATCTGCGTTCAATGAATGATAAAAAGTGTGGCGAATATAATTTTAAATTCTACCTGCTATAATTATTGGTTGTTTGTTTTTCTTTTCTTTTCAATGTCGTCAATTAAATATTATCGATAATGAAAAAGGAAAAAAAGGTGGAATACTTTGTTCTTTCCCACATATTTAGTTGCTGCATGACAATGCATCGATCGATACACGATCGTATGTAATGAAATGAATAAACACTGGACTCGCAATAAATGTCAATTCTTTTGGACATCAGTTGGATTCTACGAATGCATATAATTTTTCATTTATTACTGATGCAGGCATCAAATATAAAAAGTTAATCTAATCTCAAAGGACTGTAAAACAGTTCGTCAAGTATAATGACAGTGGCAACCACTCTTGTCTGATTGTTATCAGCTGATAAATAATTCTGTGATCAACACAACCAAGTAATTTAGTGGGTAATGACATAAGTTACCATCAGTTATTTGTTTGAAGAATGTTTGTCTATAATTTATCTCACATCGATGTTGTCTGTAAATACAACAATTATTTTTACAGTAAAAAATAAAAAATAGAAACAGAACTTAATTCCACGAATGACAGATTCCACGTATTGTCAATTTAATTAATATCGCATTCTGTTTGATGTGCTAATTAATTGACTCCAACGTCAATTACCCTCGTCAGAAAACATTATCGACGAATAACTCGTCAAATAAAGAACAATAACAACAAATAACACTTGGATATAAATAAACAGAAAACTTAACAATTTGTCCAATGATTTCATTGTTCATCAAATAATCGAATGATGAATTGCTACGTTTCTTCATCAACCTAACAGGATAATATTTGTTCTTATATTTAATCAATTATATTTCAGTGTTGGTTCGTAATTATTTAACGAAGAAATATAATAAACTATAATTTGTCTCTTCTGAACATCACAATTGTAATTTACCATGATGACGATAATAATCCGTGAATGGATTAGTAGGACATCGTAGAAGAATCATTCCTTGTTTGACTTCACTTGTAGTAAGATTACCAATTCGTCCAATATGACCAGCAAACCGTCTCGGTTCTCTCTTCTTTTCAAAATCAGGTGCCATTCAAAGATACGACTCCAATTTTGATAAATCAAACTCTTCACACAATTAATTATTGTCCTTGTGCTCTTTCTCTTTGCTCCTCTGCCAACACAATCACAATTCAATTTTCAATTTCAATGACAATAAAGACACAATAATAATATCAATGATTAATAAATGAGAGAAAATGCGTAACAAATTGATATTTAAATTTCATAAACGCAGACGGGTCCTTCCACGTTTCAAAAAAGTCCACTGTCCACAATAATTCACGTTCAATAATTGAGCGGCTCGTAACCTCGCCATCACACTATCGAGTCCATTACAATATTTATTCTCTCAATTCAATAATCAATATTAATTGATAGAAATCTAATGTTGTCAATTGACTTGAAAATTACAAAAATATATAAAACTCACGATAAATTTTCTTACACTTTTATAAGTGTATATTAATTAAAAATATTGCAAATTGTGCCAAATTTTTCGTATGGTCTTACAACCAAGAGAACATTTTTCAACCATGACGATTACATACAGACGGTACGAAGCAAACTGGTGAATTGATATCGTCGATGTCAGGGTACAGTACAGGCAATAGCGAGTAAACAACTCTCCCACTACTCTTCGGCAAGTTAAAACGTTCGCTTGCACTACAGTGACGCTCGCTCGCTATCAACAAAGCTTCACCAATATGAAGATATAAATGCACATGTGTATTTATTGTTCTGTCTTTCGTCTCTAGAATTGTGCATTGATATTCCCCATCAGATTCTCTCTTTCATCAAAACACATTAACAAGTATTCTTAATTACATTGGCTTATTACACTTGTTCTCTCACAAACAACATTCAAAATATACAGATTAAATAGTATATTAAATAATTTGTAGCTTATTATTATTTATAGTATTAGCAACATAAGATTTATCATATAAATGTCGTCAAATGAAAAACATACATCTGAATATAATCACGATTTATCTTATTAATCAATGATAGTAGAACGTCGAACTCACATTTAGTCAGATTATTTCTTCTGTTTTATTGTTTTACTTGTTGTCATTATGAATTTATTATTTTATAAATCATCACACTCCATCCAACATCGTTTTATATAATGTTAATAAAATATATATGAATTTGTGAGTTGGTAACAAATATTTTTTTTTCATAACACACGTAGAAGTTTAATTCTTAAAAAATACTATTCAATCATTAACGCAACGTTCAAACGAAAATTATTTACTAAGAATAAACACCGAAAACTCAACATGATAACGATCCAAATTATATTCAATTAATTCCCTCTTCTCTTATGATAGAAATAAAATACGTGAGACAGATATATTATTTGGTGCAATTTACATTTTTACCTTGTGATTCTTTGCACAAGATTTGAATTGTATTATTTTAATTCTATTATTATACATGAATTTAATTTTATGTGTTTATCTTTGGTTAAATCACACTCGAACAATAATTTAATATCTCACTAAAATATAATTAAACAACCAAATTTAATACTCACTAATATTCTTTGTCATTGTAACAATCTTGTTATTTTGACACAAATTCGAAATTTCGATTAGTAAATATCATACACGTTTTTAATAATTACAATATGAATTGTACATTGAAAAAATGTGTGTAGTCATATACGTAAATATTAGCGATACCTGATGAAATGAGGTGATGATTAAAAATAATCGTCAAACATACATCAGAGATGACGTAGACGTAAATATAAATGAAATTTATAGCACTAATTTAATTCAATTTCTTTCTTGTCTTTTATTTTTTGAATACGATAAAAGAATTATGAATAAAGAAAAAGAGAAAAAGAGAAAAAAATTGAAAAATAAAAAAATATAATCCAATAATTGCTAAACAAATTGAATATTATAAATATATATATATAATTGTCAATTATTTAATAACAAACAATGAACCAATTTATTCAATTCTTATCAGAAAACAATGTCTGTGTATTTTTAAAGACTCGCCCTTTCTTCTCTCTCCCTGGCATTAATTAATTCATCGATAATAACAGAGAAAATTGCACTTGAGTAGGCTTGAGAGATTATTTGCCAATGGAATATTCCGCGGAGTTTGCGACAGTTTAACCTAGAAAGAAAAAAAAAAAGAAGAAACGGGAGAGAAAAGAAGAAAGAAGGAATTTAATAGCTGGACTATTTTGTCGTTCAGGTGTGTTTATGATCCCATTCGAAAAAAGGAAAATGATCGTTCCCTTGTTCATACGAAATATAAAAAATACACAAACGCACAAAGATATGAAAAATTCATTCATCCAAATCTGTCGACAAAATTAAATAATTCATCAAGCAATTATCATACGTGTTCTCATCAAAATAAAAGTCATTCATCTCTTCACACCACAACAAATCAGAATAAAAATAAACAATGAATAACACAAAATTGTAAACAAAACAAATAAATTTGATAGAAGAAAAGTAAATAAAATATGAAAGTGAAATCACAAATTGTCAATTATAAAAAGCAAAAAAAAAAGACAATACATAAATATTCATATGTTTATTTATATTGATAGAAATATTGTTTCATATAAGACGATCGCCAACCTCACGACCCCGACGACTCTGCGATATTCTAATCGGGCCGACTTCGCGCCGGATGTGCCGTCAAATTACGTGGCTGATTTCTCCTTTGTACCGACTATGCATTCTCTTCATTGCTCCCCTTTTTTCTTTTTCACCTCACCCTCTTCAACATCACCCCCTTCACACTTCACACCATCCTTCCTTCACTCTACATACAACAGAGATATAAATAAATTGATGATCAGTATGTGAACGCGTGCGTTCTGTAATTAATCATCCATCATTGGCAAACACTCGTCAAGAGAACGAGCAAAAGAGATAGGGTGAAAGCAATTTCTAATACACTAACAAAATTTTTTTGTTTCCAATCATTATTCTAAGATAATCATTTTTATAATTACTGTGTTTGTCATTAGAAAATTTACTATTACCATAAAACAAAATGAATTCATTTAATTGTGTTTCTACTTTTATTTTTCTTCCAATTTCAATATTTTATTTCCTTTCTCTCACTGCAGTCAAGAATATTCGTATTCATGAAAAACAAGATAAATTTATCATCAGGAAATAAATCTAAATTAAATAAATTCATTCATTGACATTGTATCAAACGATACAAAATATTTGTATGAAAAAATTTATATTTTCGTATTGAATACGTGAAGTTACTTGAAAAATTGACATGGACAGTGATATATTAGATAATCGCAAGTTCTACAGATCAATTACCGTAGAGGTAACTCAACATAATTTTTACTGTCAATTCTTACGTCAGTATTGATATGTAACGTCCCGTGAATCGTACACGAAACCAAGCGATACAATATTACAGAAAATTTAGTATGAAGAAAAAAATTATAACACCAATAACTTATTCCAATACAACATTATACAAAAATAATCATCCATCAATTATATCTATTGAATTTCTAATGAATTCTATTACAATTATCATCTTGACTTTGGATATCCTTTGATTCATGTATAATAACCGCAATATGACTACAAAATTACTAATTGCAGGAAACCAGCACTGGAATTCCCGCGTTGAATCTTTAGATTATATACACGGACAAAATCAATGAATAAATAATTACACATAAGAAGTATACGGAGAAATATAAGAGAATAAATAATCATATAGACTGGATGTAGAGATAAAATTATGAGATAACATTCAGTAACAAAAAATAAAAACAAACTCTCATGCACTTTATAAAAAAAAAAAGAATTTTCATCCACCACAAATTTATACATACAAATTTTTCTCTCTCAATTCATTCAATGGCATATGCAACGTTCAATATGTGGCAATGAAGTAATTCACCTTGTGAAAAAGACAATTCGCACAAAAAAAAATGCAAAGTATATAAATTGATGTACTAAAAAGCCACCCAAACTGCTCTCTCTGTTTCTTTTACCCTGTCTCAAATTTATTATTTTTCTTTTTTTTCTCTCTACGACGTTCCACATACGCGCAATGCAAGGTCGCAACGTGTTTCAGGTTTTCACATTTAATGGCGCGCATGAGTATTCGGTAGAAACATCAGATTGTGGAAAGAATCCACCTCCCCAAGACCTCGCAACCGGTTCGCCGATGACGTCAATGACAGAAGAACAGTTTTCTGTGTATCCCACATATACATTCGTACATTCTTTGTATATTTATATATATATATATATCTGTATGTGTCTACCTGTGTACATAAAACATTGCATTCATAATGACACAGTAGTCGAATGATGACCAACACACATATACTCGTGTAAATATTTAATTTTAAACGTGTATGATTTAATAAATAATAATTCAGTCTGTACAAAAAATATTTAATTCATCTTGAATCCAAGAATACAAAGCAGTGAAACAAATGAATTGCAGAACGTATGAATAGAACATTCAATGAACTACTCACAATGTTTTTCACACGTTCGTATTTTGTTATATAAAACAATCCAATTTGTAGTAAGACAATTGAATCAATTTTGAATCCAAACACACTGAATTTACCAAACATTAAATAATTAATCAGTCGTTAATTGAATTCTAATAGACTTTCAATCCCTGCATTACTTTTTTGCTTCCATTGAATAATAATCCAGTCTATACACAAACTATCCATACAAATCTAACAAGTAATTTGAAAACGAGAAAAAAGGAATCCAAGAAAAATATGAGAATCTAATAAATAAACTCTCAATCACATCCAATTATTTTTTTTTACTTCTGCTTATATTAATTTCTCATATTTTCTAAAATACATAACCATTCGCACTACAAACAGATAATTAAGATCAAACGCAATCTAATGATATATATATAAAAGAGAACAAAAAACACAAGAAAAAAAATTAACCGAACTACTACACTAGAAATTTAATTAAATCTTCAATATGTTTCACCTCAACGCTAACAGATTTTTACATATTTTTACAATAAACATAAAGAAAGAGTCTACTGAACGATTGGAAAGCGAGAGAGATCACCATTGAACGACACTGAGCATATAGTGAACTTGTCTCTCAATCCGGTTTGTGCACTAAAACAAACGTGATATCCAATCGTGAGTGCGAATAATTAACGTAAATTCAAAAAGAGAAAAAAAACTAAAGAACCACCACCAAATAAATGAACAAACTGCACAGAAAAATTGTAATATAAATAAAATAACAAAATATCATTATTAAATATTACAACAACTCATATCACATTTATTCGATTACCACTCACCATTGTGCTAATTAACTCGAGTCTAATGACTGTGTGAATTGAACTTATTGAATATTTACTTGAGTTCAATATAGACTACATAATACACTTCATATTCGTGTGTATAGAAATATTCTCAACGATTCAACTAATAAATTGTACATATATTTATGCATATGCAAATATATGCCTGTATGTCATATGCATTTTCACGCTTCCTCAGCACCTATTGACACGTCACAACATTTAGCTGAACGAATAACAGACAGAAACAGTAGAAGACAAGTAGAAAGAAAAAGAGAGAAAGACTAAGTGCGAGTGTCGCACATCTAGTTTAACACAAATCTCATCGTCTGCGACTGGACAATGACCCGGCCTGCTTATTTATCACCGCTATTATGGACTATTTGAACGTCATTGTCTGTGAACAAAATAAAAAGAAAAAGAAGAAAAAAATTGAATGGAGAAAAAAGAAGGGGAGAAAAAAAATAAAAAGGAAACGAGAGTGATGTTAATATGGATGAATTGAAAAAATTCAAGGGGGTGAAGAGAAAATAAAGCTTAACTGCATGTGTATGAAGAAGGTTTTTTGAATTAAATCAACTGTGAATATGACAAAAGCCGGATTAAAATTCAAGGCCAAATGTGATATCAACGGATATTATTGATGTCTATAGCTGATATAATTTACATGATGTAAATTAATTCAAATTGTTATCAAAATAAATAAGTGCATTTGTATTTTTCATCTGTACAAATAAGTGAAAGAGAAATAAAAGAATAAAAAAGAAAGGATCTATATCGATGTTAAAAAATCAATAATTATATTCATTGGCCACTGCGGGAAAACGTTTCTGTCTGTTGATAAAGTTGAGGCGAGCCATGACCTCGTCTATTTGCAATGGCTTGTGTAAACTCGAATAGATGCTACCTGAAATTGCCGACCAGTAACGTGGTATGATAACAATGGTACCCTGAGGCGAAATGCAATTCAATACATATCAAATAATTAATATCTGTTTATCTATACATTCATTAATTTGGAATGCATCAAAATAATTAAAGAAATATTGTGATCAAGTGCAATTTGCTTAGACGTAATTTCAATTTGAGCTTTAACATAAAAATGTGATGCAGAGAAGATTATAAAGTTGGCAGAATGATATAAACTGATACTCAGCTGCGTAGGTAGACTGATGATTTTTTTTTTTTCTATAAGTATTATCAACAGGTAGACGTCCTACTATCTCACAGCAGTTCTCAACACAACGCATTCTCTAATGCAATGTACATTTATTAGATGCATATCAAAATAGAGAAATACTTAAATAATCGGATGAAATTCTCAACTACAAATGATGGATAATCCATGATTCATACCACTTAGCATAATCCAAAGATTTATGTCAAGTTTTATACATCTGCTTATTTCTTATATCTTACAATATTTCATTATGTTTAAATACTTCATTTGAACATTGTGATAAAAATTAGAATTGTTATCTCGATTAATACACTTGTAATGCAATTTAACCACTATAGAAATTATCATGAGTTGAGCACCGTTTTTAAACTGGTAAACAATTGGCTCTGTTTATCTAACGTCGTCGTTGGTTTCATGAGAATATCCAAACTCAAACAAACAGCAATAAACTTCATATGTTCTACGTGAAGAAAAAAATTGTCCAACCAATTTTTTTGCTTTATCTTATAAATAACTTTTATTTCATTATATTTCTCTTTATATACTTTGATAAGATTTTACTAATTTCACATGTGTATTTACTCATTAGAAAACGATGTAATACTTATTTTGTTCTTCAATACCTATTGATACAATTGTCATGACGTCAAGAATAAAAAAATTACATTAAATATTAGAAGAACCAAACGCACATGTGTCAAATTTATCATGAAGTCAGTCCATGATCCCATTCACCACGTGCAAATATTGTCATTGATATAAAAGAAATAAAATGACTGAATGTGGTTTATTGCAACAAAGAAAAATGTGATCAACAATCGACAATCACAACAACGTTTTCAATTGATAATGAACTGTAATCATAACAGAAATAAAAAAAACAAAGAAACAAACAAAAATATAAAAACATTGAAAAGAAAAATGACATTTTCTTATTGACACACCATAGAATTATACAATTATTGATTATTGTTAATCATTCATTTTTGGTAATGAGTGTCCAATGGTATTTATTTATATCAATATAATAAATTTGTTCTTGAAGGCAATCACTTGCTCTGGCATTGGTGCGAAAATGGAAAGTTTTTCCCTCAGATAAATGGTTGAAATACACAGAGAGCGTAACAGAGTGAGAGAAAACTAGTAATTATATACATATCACTCGCGATATTTGCTCATGCATCGATCAACTTTAATATGTCTCTGGGCAAAATCTCATAAACATTCTGATTGTGGACTTTGTACTTGAAGTGTTCTAAGGACCTTCTATACAATAATAAATGTTCACACACACACATGCATACAATGAGAAAAAGTAAAATATCAGTAAAGGAATTTGCATGACAGATTATTATTTACAACTTTGCCCAATAAATATTTGTAATTATTTACATGAATCATGTCCTCGAAGTAAGTCAATAAATTGTGGAAAAAGTGTAAGACATTTTCTCTCAATGTAATTTTTCATGTAAAAAAATCCAAATGAATAAAAGTAAACAAAAGAAAATAATTATATATCTATTGATTAAACTGAATATTATTAAAGGTTCGTCCGAGTATTATGACATAACATTGTAGATTAGCTACAAGGAAAGAATATTAATTCAATGAAACATAAAATTGTTATTGGTGGCACCAAATATTCATGATGATAACTCATTGGACCATGTCAAATGTGATAGTAGTAAATTAAATATAAATAAAGTTACTAAACATAATTGCCAAGAGTTTAGTTTGACATTTGAAGAATTCGAGAATGAAAAAGAAGAATTGAAAGATGGAGAAATAGAAGGACCTGAGGGATGGAAGCGATGAGAATTGTTTCGTAGATTGGCAATGATTGATTCTATATTACTGAGGCCTTGAGACATAACACAAATGATCCCCAACATATGCAGATGACACTCTTATACATATCTATCTCATCGACACTCATTCACGCATATTTATTTAGTCTTATTTCATTGCTCTATCAATAAAATTCAGAGGAGATTGAGCGAGTGATAAATAAAATAAAATAGAACATTCAATAATGTGTATGTACTATTGAGGTAGCTTATACACGTAGAACCATCATTTCATGGTTGCATGAAGCCTTTAACTGTACAGTATGATTAAACAAGAATAATTTCTAATCGTGATGAATAAAAAATTAAACATTTTCTTGTACGACCATCACATCTTTACGCTCAAGTTGATCAACATGATTTTGATAGATCATGTACCCAATACCAACATTTCAAAAATTTACTGAGCATGTTTATTTTTTTTTTTCATACTTATGACTCTTAAGGCTATCATAAAGTTTTATAGTCAATTTATAGCCATAATTATGAATATATTAAAAGGTTTTTATCTTGTCATGTGTTGATATGTAACTACCTCTTTTGCTAATTGCAATCTGATATTTCTATTGAAATTCGTCATTGATGTGTTTCCCAATTTTTTTACATTGAATATTCCTTCTAGGAATATAATTCGTAAAAAAAAATTGCCTTCTCCTTGAACACACAAACTGTGTGACAAATAGAAAATATTAAAATGTTAAATGAAAAATCAATAGCATATGTATGCACATGTGTGTCAGTTGATGATGAAAATCGATTTATGTTCTTATCGCCATGACAACTGATGAATCAAGTCGATTAACTGATGGGTGTGGATTTGCTATATAAACACATGATTAAAATCGAACATTTAATTTTCGAAATAGTGTGAAACCCCCACGGGAACAAATTACAAACTATCTATCTGCACAACTCATAATTACGAAATAGCAATTTGAAAAACAGAGATAATAAATGCGAATAAATAGTAGACATTGGATAATTATAAATGCTGCAGTATATTATGCAGTCATAATTTATAACTTGCACGCGCAGAATTGACATTGATAACTGATAACATCGTGGAATTGGGAAGTCAGAAAAAAAAGAAATTTCCAACAGAAAGAACGACAAAAAACCAATGAAACTTGACATGATCAACTCGAATGAGATCAAGATGATCGTGACTCTTTGTTGTATATAATCACCAAAAAAAAAGAAAAAAACTTTTAAAATTAACTAACGCCGATATCACACATACAACAATATTGTCAACAAGAAAGTCTGAACATTAAGGATCGAAGTTCAAATCGATCATCACTTCAGCGTGTGATCCCACGTAATAACAAAAAAAAGGAACAAACAATTGATTAATTTACTTTATCATAATTCTCCATGTGCGCACACTCATTATGTTTTTGATTTCGGAATCATGTGTAGTACAAGCTAATAGATATTTTCAGAATGTTAATGAGCTCCCACTTACCTCTACAGAGAATTGCATTCACTATTGTGATGTCAATTAATTGTAATGACTAAACGTTTGTTATGTCGCGTACATTGACGTATTCCTCATATTTTATAACGTTCCATCAACAAATGTAAATGCATTTGTGTCCGGGAACTTACCCCAGCCACATATTGGGAACTTGCATACCCAATACCACAAAATAAACAGCTGAATAAATATTTACTATTCACATTAAATGTATATATACATATATGTATGTATGTATCAAGACGGTGTGTGTTGCGAAACACACAATCATAATACATTCGTGGCGCGCAACTAACCTCAAAATAGATCTCAAGATGTTTTTCAAACACGCACACACACATACACTTATATACATATATACTATTAGGCAAATTTATTTTCTCATAGCGCATATCCCAATTGAATCCACGTGTGAATTCAATTGATCGTCTCGTATGAAAAAATACGTTCATCAGCAATTATCTGGCTATTACTCAAATAAAAAAATTAGCGGGAGAAGATAAAAATATCAAAATAACAACTTTACTCACATCACAAATACCTACACACATCTGGTATTGTTTATGCATCTTTTGCGACTATTCCGTTGATTTATTTCAAATATAAATTGATTCTCAGGTCATAATCCCGATATATTTATTCGATAAATATGTTTTTGAGGTTATGAAATGGCTAAATATAGTTGTATATTCAACTGGTGATTTATATTGTATATTTATATGAGAAAGGGATTATTTTCGAATATTTCATATATAACTCGGTTATTCATGCTCGATACAGATATATATATATATATATACGCATTTGTGTATCGTGTGTGTAGATGTGTTTTGGGACGGTATCATCGTCACCAGGGCTATCTCATCGTCTGTCAGAGGAACCAATGTGAATATTTCCCTCACGTAATAATAAATCACGCATATATACACACAAATAATAGAAGTTATTTGACTTACCGGCTGCGACCTTCGAATTTTTTGCATGATGTCTCCGACTTTTTTTATCAACGTGGCGGCCCTTTAACAACATTATTCATAAACTTCAATACAATTATTAATGGAATATATACACTGGTTACGCATTATTATTTCAGAGTATGGCTGCCGTTTGCTGTGGGTTCTGTAGTTATATGGTAAAGATCTGATTCGTCGATTCAATCTTTGGCTCGCGGCCATTACGCCGAATGACGTCACATGATGGCGCAGGTTATGTTGCTTTATGTGTATGAGGGTATTTATATTTGTATGTATGTGAAAAATAGTTTGAAACTATTGGAGTGGGAATTGATTGGTTAATGTATAGTTTTATTCACGAGAAAATGATAGCACTGTTTTGTGAGAAAGTTTTTTTGTTTGTAGAATTAACAGTTGAAAAATGTGGGGTTTGAATGTTTCGCGCCATTTTCCGTTTCCGACTAATCGCGATATATTATCGATATTACCGCGAAGATTTGATGTAAAGATAACTGTTGACATTGAACGCGAATACATTGATTACTTTGGGAATACATTTGTAGAATTGTTTGGACATTATTCAATTGCAAATGAAAGGTGAAATTAATTCTCTAAATGGGGAAATAACTCATTTATTTGTAATAAAGCTGCTTATATATATTGTGCGAATACTCCATTCCTCAATTTTAGGAGCGACAACCGTCTCGACATTCCTGTTTTTTATCAATTTATTATTGAGCCCATACCATCACAAAATTGCTCAGTTCACAAATGATGTATTGAGAATTGTCTTTCCTTTTTATATTTTTCTGAGACATATCGTGAATCGATCACAGAAGCATCAGTATTGTTTATATTTAATTAATCAATAGACTACATATTTTCTCAATGCTCTTGTTCCATTTTCAGCGTAGTTATGTTGCAATAATGACAGAGTACAAAATGATTTTTTTTTTGTTTCAATTTCTTTTCTTGTTTAAGCTTAGTATAAACTGTATAAAGCACTAATACATTATATTTATTAATCTTTTTTTTTCCTTTTTTTCCGTGAATCCGTACGTTTACACATATTGTTCGATTAATGCATAAAATATTTGTACACGTACGATGTCACAAAAGCATTCCGCACTGGTTTTTTATTATTCTTTTTCATTAGCGACAATAACTGATTAATTATTATTATAATAATACCAAACATGAATTGAGTCTTGCAGTAGACGGGCGACCATTATATATGTGAAGGATTGAAAAATGGCTGATTCATAATGATCGTTATATTATTATTACAATGTTCCACAAATAATTTTCGCATTAATCAGCTGCAAGTCACTGAGTTACATGTTCATTACGTAAAATTTTTTTCGCCTTCGAAGCTAACATATCAACATCGGTTAATAGTATTGTATTTTCATATATAAAATTGACGAAAAACAATGTTATAAGCATAAAATATGTAAACCTTTTTTTTTTAAATATTAAATTTAGTTTTTCCTTCCTTTTTAAAATTTTTTTTGTTCTCTTATTTCGATACGCATCGAGCGATCGGTGTTGTACTGATGCGCCAATAATAATCAAGCCCCATAGAACTGTTTGTGAATTATCCTCATACTATCAATACGAGGAAGAAAAACACGACTTCTCTTCCTCCTTTTTTGTTTTTGTATAACGATATTTCAAATGGCAAATGAAAGATGAAATCATAGAGAAATAGCACAGCGCATTTGTTATAGGCACAAAGATAAATCAAAATGATAAAATTACTATTTGGAATAGTCTCATTGAATTTTGTACCAATCAATTATTCAAATTCCCGTGTACAACTCCAAAATATCGCAATTTTATATATTTATACATATATTTATTATTTCTATATTGTTCTTGTTTTTTCTCTCTTTCATTTAAAACTGTATCGACATGATTATGAGCTTGTTAGGGCAAGAGCTTTTGCAATTTTTCTTAGTAGATACTTTGTTTTTGCTTCGATTAATTTTCTGTTATCGTTTCAACATTTTTATTTATTATTCGCTCTATCGCATCGCTGCATTGCTTATCGAAATGATTGAAACGATTCACAGACTTATGAATTTTAATAAGCCCAAAAGGTGAGTCGGGCGAAAAATGGCACGAAGCAAAATTAAGCTCACGAGTCATTGGCAGTAAAGACCCATAAGGAGATTTAATATCAATCTCCTGATTTTCTACTTATTGATTCACTTTTCCTTTACCTCACATCTCGATATCCATGGTATTGAATGGTGTTTCTTTTCCTCGAAATTATTTTGCCATTTATTAAAATGATTGGAATTAACTGACACACATTGGAAAGAAATCATGTGATGGTTTTCTTTCTTTTTTTCTTGTTTTCCTAAAGTGCATTTAACCGGAGCTGGCAGTTTCGATATTGACTGGTAAGGCACTATCCCCCTCTTCTCTCGCCTCTTGGTCGGCACGAGCCGCTTTGTTCTGTCTGACAATTTCAGCACGCCTCTCCTATAATGCAAAACAAAATACTTAACTCATGAAGAAAATCTACAAAGTCAGATCACAGATCCCAAGTTAACAAAACGAACAAAACATTGATGGAATAAAATTATTTGTATGAAAAATCTGAAAATGATATCATGTGCGACGAAGAAACAGTGTGGAACAAAATGGTGCCATTGCCTAAGTGAATAAATGAACCAAAACTAATCTGTGAATAATAAAGATGAAATAAAAAATGGGAATAATTGATTTTGTGAAAATTTACAAGTTGACGGAGAGCTTGAAGACGACGTTGAATTTCGCGTTGTCGATTTTCCTCTGCCATGGTGACTTTCATATCAATTTCACGTTTTTTCGCTTCAAGATCCTTCATAGCAATAACGTCAGCTGTTTCACGAACTCTCGCTATCTTCACCGTATTCTGAGCGATTTTATTATAATAGGAGTTAGATTAGTTTTATATTATTGTCAGAAGATTCATGAGCGTATTTATGATCGTATATCGATGGTAGATAATCAACAGAACAAATCTTACATGATTGCGGAGTTTTTCTTTCTGTTCCCGTTCCATACTTTCTCGGCGTTCTCGTGCTTGATCCAATTTCCCTTGAATTTGCGATTCCAGTTGGTGGACACGTTCAGTCATTCCTTGACGTACTCGAATGACTTGTTCCTCCTATTAGGACAAGTTGAATAAATTAATCCGGATTAATAAAAGATGGACTCATTCAATCCAGAAAAAATTAATGGGATAATAAAACTCGATACTAACATGTTCCTTCAGACGATCCAACATTTTTTTGATATTTTCATCTCGTTGTGCTGCAGCTGTCTTCAGTTTCTCTTCAACAGCAGTGCGCACCTCTTTGGTCTGCTGTTCAAGATTCAGACGTGTTTTCTCAACACTCTCCAACTGCAAAATTTCAAGCGAAAGAATTAAATAGAGAACAATAAAACAATTTCTTCGCTTTGCTAAAAATAACTGCGCAAATAAAGTCAGAAAAAAAATCACGAGATTACTAAAATAAACTCACATGCTCCTTCAGTTTATTCTTCAGCTCATTGATGTGAGCTTCCCTCTTCTCCTCTGTATTGTTCATCTTGGCATCAAGTGATTCGCGAGTAGCAACCATGAAAGCTGAACTAAGTTCATCCTTCTTGCGTGCAGTCTCTTCTATTTTGCTCAATTTAGCAGCAAGAGAAGCAAGTTTGTGTGCTTCCAATGATAATCTTCGTTCTTCAGCTGCTTTAAGCTTATCTTCAATAGTTGTTTGTTGAGTTGGTGAGGGTTGGGGTGGTGATGGGGCACGTTTAGTACCCGTTGGTTCTGCCAGAATCACCTCATAACACAATCCACCCTTAGACTTCTCTTGGCATCGGATCTCAGTAGCTAAAGATAATTGAAAAAGTGAAACCATGAATATTCATTACCAATAATCATTCTCTCATAACTTTTATAATATCATTGGAGATTCTTCCCAGAAAATCCCAGGAGTACAACTCAATTCAACTCAGCCTTTTATCTTTAATTCTATTTCTCCTCTGCTTCTTATCCTCAAGGGCCACACTAATGAGACAAGACAACCCGGAAGATATGGATGTTGCCATGTGCACAAAGTGCATGAGTCAGTGGTAAAAAAAAGAAGAAAGAAAGATCGATCTGGCGACAGGAACAATTGTCTGTAGGCGCCGCGACGTCTAGTGTCGCGGACACACGCAGCCCTATCGGACCAGTCAGACCACACGAGACCCTTCCATAAGCTACTATCGTTGTGGATGTGTATTCGTGTTAGTACTCCCCCTTCTTCTCTTTCTCTATGTTATACCATCAGCACAGACATTGGCGTCAGTAATTTCCCACACCAATGTATAATTTAATGTACTTCCACCCCCGACACTGCAGCACCGGGTCATGCACCTTACTTACGTGGTGGCGCCAGGAATTATGCGTGTCCGAAGATGGTGAATATGTGATTAAAGTTTAGCAACACATGACAATATACTGGCATTTTTTGATTGAAATATGAAGCAATTATAAAAATGCATTAATTAAATATATATTAAATCGAGCGAGCTGCAAAATTTCTTTTTCTTTTGTTTTTTCTTTTTCATTTCACTATTTACTTACTGATGAATTTAACTTTCTTTGGCTGTTTAGTTCTTGGTTTTCCTTTTCCACTTGGTTTCTTCGTGGGTGCAGTTGCCCTCCTCTGCCCAGCTTTAGATGTAAACACATAATTCAATGATTTTTTTCACACATTGAACGCTGTCATTTCAAAACTCATGGAAACATGAGAAGAACGATGAAATGAGAATATATCGAAACGTAACGTATCAATTGCACGCTCAATGATAGAAACATGAATTTTTTATGTGTTTCAAGTGACGTGCATGCCAATGAAAAATTAAGTGCCGGTGTGGCCATCTTGAGCCGCACCCTGATCTCTGAAATATGCTGTCACGTTGTAACACGTGCCCTTATCAATAAATTTTATAGAGCAATATATATATGTATATATATATATATATATGAAATGCTATTTTATGATCAATGGATATCGTGACATTTATGATCTGAACTGAATAAAAAATGGGGAGAATACGCTTCCTGCTATGAACGACTGAATTTAGATACCGAAAAAAGTGGAGTATAATTGAATGGAATTTTTGCTGGTCACGCGATTGTAATGCAATCGCTTTTATTCTTAGTACTCCCCAGAGAAATCAAGTCGATATATTTATTCTAGTAATTGTAAAAAGAGAAAAGGGGGCAAAAGTTGCGGTATTAATTTGCGGTATCATAATTCTATTTAATATATCATTTATGCCGGAAATAATTGGACAGTTTAGCTTGCAGCCTTGTACTCTTTACCCCAGTTCCAACGCGCATCCTTTGGCCATGACTCCAATACTTTTTTATGTATAATTGGGGAGAAATTCACGTGAAACATACCAAAGACCGACCGATGTCTTGGTAAAATTGATCGAACTGCAGGTGGCCTAAGGATAATGCGAAACACCGGCAAAGTGTATCGATCTGTGCAGCTACTGCGGATAAAAATATATAAACGTGAATACATATTCGCGTGCAAACAGCCGTGAGACTTGAATTATCGAAGGACAATTCAACGATCGGAAATGACTGCGAATAGCCATTTTATATTTCATATTAGTTGTAGAAAAAATCAACGAACAATCGATATACCCTGGTCATTACTCACGGAAAAAGACATTATCCCATTGACGTGTTTATAATTTATTCAGTCAATTGTAAAATCTAATCGCGCGATTTTTTTCCCCGTCATCAATCAATATTTAACGCATCAAGTGATGAAAGTGCAATCGGCTGAACAAGATGCAGTGCCACAGATACTGTGATGAAATGAATGAAAAAATCCTGATCTTTTTTTTCTCCATCTTCACTATGAAATGCCTCGATTTTTTTTTCTCTTTCAAGCAATCAAATTCGTTTTTTCCGCCTCTCACTACCAAGGACTCACCTACAACGCTCAATGGCGCTTTGCAGCTGTGACAGAAGCATTGCAATACGGATTCACGTACGAGATCAATGAGCATGATGAATGAAACTTGTGTATTAACTTCTTAAATATCGTGACACAAACGAGAAAAAAATACGACTAATCGCGAAATGAATGTGAATTAAATAGAGAAATATTACAGCCGGTGAAATGATTCACAAGGCGGAAAAATTATCTTGTCTCTGGGGCGGTGGCTAAAGGGTGACTGATCCAACCGTTGCGCCACGACGCCCGGCGTCGCTCAATATTCTCTCTTCGTCCCGCTGCCACAACCCACCCTCAATATATTTCCTCCTTTATTTCTTCTTCCTCTCTTTCCCATCCACCAATCAACTCATGCGCAAGAAGAGAGTATGCTCAAAGAGGGTTGCCCTCTCTTCTTCCTCCTTTTCAATGTGAAAATCAACTCACGAAGTTCCTCGGAAGGCACGTGTAATGCCCATACATATCACTATATACATTCAGATATTATGCAGTATATGTGTGAGTGCCTTTCTGTCTCTGGATTTCCTCCTGTATGTGTTTGATGTGACGAAATAATCCAGCACCCTCTCAATCGACCCGTGGAAAATGAGAGGGATGTTGTTCTCTTCACAGTTCTCTTGCCAATCTTATTATCTCCCTTCAACCAACATTGACATCCTGGCTTTTCATTGAGAACTTGAATTAATGTTGAACAATTGCCATTGGTGGCTTGTGTTGCCAAGTTGAGATCCGCATAGCTCATACACCAGGTGCAAGCACGTGGCCATAAAATATAATCATACATTTCACTTTAAATTTCTCCAACTCGTATGATAACCAATGACATTTCTTACCTATAATAAAAGTTGGAGATGTCAATTAAAAGTGTTTTATATCCAAGTATGGAATGATAGAGTTCGTTGATATTTTCTTTAAATTGAAAGCCACTGAGAAAGTGTAGAGAAATGAAAAAACGAGCATTTGAGAGCTGCAATCGGATATATATATATATTCTTGAACGATATCCCGTCATTTTGTGAGGGAAAGAACGAGAGAGTGTGCGATAGAGAATGGACAAAGAAGCGCGGAAGACGCTTGAAAAGGCTGTAGCAGTTTCTTTCTGTTCTTGGTTGCGCAGCAAAAGATCCAATGAGATATACATGTATATATAAACGCTCGGACACATATATAGATACGCATGTACACAAAGACATGGCCTTAACATCAAGTAGATATATGCACCTAACAGATATGGTGTGGCTTGAAATCAAGTTACCCCACGCATTTAGTCCTCCTGAATGCACAAATGTTCCTCAGCAACAACAGAATGAATACACGAACAAAGTGAATTATGAACACACTACTGTTATACATTAACGAAAATAAAAAAGATAAAAAAATAATATGTTAAATCAACATCCATGATAAAAGAATAAACGACCATGGAAGATTATTATAAAATACATTGCGACATATTTTTCTCCGCCAAGTTTGGACAATGGAAAGAGAAATAATTGCGATACTTCTATAAGAATAAAAGAAAAAATAGAACTCCATTTTATGTGAAACAGTACCTGGAACTGCAAGCATAACAGTGAGGAAAAACATGGGAAACAATGCTGACCAATTGATTTTAAAGGGTACTGTTTGCTGATAAAGGTTTTTGAGAACCACTGAATGAACGTTTAGTTCAATGCAGTTGCCACCTAAAACTTTCTTGCCGTGTGGATTCTTGAGTTCGAGGACACACTATGTACAAAGAGCACCCAGGGCTCACTGACCTCATCTGAAGCGGATTTATCCTTTTTTTTTGCTCGCTATATACACATATAATATTCTACATTTGTTCTTGGTGCTTTTCGGCTTGCACACTCGCCCTCGCATGTCTACATTCAATCCCTTGATTTTGTTGTGGCCAATAAACTCTTCAAACACTTCCGGCACATCGATACCACACATATGTATCAACAATGTTGATATATAGACATATATGTATCCGTTCAGGTTCTGTGAACACTGCTGGGGATCATCAGTCAGAACCTGGCACGCCCCTCCATTGTTCTGTCAATGTAACCATCCGTTTTTTCGTAGTTTTTTTTGTGTTTAATGAACCATCAATTTGCAGCTCGCTCGGTTATGCATGTATGAACACACGTCTCAATATTATTTGTATAATTATGAATAACATCGACATTGATCACTAAATTACTTTGTTATTTGTATTATACAAAATTAATTATCTTTTGTTCTGTATATCTTACCCTCCATCATAATGTTCGATTCTGCTGTGGTAGCCATTTACTCGAATCTGAAATATATCGTAATTTTATTAATAAAAAGCAACATGTATAGCTGATATTGTGGAGAACAATGGGACAATCATCCAAGTGTACTGTGGTGTGTGTGTCTTTGTGTGCTTTGTATTGTTAACAGACGCCACGATACGATTCTCTGATATTGACAAAGAAAGAAATAACAATAAAACAAGATAACTTACAGCTATAAAGCAATCAAGTGCTATTAATTCTTGATAATTTCATGACTATACAAAGGAAAAAAATGACTGTGGATGTCATTGACTTGATGCTTCATAGTCATTTAATATAATTCAACAAAATAAACAAATAATGGATCAACCAAATCGAATATTAATTGGATTTAATCATTGCTTGATATAATTTTTAATATTCCTTCACATCACAATGTGGAATAGCTTCGGTACAGTTGATTCTACGCATGATCAACAATGTAAAATAACATTTCAAATCAACAACTACTTCTTATTCATCCCGAAATCTCTCAACGATTGAAAACATCGGTTTTGATTGTACATCGATATCCAATCGACTAATCAATTACCAGATAATTAAATAAACCAAAAAAAGAATCAATAGCAGTCCATTCCGAGTCCCTTTGTCTGAATGCAAACTCTGTAAATCTTTGTTTACATATGAATTAATTCTTCCACCATACCTTCACTGGTCAGTCAAATTCAATTGACCTGCACTTGAATTCCGCAGTGAACGAACTAAAATAAAAATATAAAAGTTTCAAAAAATGATGTACTTGTGTGTTTGTAACAGAATAAATACTCGTAGATGAAGCACACGACACAAACTGATCAACAAAGTGATCTGAACCTCTGTGTGAGTTGCAGCCGGCTTTTATTCTGGCGTACCCAACTACCCAGCTCTCTGCATCGTGCTCAGCAGACCAAACAGTCAAACACACACACACATATACATTCAAACATTCCAGTATTTACCACAAATACACACACAAAATAAATAAAAATGTACTTGTGTGTATAGCACACTCATTCATCGAGTGAGGATGTTATTGGGGCTCACTTGAAATGGCGTCGCGCCATTGGTCTATTTGAATTTTTCGAACGTTGGCGAATATTTTACTGGAGAGTATATACATGTATTATTTCGTCATGTATGTTTGTATGTATACGTACATATGTTCTGAAGCGTCATTTGTTAGCGATGAAGTCGCAGCTGTCCTATGTTCAATTATTTCTACATAATACAGCGATTTTGTAGGCTAATCGGTTCTGTCGATAAAGAGGAAGTTGATTTGGGCAATTTTTTTTTTTAACCTCTATTCAACTTTTTAGGGGTTCCTCGTTGTTTCCTGGAAGAGAGTATGTATTAGCACATGGATGATATATAGGATGGACGTGTTTGGGTGCTGTATAAAACCGTTGGCGACAAAATTCTTGTTTGGTGATTCATGTATTGGATGGTCGTTTTGTGCTGGTGTATATAGTATAACTGCGGCATAACCAACGACGATGAGCACGGCTGCGGTTGAAAGAGAAGAAAAACGTTGAACGATGTGTGTCTATAAGGCAGAAGAAAAAAATTGAAAGAAAAAGAACACAAGATTTGAATCCAAATATGGATGCGGTGGTTCGAACTGGTTTTCAGTGATTTTTAAATCATTCGAGAATGCCACAATCAATAAATCATCGCTGCTCTCATAATTACTGAAGTTCATTTTTTTATATTGAATTTTCTTTATTGTGCTTGCGAATGGTAGGGATAATTGTATTCTCACTTTTTTATTATGGTTTTTTTCCCTATTTGTTACACTGCATCTCTGATTACAATATAACATTCGAAACGAATCGAAATGAATCATTTTAAAATGCTTTTGAATGCTATTAAATACTCCAAGTGCTGCTGTAATTGAGTTTTAACTATCAAATGAATTGTTTCGAATACCACTTCCTAATCAGGTAATTCAGATCACCCAAATTAATAATTGTAAAACAATTGCCACATATCAACAATTAACAGTTCGAAAAAATGAAAATTAGTCTGATTAATCGTAATTTTATATTCTTTATCAATCAATTGTTCAATGAGTTTGAATACAGTAGTGTGACGATAAACAAAGAGTTCTGTTTTTTTTCTTTTATTTTTACAATTTGTTTTTTCGTATTTTTAATCAATGAAATTATCACCGGATGTGTCCACCAGGTGGCTGAATGAAATCCTACAACCAATCAGTAAGGTCTTAGCAATTTTCGAACACCACGCTAATCACTTGTGAGTTGGTGAATGGAGTTTTAGGTGTCTCGTGTATGGTAGCGCACAATCTAACCTCACTTTTATTTTCACTCACTGATTCATCGACCATTACTCAACTATATAATTGAATTAAATCAAGCACAGTTGATAATGAATATACCTGCTCATAATAAATAATTGGTAACTGATATTGATAAAGAAATAAGGAGGATATAGATTATAAATATATAATAAGGAATAGCGAGTGAATGATCAAGTAAGTCAGTGAAATGGCGAATGAAGACATATCGGCGGATTGCCTGAGGAATAGATTGAAAAAGAAAGATGAGATACCAATTGAAAAGAATTTCGGTTCTATTGAGTTTAGTGATGAGCAATTACAAGATGATGCTTTTCCGATAATTAATGAGAGACCAGTTGATGATGTTTCAATTGAATTCTTCTATAGGCCACATACGATAACACTATTCCTTATTTCAATTGGTGCTGTTATTTATTTTGCTTTTGTCAGGTAAACATTTTATTATCCATGACTTGAAACTAAAAAAAAGAATTAATATATTAATTGTTGTGTCTTTACTATTTTATATATTGATTGATTCATTCATTTGTTTTGTTGATAATCAACAGGGACACTGACAATGTCGATGACAACTTATGGGCAGGTATATTATGCGTCATATTTTTCTTCCTTATTATATCAGTGCTAACATTTCCAAATGGGCCTTTTACAAGGCCACATCCAGCGGTTTGGAGGATTGTATTTGGCTGCAGTGTACTGTACTTGATGGCATTATTATTTATGCTATTTCAAAGTTATGAAACTGTTAGAAGTATTTTGGTTTGGGTAGATCCTAAATTGTCAGCATTTCATATTGATATGGATAAAGAATATGGAGTTAATTGTTCAGATATAACTGTGGAGAAAATATGGAATCATCTTGATGTGTTTGCACTTGGTCACTTTTTTGGATGGACATTCAAAGCTGTTTTGATACGACATTTTGGTTTATTATGGGCAACTAGTATAATGTGGGAGTTGACTGAAATGGCATTTGCACATTTGTTACCAAATTTTATTGAATGTTGGTGGGACGCTGTGATCCTTGATGTATTAGTGTGCAATGCATTGGGTATTTGGGTTGGATTGAAAATATGTTCGATATTAGAAATGCGAGAGTATAAGTGGGTTAGCATACGCGATATTGAAAGTACGACTGGTAAACTTAAGAGAGCAGTGTTGCAATTTACGCCAGCTAGTTGGACATCAGTGCGATGGCTTGATCCAAATTGCACTTATATGCGCTTCGTTGCATTATGTCAATTAGTTATTTTCTGGCAAGTTTCGGAGCTTAATACATTTTTCCTCAAACACGTTTATGAATTTCCACCGTCACATCCATTTGTCGTTGTTCGATTGGTTCTTGTCGGTGTGATTGTTGCACCATCAGTTAGGTGAGCACCAGAAAATTTCTACTCTTTTATAGATAATTATTGTCAATGAATCAATAACGTGTTGGTTTTATTGGATAATAAATAAACAATTTTATCAATTCATTTCAGGCAATATTATATGTATTCAACGAACCCGTCGTGCAGTCGACTTGGTACTCAATGTTGGGTTTATGGCGCAATTATGGTCACTGAGGCATTGCTCTGTATTCGCCATGGTGCTGCGCTATTTGAACGTACCCAAGCTGTAAATATAATTGTTTGGCTACTTTGTCAAACATTAATATCTGTGCTGTGTGTTTATGGTTGCGTTCTTTGGCATCAATACTTTGAGGTACGTCAGTGTGTTCGATTGTTGAAATATAAGAGGGGATAATGTGTTTTGTGTTGCCTTTTGCCAACTAACATTCCATATGATAATATTTTCCTTTTTGTTTCGTGCGCATGCCACTTGTTTTTTATCTTGTGGTTGCAGACGGACAAACACAGTTCGTTGATTCAGCAGGATATGGATCAGGGAGATGTAATACTGTGTGACGGTATGTTGCAAATTGGATCACTGTGATAATTAACTTTTAATACAGTCTTTGGTCCGGTGCCAATTGCGATAAACTAGGTCGAGACAATAGTGTGTTTGATAAATGAGATTGGTATACATACACACATGTCTCTTTGTGTAAGAGAAAATTCCCTTGAACTTTAAATGCCGCATTGTCGCTAATGTTTTATCATTGACAAATCTGTTGTGACGTCAACTAAACTTGAAATTTATTGTTGAAAATGAGCTTCTAATATTTTTGTGAACGATTAATATAAATTATGGGAATTATTTCAGGAAAGTTACGAGATGATGAAAAGAGTTCTCTGGGATCTCGTTGTGAGAAGAAAAAACTCTAATAAAAATGAGCGAAAGTTGTAAATTTGGAGAATGAAGAAATGTATGTTTATGACGAAGTTAGCTAAGTGAAATTTTCTAGTCCTATGACTTGATTAATACGAACCACGCGCAAGTTGACGGAGAAAATAAAATTCAAACAAAAATAGATGTTTATGTAATCCATAAATGTTTATTTACTGTGACAAACACAATAGCGAGTGTAAAATACTTAACTTTTGAAACAAAGGAACAAAAAAACAAGAGAGAATAGGATTGTTGTTGATTACAAGGCTGCATTCGATTTAGGATTGACATTATTGAGGTATTGGCACGCTCACCCACTCTAAATCCGGAAATATGTCACATGTAAAATTCGGTTGTACTAGTGATCCCTCAGGACAGTTCCACAGTTCACCAATGTCTTTGTTGTTTGACGCAGCGGCAAATATTTTCAACCGACTGGGCATAATTAGATTCTCATAAAGAGAAACATAGGAACTAGTGAGTGGCACCTTTGTACAATACCTCTGAAAAACATAAATTGTTTGAGACAAAACCAAACAAACCAACAACCATACAATAAATATACATTTGAAAATTATACTCTCTGCCATAGTAACAGTTAGATGAAAAAAAAAGAATAATAGTATGTAAAACCTGTGCATATGCCAGATAAAAAAGTTTATGAATATCTAATTTTAGCCAGGGAAGACGCTTGAAAGAAGTTGATTCCTTTCCAGCCAAAGTTTCGTGAGCCAATCTCACACCTATAACGTCAGACAGTCTTTCGTTCACTGTTGCTGGCGGAATCTGTTTAGAATTAATTTGAAATTATGAGGAAATAACACACAACATAGATTCAATCGCAGTATTTCATAAAGAACAACAATAATTGTTTTACCTTGATGCGAATGTGTTTATTAGAAGCTGGTAATGTCATATTTATTGGGTCCTTAAAAAGAAAATTTTTGTGACAGTTAATGTAATCTTCGTAAGTTGTATAATCAGATCTCCTCAGCGCAAATGTGGGATTATTTGCTCCACTCCAATAACGGAAACCTAAAAGTTTTATTTGGCCCTTTAATTAACGAGTTTTTTTTACATAAAAAAAACTTCTCATAACAATTAGCAGCTGTTATACTTCAATAAAATTATATTCTTGATTGGATTTTACCATTTTCATCAAAGAAATGTGCGATTTCACGTGCTATAAGATTACCAACGGTTGCAAATTTAAGATAATCAAACTCATCACTTTGTATCATGTGTGATATGTCAATGGCTCCAAAGGGTATAAGAATAACATTCAGACTGTGAATAGCTCGACTGAGTGGTTGGAATGGCTTAGCAAAGTATGTCCAACTGCGAAAATATACAGAGAAAGAAATATATAATTAATACGATTAGAGATAGATAAAAAACGGCAGTCGATGATTAAACATCAATTTTAACTTACAGTTGTTCAGGATCACTTGGTATTTTATTTATGATTCCGTACATATCTTCTCTCAATCTTTTCATCAACCATAAAGTGCTGTCAAAGAATTTGTCTGTTATATTTATGTTTACCATGTTTTCAGAGTACAAATTTTTAGGGCTCAATATTTGTATGGCTGCAATTTTTTTCATCAATTTATTACGATATGCTTGTGCTCCTCGTTGTAAATTCCCAAATTTCTTTTTTAAGGTCTCTTTTAAATCCATAAATACTTTGTTTATCTGCCAATAAATCAGTTGATGTTAATATATTGCAATTTTTGTATAATTAATAATGAATCATTTTGTTCATACTGTTGAGTTCATGAATCCGATTTCCTTCTCAGTGAATGATGAATGATAAATACGAGAGGCGTCATTTGGTAAATAATTCATTGCGATATGCAAACATTGTTTCTCTGAATATCCGTTTGCTTTAGGTTTAACAAACTACAATTAAACAGTTTTCTTAAGTAGTCGAAAATATGAAATTTGTGGATTCGTTCGAGTTTATAAGATGATGAATCACTTACTTGTTCATATAAATTTTGTGCGTGAAGCCAGTAGAGAGCATTGTGGATTTTATCTTTATCCACAGTAGCTAAACCTTTCAAAACGTTTATTAAATCAACTTTCATATAAATTTGTAGTTCTGTATAAGATGTCCAATTTTTTTTCGTGATTGTTTGAATTAATTCCATCCAATTTATCTGAGAAAAGATCCACATCCAACCATTACTTCATGAAATATTTATTTCAAAAAATTTGTTACTAAATTGTGATTGGAAAAATTAAATTTACAAATCCAATCTCTTTCTGAAGAGTATCGATAGTGATGATTGAATATCTTTTGGACTCGTAGTTCTCATGAATTTCATTAATCCGTGGATAATTCTATAATGATTAAATAAACAAATATTAAAATTTTGAATCTCACTGACTTGATCGGACTTTCAAATGGTTATTTCAATATACCAAAAACACTTTGATAAGCAGACTATGAATTTCTGTCACAATTTCGTCGGTTTGATTGGAAGTATCGAAAATTTTAACCGTTTGTGCGATAGATTCTCGTAAATGTGTTTCATTGTTCTGCAAATATAAAATGCATTAATATCTTGCTCTAAAATAATTTGTATGATTCACAAGACATCACCTTGCAAGCTTGATAATCTTCATGTAGCTTTTCTAAATCAATATTATTTGAAAGATATTCATCGTCTTGCACGTCGCACAAATTCTTTTCGAACTTCTCAAATGGACTCTGATTATTAATTACTGGTCCTAATCGTAAAATAAATTTCTCAGGATCTTTTTCGTCGATATCAGGAACAATATCAAAGAGCACTGGGCTATGATAAAAATATGTTGGGAAAATTATCAATCAGACGTAGACGAATAATTTAATGAAAAATGTGATGTTACTTATTGTGAAGCATCATTTGAGCGATTAATTGTGTAATTTCTGGACCACGAGCGTTTACTGTCAATAAATGTCCAATGTTCATCAACTTTTCTCTGGCTGTAACGAAAAGGAAATAAACGACTAAGTGACACTAATGTTTTCCTACAAATCTAAGTAGAAAATGGTACCCTTCAATACCTTGCTGAATTTTCTCATCTTGTGTTGTATTTTGATAATATTTAATGCAACTATTGTAATAGTTCTTGAAGCTCGAGTATTCGTTATTCTTAGATCTTTTCAATTGACCTGTTGGAAAAGAGATAAGAAATTGGTTGCGACTTGGGAATTGCTGTGTGGAATTCTCTTGGGGGTTGGATAAAGATTAACTACTCACTTTCTATTCTATCATATGCCTCATGAACTAAATTTCTATCATTTATCTGTGGATCTGCTTCCATACCACCGCAAGCATATTCATAAAAATCATCACAAACATCTGCGGAATGATTCATGTAAGACATTATTCGGCTAGCAAATTGTTTGCAGCGTCCTGAAAGACACTCTCCATCAGTTGTGTTTTCATCTGATGTCGTCACATCATTAATGAGTCGGTCGAAAGTATTGGGAGTTGATTGTTTCTGTTTTTCATCGACATAAATACCAATTGTAGTTGCATTTGGATTTCTATCATTAGAAGTTTGACTTATCGTTTGATTCTCAACTTTATCAGTGTCAATTCCTTCTGTAACTGAAGTTTCAATTGCAGTTTCAGACGCAGAAGCATATGTGATTGGGTTATCAGAATTCTGTTTTGCAGGCCAAGCTGCATCTGTTGATATTCGTTCGAATTCTGTGGTGTCATTATTTTCATTGATAAAAGTTGTGGTGGATTCGAATTCATTCAACCAGTCCTCATCCATTCCTGTGTTTGATATGTTCGTTAGGTTGCCATGCCATGTAGAAACTAAAATTGTATTTAGAGAAGGAGAACCATCATCCTCTTTAGCTTTAACTTTCTGTCTAGGTTCGTTGGTACTTTCAGAATTAGTTGCTGCGTAGTTGCTGGTTTCAGTTGATTCTTCGGAGACTGGAGATATATCAGTCGACGATTCTGTTGTAGAAGCAACTGAGGATTGGTCAATCTCTCTACTTTGCGAAAATCTACTCTCAATTATGAATGGCCTTGTAGTATTGTTCGATGAGGAAGATGATAAAAGTTCAGTTTTCGTAGACGATTGAGTAGACGATTCGTTTAAGTCAGGAGAAGATGGTACTCGGTCATCTATAGAAGACTGAGAAGTAATTTCACCAGATGTTTCTGTTCCCAGAGGAACTATTGTTGAAATTGGAGCAGCAGGTTGTGATTTAGAAGCTGATGATATCGATGATGATTCAAAGTCGTGTGGAGTTGTAGATAAAGATGGTTCAATACTTCCATTCATTGGCGATGATGTTTGTGTACTGTCCCCTGTTTGTGTCGACGACGTCATGTAACCATTCGGCATCCATTTCCATGACCGTTGGCCTCTCGTTGATGACATTCCTGCATTGTCCCAATTTTCCTCTGATGATTTTGCAACATTATTGCGGACTGTAGTCGATTGTGTTCTGACATTCTGCGTGGATGTCAATATGGGGTCAATGTTTTCAGGGGATGATGTCGTTGACAATTGTCCTTGATTCGAATTTCTTTCTGATGTTGCAAAAGTTTTTTGTGTTGTACTTGAAGATAGTCCGGTATTCCGAGAGATTGATGATGAAGTGTCGATATCTCCATCATAAAATATTGGTCGTCCAGCATTATTAGGAACTATACTCGCGAATATTGAGACTTTTTCTTCAGTCTCAGTCGATGATGGTCTGAAATTCCAGGAAGTTGTTGAGGATAATGGTTTAATGTTGCTATCAGTATTGGTCGTTGATACCTCGGAATCCCACATCTTGCGTGGTGAAATACGAACGTTGTTACGAGTTGAAGTTGATGGTTCGGTTGTTTGAGGAGTAATTGGTGGAGACACTTTATTAATCTTTTGTGATGATGTTTGAACGTTATTAGGAGTTGTATCTGGTGGATCAGTTGTTTTAAAAGTAATTGTCGATAAGATTCTATGAATCTTTCGTGTTGTTGTTTCTTCAATGACTTGACGGTTTGTTGATTTGGAAGGTTCCAGTTTTTTAGTAGTTGTAGGTGTCGATCTATCACCCCCAATTGTAGTCAATGAGATAGGCGTCACTGGATGCCTGAATTTCGTTGTTGGAGTAGTGGATTCCTGCAAGACACTCTTGTCACTTGTTCTTCCTTTCTCTTGGAATTGTCTTCCAGTATTTGGATTATCTGATCCATCATATTCATCACGTCCAGTATTGCGTCGCAAACTTGAGTTTTTCCAGGGAATAGTCGCTAGAATTATTATAACACAAAGTATAATGAACAAAAACATTGTTACAACACAATTCCGAAATGATTGATCACGTCCGTGCAATTTATGTAATTCATTCTTTGTAACATCGTACGCTGCCGCAGGCATCGTCAATTCGGAAAATTTGATATTATAAAAACAAAAAATTCTTCGTTGTTACGATCACACTATTTGTTACTTAACACGGCTGAGCAAATCTTGTTACTAATACTTCAACGACTGTTGTTCTGCAGGTCTTTAGGTATAAAAAAACGCTGGATGTGGTTTTGATTGTGGCATCCGTTCGCCCACAATCACCAGACAAACATTAAGGAAATAATTGTACAGGAAAATTTTTATAAGTTACTTATGTATATCAATAATAATATTTTATAATACAATTATCACAGATATGTAAGCTACAATTTCTTTCCTATCGTAAAATGCTTTGGGCGCATTGCACGGACTATGGCAATTATTCGATCTAAAACTAAAAAACAACAAAAGGGGAAGATAGAAATGAAAAAAACATCTACGAGAACCTTAAAATTAAAGTAAAAAAAAAATATTTATATATGTATATATGTATATACATATATATATATATTTATATGTTCATATGTAAATATTGAAAATTTTATTTATTCCACACAGGTGGGTTGTTGTATGGTTTGAAAATCAATTTCAGTTCTCATATCATCCTCTAACGATTCAGGTCGGATCAACGACTCAATTGTGGAATTTATTTCTCTCGTGATTGTAAAACTTTCAACGAGTATTTTTTTATCGCACGATTCGTCATCAAAATCGCTCAATCGTAAATGATCTGGTGACAGCTGTGAAATGGAAATAAATGAGTAAGTTATGATGGATATTATTGACAATTGACAATGATCAAAAATAATGTTTAGACTTAATATTGAACTTACCATTCGTTTATCCAATTCATCCACCTTTAATTTTTCTTTATCAACAATTCCTACCACCGATTTTGTCACCATTTGCCGTTTTGGCGTTGGCTTTCGTGGTTTGAAAGTTCCTGATGCCTTCCTTGGTAATTGCGAACTCGAATGCTTCTTCACTTCCATACTTTGATCACAATTATGTGTCATTAATTGATCTTTACACTTAAAGGTCTGTGGACAATTATGTTATCATGATTAAAAATCAATTAGTAGGATAAAATAATGATTCAAAATAGAATGAACTGATAAAAATAAATCTTACATGGGAACAGATTTCACATTTTAGACTGTGTTTACTCATTTCATGGTGTTTCAATGCTTGAGCACGATGAAAATGTCGATTGCAATGACTGCAATTGAATCGTTTGATGTTACTGTGCGTTAATAGATGCCTCTTTAATTTATCAGGTCGCGAGAACTCGCTCATACAACCGAGATAGCCTCGGAATGGACATTTCAATCTTTTAGTTAAATCATGAATGAGCATATGTCGACCAAGTCGGTCTTTTCTTTTGAATCTTGCTGGACATTGTGGACATATAAATGGTGTTTCTTCGCTATGAATTAATTTGTGATTGGCAAGGTATTGCTCAGTTTTAAAGGCTTTACCACAGTCCTCACATGCAAATCGTGCTGATGCAACGTGAGTTTTTAAATGACGTCGCAGAAATCTCTCAATAAGAAAACTCTTTCCACAATGTGGACACGCGTAATCATGAGTTGTTGTTTCAGTATGATGTTGCAATGCTTCGAGATTTGAAAATGATGATTTACAAATGGTGCAGCAGTAATACTTTTCCGTGGTCTTCTGTTTTTGGACGGAGTGAACGTATTGATGAAGCCCAAGATCGGATAGGGTATTGAATACTTCACCGCACACATGGCAACGATATTCTGAGCGTATATGATTTCGTGTGTGCTCGAGAAAATCATCTAATTCAGCAAACATCATGCTACAACTGCTCTGTACACATTTATAAACCTTCAATGTCATATGCGAGACTATTAAATGACCCTTCAGCGCTTTATATGAATCAAATATTTCTTTGCAGAATTGACAATGATAGGTACGATCAATGCTACCATCAGCTGGTGCTTCAGGTGGCAATGAATGAATTGCTGTACCCGGCCACACTTTGTGCGATGACATATGTTTTTTTACATTAGATTTTTGTGCAAATGCACGACCGCAAACAACACATTGATATGGTTTTTCACCAGTATGTGAACGCTCATGTTGTTGCCAATAAAATTTTTTTGCAAATTGCTTTTGACAATAATTGCACTTGTATTTCAAATTTTGTTGTGGACTTGTTGATAATTCATTCTCCTGTTCATCAAATGTCTCGATAACATTATCTAATGAATTGTCCATCGATATCATTTCGTGTGATGGTGAAACATCGAATGACGTCGGTTTTGCTGATTCTTCATTAGAAAGTGCTTGATGTACATTATCATTATCGACTTTGAGTAGATTGTCATCAGTGATTGTTGATGGTGTTGTGAAATTCTCAAGATTATCGGCGCTGAGGATAATTGGTACACCAAAACCCGTGTCTGTTGTCAAGAAACTCGCACCTTCTTGATCCATGTTAAATAACATATCAGATTCCTCAAGAATAATTGGTTCTGTAAGCTCGTCTGCTTGGATGAATGTCTCTTGTGGATTAAATTGAGCTGCATCTTGGCATGGATCATCTCTGTGTACTTGCACACTGCTGTTATCATTAACTAAATACTGACTTAAATCTACTGTTTGATCTTGTTTCTTCATATGTGTTCTTTTGTGCAAAAGGAACATGTGCAAGGATGTAAATTGGCACTTGCACTTTCCACATTGGAATATATCCTCCTCATCCTGGTCAACAGCTACTAAAACAAGATTAAATTATCAGACTGATCATTGCTCCGAACAAAATAATTACATTACCACAATCTGCGGACTTTTCTACACAACAAGACTTGATAGTTACCTGATTGCTCGACTTCAGTAATGAGATTATGTGAATCAAGTAAAGATTGTACAGTGGAACTGTCTAAAGAGACGCCTGAAACCAATAAATTACATGGCATATACCAACATCGCTGATTGAATACTTGAAGCACATGATCATAGTCACCGACATTGTAAATGAATTCATCAGCAGGTTCTAACCCTACTATACATTCATAAATTTTTAGAATATTAAAATGATATTTCAATATTTACCTGAAAGTGCGTCGAATATCGATTGCGCCATTTATCACAATCGTATCAATACTTCATGATAAAAAAAGGTATTTCAATGATTTTTATATGCGATTAATTTGCTGTCTATAAATTTTTGATTGAAAAACATATCAAAAAATTACTCCTCTGACACAGCGTTGTCTCATACTGCGGCCCATCATCAAACAGTTCCCTCTTTCTCACTCTTTTATATCGCTGTCTTTGTCGTATACAATCGATATCTCGAAGCTATGAAGATGAATTTTCATTAATCGTCAGGTGCCGGAGTTTTGAATGAAACTCGTGCCGCCATCTTCTGAGTTTTTTTGTAACACAATTTTCCGATTTTTTAAACATCTGATCAATCAATTTGAGGGGAGGAGGGAAAGAATTCTTCAATCTATATCGAGTTGTTCGCGTGTGTGCTGTGCAATACGCGCGTAAACATAACCTAAAGGCGCGAAATGTATCATTGAGTGATTCTAACCTAAAAATTTATTCTCGTATGTTCGATGAACGTTCATTTGTGTACTTAGTAAACAATTTTCAAGATTTTTTATTTCATTCACATTTACTGAATAATTTTTTCGATTAATTGGTATTGTTGGGTTGAATTGACATTCACAAAATGGCAACAATATTAAGAGTGAAACGTCGAAATCATCACGAACCTCTGGACGCTTTTTATGTTGCTTGTAAGAGGCAAAAACTTGAAGGGGTTGATGATCATGCTGGATCTGATGAAGCTGAAGCACTTACAGCTGTCGCAAAATTCGCTGGAACTGTAACAGATCAGGTATAATGAGAACTGACCTGTTGCCTTTTTTTTATGTAGATATTGGTGTGATTTCCCTGTGAATGAAAACATTTTACCTTTTTGGAATGTTTATTTCTCTTTGATATCTGTTGATAATTGATTCATGTTTATTTTTACTTATTCTAGGTGAGTTTTTGGTAAATTCTCAGTGAAAAGTTGTTTTGACCTGATGAAAGCTGAAGGAAGAAAAGTTCAATGGAATGCTCTGGATACTTCACAGAATTTTCCTTTTCTTTTATCTGAGCAGTGAGTGGCAAAAATTGGTGTACTTTTATTGATTAATGAATTTATTTTAGGAAGCCAACGTTGTGGAACATCTTGCAAAGACCCTCACAAAGGAACAACTGAAAGTAAATTATAAACAACATGTAGTTGATATTATTAATAAAACACGAATGAAAACTCAAGAGGAATCGCGTGAGAATCGATACAAAGTTGTCAACAGTTTTCGGTCAATGGGTACTATAGATATTGAAGAAATTGATGATAAAGGAATGACTGTGATCGATGTAGAAGATTCTGTTTCTTGTTCAATGAAAGAATCTCCCAATAATGAAGTGAGCAATTATCTATTTTGCATAATTTTTCATTTTACTTTATTTATTGCTTCTGTATAATGAATTATTTTCTTTCAGAATCCGGCTGCGTACGTTTACGACTTGTATTATACACAAACTGAAGAGCACATGACACCTGATGATTATTTTTCAATTCGTCCAATGGATCAAGAATTAGTTTCCGAAACTTATCGAGACACCGCTCTCAATTCGGATCATGGAGAATCCGAAGATTCGAATTCAGAGTCCAATTGGCGTAATGACTATCCAGATTCAGATCATTCTGAAGATTCTATTGATGAGGATGATATTAAAGAGGCCGTTTCGAGATTGAAAGTTGATGGCGATGATTCTGATTTATCTAGTGAGGATTCAGAATTTGCGTATGCACTCGATGAAAATGATGTGAATAATTACGGATTTAGATATGCTAAATATAAAGCTACAATGAAAAAAGAATTAGGAGAAGATCACAGCGATGATAGTGATTGTGGAGTTCGTATAACAGAAATTGATGATGATGATGATGGTGAAGACAAGGATGATGAGGATGGTGATGATTATTTCGATACATATAATGATGATGATAATGATGACGCCAATTAGATATTTCACACATTGCATTGGTCTTTCTGCTCTACTTCAAAAGTCTGATTCATCTAGGGTATTTCTTTGTAAATAATTCCATAATTATGTTGTAATATTTGGATGATAATTAAGTAAATAAAAAATCATTCTTTTTTTTCATTGTTTTCATATGTTTATAGATTTATTATATATTTATATAGATATATTCTTGTATGTGTAAAATTCACCTATCAAAATAAAAACAATGACAGTAAAGCCCAGATATTGAGACGCTTGACAAGAAAGGAAGAAAGTTTAATATCGTTTTCTTTTTTACAATTCTTAGTTTTTCTTGTAATTCTTATTGGGAATAATGGAAGAGATAGAAAGAGTGAGATTAAAAGAGGAATGAAAATAAAAGAATTGTCAAAGCGTCTGAAAATCAGGGTAGGGCGAGTCAACGCTATGTATTACAGCGAAACTTTTATTTTTTTTTATATTTTAATTAATAAATTAGCCTCCCTGTGACGTAATATAAAATTACGCGACACTTCTCGATTTTTTTTTGTTTAATCACAGAGTGTATTTCCAACGATTGTTTGAAGAAAAAAATAAACAAAAATTCATAAGATTTTACTACAGACTATTCAGATCCGTAAAAAAAAATATATATATTTGCAATCAACGAGCAAAATGTGACATAAAATTTTTCAAATTTAATTCAATTTGAATGAAAACAAAATATGGGTGATACTTGTTCGTCAGTAGCGTCAAAATTTCATCTCAATATTCTTGTCTTCATTAAAACACAATACGAATCATGAAATTCCCACAAATTACTTTTCATGCACTGAACAAATTTTCATATTCTCAATTATTGCGCTCGGACATCAATGTCTCATGCTTATTTTTTTGTTTTTGCTGTATTGTTTTTTGCTGTTTTTTTTGTTTTATATAATGATTTCATCATATATGATATGAGTACACTGCGTATACATGTAACACTGGCCTTAATTCTAATTTATACAATCGTGCGCTCGCATTGGAGAGAACAACGCGCGTCTCTAGGCAAAGATCCCTTTTCTTCATTTAATCACTTTTTTGATGCGTTAATTTTCATTTTCATTAATTTTTGATTATTCATTATTGAATTTGCACATGTGCAATATAATTTCATTGACGAAGATGCAACTTTTACCTTCATACATGATATTTTGTTATTGTTTTTTTTTTTTCTTCTATACGAGATACATAAAATCACAGAATGTAAAAATTCATTTTAATCGCAGAATTATAATTGTTTAGTCAATGCAAATAATATGACATGGATTTATTTTTTTTTATATCTGAGGCGCGTACATAGTGTCAAGTGAGGCGCGCGTTAAATATTAATTCCATATGCAATCAGATATACATATATACTATGTATATATACATATTCAAATACATATGCATATATGTATATATATGAAATGTTGTTATATTGCAACGTAACTTAACAGATTCACAAGCTGAGATTGGTATCATTCAGGATCGTTATTACCGTACGTGTTATGGTAATACTCTAACTCTCCCGCCTACTGTACAACATTTTACACTCACGTCATTCAATATCATTTTATTTTCAATTCTTCCATTTATTTTAAAATTATTCTTTCCCATTTCCTTAGGTATGCTGATCGTTTAATTACTATTTCCTACGAGATTATTCAACGAGTCATGAGATTGCGTACCGATTTGTCGGGTTCATTTTCATTTCTTACGATTGCTACTAAGTTTTTATCAACTTATTTCATTTTTTTCTTCCCTCTCACCGTCAAACGAGTGTCTCAAAAACCAGCTAAATTAATTATCCCACTCATTTTCACGAACGCTGGCCAATTAAATCCATTAATAATATTACTAATAATGCATTAAAGTCATCGCACAATTTTTCTCCTTTTTTTTATATATACATGACAATTCTACTTCTGTTTATAAAATCATTCAACGAATCTGAATAATTCTAGAGAAACACGCATTCACTTTCGTTACTATATAATGAAAAAAAAAAAAGAAAAGAATGAAAATTGTTTTCACATTGCCCTAATTCATATTTACACATTAGTATATACCGACTTAGTAAGTACGAACAATTCCCTGGATCAATAAAAACGCAAGAGAAAAAAAAAAGAGAAATCACACAATGTTATTCAACCTAAAATTCATTATGTCATTAATTATTTCGACAATGACGACGATTGGTGATAATTAATATTATAAACTGGCAACAATTAACAGTCCTATGGTTTCTCGATCGGACATATACCGCGATCGTGATTATCAGAGTTAAAAAAAATAATAATAAGGAATTATTTGCGAATAGTGAGAGCTATGATTTGTATTCTTTTTCCTTTTGTTTTTCATTCTTTAAAGAAGGGAAGCCTCGGTCCTGCCGCTTGGCGGGCTTGTCCTATGGCTATTCGAGTTATTATTGTTATTATTATTATTGTTATTACTCGCTTCGCCAGCATGACTTGAACAGTAGAATTTTTTGTGGGCGATAAACGTGCTCAGGTAATTGAAACTTATGTCACATGAGCGACAATATCGTGGACCAGTTTTGCTTGGATCGAGACTCTCTTCGGGTGGTGGCGTGTCTTCACGTTCTTGTTTCACCTTATTACCAATAGAAGGTGATATTGAAGCTTGGATTGATGATACTGGCGCAGGTGGAGGGATTGGTGGTGGTGGAGGTGGCGGTGGTGGTTGTGGACTTTTCCGCGTTTCAGATTTGCCATTTACTTGGACTTCACTTGGAATTTCTTCTGGTGTTGTAGCAGGTGGTGGTTCGGGTGTTGGTATTGTTGTCACATCATCATCAAGAACGCACGTGATATAATTTTCCTCCTTTATAAAGAATAATGTAATAATTATTTGAATGATCAAAGTAATGAATCTGATTATATTAACCTGGTAATTTATATGAATTGATTGATTGTTTGAGATTGGGACTCACTTGTAAATCAGTTCCACGTTTTTCAAAGTGCATTCTTATGTGGGTTCTCATTCCACGTAAAGTATTGCCTTTGTAACGGCAAATTTTGCAGCGAAATGCTTTGACACCTTGATGAGCATCCATATGTCGTTGCGCCGCGCCTGCAGTGGGACTTACTGCACCGCAAACTGGACATCTCCATCCTCCAGTTGGGCCACTTGAACACGTGTGCGTAGTTCCAGTTTCAATAATAACCTGAAATAATTTTCAAATACGATTAATTCAGTACAATTGTAGGATACGAAAATTAATTTGATGATTTGTTTGTTAATTGTTCACTACCAACCTTGCATTTGGGGCATCGTGAATGATGTTCTTGAGATTCGGGTCGTTTAAGACAATAGAATGCCTGATGAGTTACTAAATTATCCATTGAAGCAAATTTAATTCCACATGCGGCGCAAATGAGTTGAACGAGGGGTGGTGACGGTGTACCAGATGGCGGTGGACTCACCACCGTATTTTCTCTCGCTTGACAATAATGTTTTTTGTGCGCTACGAAATTCTCATGGCGACAAAATACAATATTGCATTCTTTACATCTTGAAACACCTTGTTTCACGAGTACACCGGGTACCGGAGGTGGTGGTAATTCTGCGAGACGTAGAGCTAACTCTGTATTTGGCGCTGACGGTGTAGTAGACCCACCAGTTTGTGAATTTGATACAGATCTTGTTCGTGGGCTTGCGCTGCCGCGCGATCGTGGACTTCCAGATGGTGGTAAAGACAATGGTTGTGGTGATACTCTATTTTCTTTTTCATCTGGATGTAGAACTGGCGAACGTCTGATACTTAAATCCAATGGCGTTGACGCTGCTGAAGATGGTGATGTAGGGGCTTGTGGAACAGATGCAACTGACGGTGTTGCCGGTTTATTGGCTATCCTAAGTACTTGTGGTGGTTCTACACTGGAATTTTGGCTTGGTGCAAGACCTCGAGTCATTGGTTGTAATGAACCATTGGGTAAAAGGAAACAGGCAGTATCCGGAGCCGGAAGTGATGGTGCTGCGAGAACACTGGCGTTTCTGAATAACGAGCATGGGACAATTAAAATTGGATTTGTAGGTAAAGCAAGACAGGGTTGAGGCGGTGGCGAATCACCAGGACTCGAACTTGTTGGTGGTGATGCTTTGGCAGCAACAGGTTGTGGTGCATCTTTCACCACATGCCTAGTATTGCAATAATGAGTCTTATGTGCGCGATAAGTCTTGAGTGAACTGAATCTAATGTCACAATTACGACAGTAACGCTCGGCTTCTTCGTTCACTGAACCGTTTACAGCGACAGTACTGTTGCTGCTCGTAATTACATTGGTATTAGTCGGTGATTGTGGTACAATGGTTGGTGCTGGCGATGATGCGTGCATTCGCATGTGACGATTGAGCGATACTTTTTTGTCTGCACTGTAACAACAGTGTGGACATGCATACGCTTTCCGTACTTCATATTTTCCAGATTTCTCATCGTCATCGTCATTAGCACTTTCGTCATCTAATCGTGGCCGATGGGCGCAATAGAAAGTTCGATGTGCCTCAAGTGTGCTTGCTGATGAAAATCTGATACCACATGGTGGACAAATGAGTGGCATTGGTCGCGATGGCTCAACAGTTAATGATTCTTTTCCATCAGTGGGTAGAACAAATAGTCGTCCAGATGCAATTGCATTTTGTAAACCAATTGGAAGTGGTGGAGTTGGTGTTGGTGGTGATACACTATCGGGTTTGATTGTAAGTGCGGCTACAGTTGCAGGTCTAAGTGCAGGATCTGTAGCGAGACTAGCATTTAGTCGAAGTCGTGGTGCTGTATCATCGTCCAATCGCATTTTCTTTGGATCAGGCGTTGTGAGACCATCAGAACGTCGTGATTCATCAGAGTCCCTTCGACTGTCACGTCTACATGTCGTTGACGATGATCTACTTGATTCATTATCTTTTGGTGTTGGTGAATGACCATCTTCATTTTCATTTTTCAATAGCTTTGGACTCGTTAATCTTCGTAATTTCGCTCCGCGTTGTTCTCGCAATAACTTTGCAAGTTCAAAATCTTCAGCTAAATGACTGAGAGTTTTTCGTGCGTCTTCAGATAAAACACTAAGTCTCAATCGAAAATCTTCAGCAGTTGAATTGCCAATTATCATAGGTGTCACAACATTCAGTCTTGGCGGTGGTGGAAGACTTGTGTCCTCTTCAACATTAGTTGGCGTTGGACTGGAAACAGCAGAGCCACCTCCATCAACACCACTGCTCACCGACGGAGTTTTCTCCGAGTCGCTCCACTCCTCATCTTCCCCTGAAAAAATAGAATCAAAAAACAACCATTAACACTTTGTAAAATAGAACAAATTTACAATAACAAAAATTATATTCGAATAATCAAGTGTTACATTTGATATAAATTTTTCGCGATACCATCGGGTAAGGGATGGATTTGCAGGATCTTGCAATATACATTGAAATAATCAACTACAAAAAACAAGATATGGATATCAACAGAACTGATACATGTGGATTCCACGCTGTCCACAATCCCAATGGAAGTTATCCCACTGGTGTTTACAGCTCTTTCCCTATTTCATCCCCACCTAAACTACCCTTAGTATCATCCCCCATCTGCGCGTGCGCACATTCGAATTATGATACACACTTTCCCATGAGATAAAAAAAAAGAAGGCAAATGGGCGAAGTACACAGTAAATTATCTAACGCATTCATTTGACAGTTGGAAAAAAATCACACAAATGACATGTCCTTGAGTGCACATACACCAACTATGTGTATATTCTGATCTCCATTCGTCGTCGTCGTTGTCGTCGAATTATCCGGATACTTTAATTGCCTCCTCGGGCGAGGTCCTCGAGGAGTGAGATCCATGACCCGATTGTCGACGGTCTTCGCCTTCTCTATCTCCCTTTATATTTCTCTCTGTTTCTCTTGTACATTAAGTTAGCTCTTTCTCTATCCATTTCATTGCTCTCTCTCCGTTAAAGTTTGCTTTCTCACTTTACTCTTCGTTGGGCTATCCGTCGGTCGCATCTCACGTGGCACCGCGCCGTGTTCCCGGCTCTGTAAATAAGCAGTCATCGATGGATCTGCCGGGAGTGCTGGCAGCTTTCGCTCTTTCTCTTTCTCACTCCTGCGGGCCCGCAGCGGCCGTCGGCCATTCTTAATTGCACGTGCATGCAACCGATCTTGAGAAGGGGCGAGAGGTGGGTGAGGTTGAGTGAGTGAGTGAGTGAGTAAAGTAAGAAAGGGAGAAGAGTTCACCATATATATATGTATGTAACAAAAACACATGCACACACAAACACCCTCGCTATATAGTCAGGGCGAGCAATATATCTCGAAGCCAGACTAGGTGGGGTGACGGAGGAGGGCGACACGGCCGCCATTAACATATCCGCGGGCTGATAAGCCTTTCTCAGAACCGATACCGCCGCATTCGTTCTCTATATATGTGTATGTACAACAATATATATGTATATCTATAGATGAATATATATTTCTTGGTTAGAGTTTTCTTTTGTATTTCTCTTCCTCATTTCCACTCAATTTTAGTTGGAGATCCAAGTGAAAATTGTGCAATTTCAATATGTCATTTTCATTTGGTGAATTTTATTGTGAGAAAAAATATTTTCTTCAAGTTTATACAGTTGTGAAATTAATTTTGATTTGGATTAATTTTATATGAGATGAATATTAATAATCCGCAATGTTTTTAGATAAAATCAAACCTACAATTATTAATTTACTCAAGTTGGGGGGTGATTTGCCAGATAAATTCGACTGCTTCAGTAGAAACAGTCCCAGAATAACTTGTTTATTAATTAATTCCACGAATAGATGAAAAACCAACTCAATATCTGGAAAGCACTAAAAGGTGAATCACTTTGATGTGGGTTGGGTGATAGTAGATAGGAATGCGAGGGAGAGAATAGTTCTCGACTTCGTTTAACACAATTAACTATTCATAAGATATGAATTCTCCAATTTTACCATGAATTTAGATGAATGAAACGCTAACAAATTTACTAAATTTACAGCAATTCATGATTCAATGAAAAAATTCATATCTCAAAGCTGACTAATCATACACAACTCAATCAAGAATGATTCTCTTCGTCAGTTTCTTATCTACAATCAACTTACTCACAACTATATGACCTAACCCTTGTCATAACCAAGCTATTCAATTAATCATTAATCAAAGACTCTGCATGTCATTCAAACAAACTATTCCATCATATTTATTACCCCCTGGATAATAAATCCATCATCTCTACTCTATACCAAACACATCAATAAAATAATTGCACAAAATAATATCCAATTAACAATCGCAGATAATTCTTCCAAACATTTGAAATTCTCTCAACAGTAAATCAATAAAATTCAATTCAAATTAATTTCATTCCAACTGTTGCAAACTTCATCGCAAAACCAACACATTAATTTCTCCATCGTGTCAATCAATTGCTCCACTCCCAAATATGATAACCAATCAAATCCATTATCATATCCCATTCATATACAATTTCAATATTTATTTCTACCACGTCTTTCTCATCTCTTTTTTTTTTGATTCGTCTCGAAGTTTTGAGTGGCTCGTTTTGTACGCCAGCTTTGGCGCTATGCAAATAGGATCCTGATCGTGACGTGGACCAACACGCGACGTTAACGGACCAAGTAAGACTTCTTCTTTCATCTTGTCTCACTCTATCTTTTCCTCTTTACCTTGAAGCTTTCTCCTCTTGTGGCACGACCCGAGTGTCGTTCCTCACATTGTATATGTATATGCACTACTGCTCAGTCTCACCACCCTCTTTCAGTTTGAGCTTGTGCTCTACACGCGCGGAGATATGCTAATGTGGTGTGCGGTGATCGTGACACCGTTGCTGCTAAGTGAGAGCTCAAGTCCCAACGAGCTTCTTTCTTCATCTTCTTTTTCCTTTTTTTTTCTTCTCTTTATTCTTTCTTCTTTCTCATTCTGTTTTCTTCGTTGTCGTATACTCATTCCTCGTACTCATCTTATTCTTATTACAAAATGAATAACAAGAACTTTATACGTGTATAGGTTAGGTATTGAAAGAGAACTCCCTCAACAACCATCTTCATCTACACTATCCTGCTGGACAACTTCTATTCCGAAGGTTCAGAATGACGACAACTTCTTCATCCAATGCATACACAGATGCAATAAAAGAAATTGTGATAGCTGATTGAATACTCTTGCATTGGAATCAAATATAACCTGGAAAAATATAATAATTTATTTATAGAAGATGAATAATGACAATGAATAAATGATACATAATAATAAAAATTCTGTGGATAAATAATAAAAAAGACAAAGAGGAAGGTGGAGGTTGTGGTGGTGGTGGTAAGGTTCATGAATAATGTCTTCAAGGCGATCGCGACTTCTTGGAACACGCGACGTTCTACCATATACTCTACACGAGTTCCTGAAGAACGATGAGATCTCCAAACTCTGTTCAAAAACAATTTTTTGTTTCTGTTTCAAATGCAATGAACAATATTGCTTCTTTCTAACTTGTATAGTTTTTTTTCTTGTCTTTGTTATTTCTTTCATTGTATCTTTTCATTGAGATGTCTCTTGCACACGTTAATTGATTATTTCTATAATATCTCAACTGTATAAAGTTCTTTGTGACAATTTATCATGAAAAGCCAGTTGACCAGTTCTGAATGATAAAAATTGATTTCTTTTATATTATTAAACATTGGTAAATAATTTTTTAATTGTATATCATGTAGAGTTTGATATTAGTTGAGTTGAGGTGTTTGTGTTTATTGCTTCGCCGTGACCTCTTCATTCACAATCTCGTGACGCGACCTCGCAACAGATGTATATACAACGCAAGAGGATTCACTTAACGACAAGCATGGATTTTCGCGCTCTTTCTTTCTCTCATTTTGCTTTTATTTATATTCGTGTTAGTGTGTCCATTGAGAAGTGAAACAGTGAAGAGAAAAAAACATAAAAAGATGAACATGGGAATGAGAAGAAAAAAAATAAGAAATGGAAACGTCAATGTGTTTAAAGGGAGCGTTTGTGTGTACATATTGCACATGTGAACTTCCTCGAATAAAATGTATTGGATTAACCCTTATGACCTCTCCAGTGAATCGATGTCATTTGAATATATTCACTAGTAAAATTGCATTCCTCGTTTATCATTCCAACATTGGACATTTATTTTCTTTATACATAACGTCAGATTATTGTCGTAACGTATTTATTAATGTTCACATATGGATATTAATGTTTTAATTGTCTAAGATAAATCAATGACACGTGTTATATTATTATTATAATAAATTGTAGTTTGTAGATTATAATCAGTATTAATTGTGGAAGTTGAAGATATTATATGAAAAATTTATCCCGATCTGTCGGATGTAATTTTCTTGGTTCTATAACCAGAAGATTGACGACACTATTTAAAAAAGTCAATTTACTATCTTATTATATTAAACCCACACCCAAAAAAGCCTACGAAACTTTGAATACATAAAATAAACAAATGAATAAACATTGAAAAAAAAACTCTAATCAACAATAAATTTATTTGCCAACATGAAACAAAAATGTCTCCTCTAATAAAATGAAAATAAAAATGATTAAATATTTATTATTGGCATTTGCAGTGTACCAAACACTCTGCAGATTTCTTTATCAATTCCAAATGATTTTAGTGTTCTGAGACTTCGCACGCGTGCGATCTATTAGCGCAAGGTGTACATTCATGCAATCGGCGTGAAGCAAAAGAGCGTAAGATATAATATATATATATATATATTGGTTTGTATATATATATATTGGTTTGTATATAGGGATATAAAATAAGTGAGAGAGAATGAGAGGAGGAATGGACAGGGCAACGATGCACATTGAATATGCAGAGGTAGACGATGGTTTATACGTGTCGTCGATTAAGCCTCGAGATGGGGTAGTCATTAAGAGATAACGCTTCGTTGACACCGCTGGGACACTCAAGAGATAGTCTTGCCATGTTATATACAACAACAGCCTTTTACCAAGCAAAAGATCTCATGACTCTTGTTCGTCATTGCCAAATCAACTTGTGTTCTGTTGATGCTGTTGATGTTGCTTTAACATTCTTTCATTTCAATTGATTAACATGTTTTTATTTTTATCACACAATTTTAAAATTGTATTTCAATTGAATTTTATCAAAAAAATAATAATCAACAAATTTCATAGATTATTCATAATATCTAATAATTAAAAAATATTTCTAATATTTTTATTGTTATTGCAAGAATTATAAAACAATTTTGACAATTTGAAATAATTCAGATTATACAATTTGTAAAATTATTTGAAATTCATTTGCTGCTCTTTTTTTTTCTTTGCTGTAATAATTAGAGAAAGAAATTTTTTTTCCACCTGACAATTCCAACTAAAGCATTACAAAAACTGTCAATAAATCTTCATCTTTAATCGTTCTTTACAGATACAAATTAAATTGGAAAAAGTATTAAAAAAAACGAAGAAATAATAAGTGACAATTCTCAGGTCATTACCCCTATGTTTTCCCTTCAATTAAAATAATATAATTGGAGATCATCCAAATACAAAGTTTATCACCATAAACATCTCATGATTTTAAACTGGAGTTTAAGATTGATTGGATTCAAGATGGGAAACAAAAAAATAAATAGTATAGGTGGGAAAAGAAGAAAAAAAAAGGGTGATGCCTTGAAGACAAAGAATGAAGGGAAAGAAGGAAAAGAACAGAATAAAAAGAAATAGTAAAAGGAGAGTATGTAACTTCTCTTCTTCTCGCTAGGTTTGTTCTCTCACTCTCAAAGTTGCTCTCAACCGTAGCGATCTAATCTGACATTCCCGCGCTGCGTGCCTAATTAAAGATCGATATCTACCGATATTATTGCACTTCCCACCCTGCCTCTGCTCTCCACATTCACGTCCGCGCCTTTTACTCTTCCACCCCTCTGCGTCATACCCCTAGCAGGTTATTAAATTCTCGTATCTCGAAAATCTCACCAGGCCGGTCCTGCTTCGCTATCTGATCCGACCAGCCTCCGGCCTCGTTACCTTTCCCTCTCTTCCTCTCTTTCTCATCTTTTCTTTCGCATCTCTCTTGCTTCTCTTTTATTCATTTTTCACACACTTCTCTTCTTCCTTTTTTTATTCTTTATCATATAAAATTCCTTTTCCAATTCAATTGCGTTATTTTGACACTTTTCCAATTTTATAATTTGATAGAATATTAATATTTTATTAAATCTTGTGAGAAAAGTATTTTTTTCTCTTGAAATTATTGTAGTGAAGTATAAAATATTGCAGGATTATATTTATTGAGTTATTGATGATTTTAATTGTCATTGAGAGAAAACGTTTTATCATTCTATTAAAAATATCCGACAGGGTGGTGGCCTTGGGTAAGAAAGGGTGTGTTGGTGTCAGATGAAATTGGTGAAAACGAAATTTTGAATTAAATTCAATAGATATTTATTATTATCAAACATACTTGAACAAAAATATAATTTAATATGGATTCGTTTCGAAACGAATGAATAAAGATAGATTTTTATCAATCATTCATCAAGTCAGATGAGAATGGACAATTATCACCCACATGCAACTACACTTACATCAATTCAAGAAGCAAAAAGGAACGTCAGGTAGTCCAAACCATAAATTCAACAGTCATCTCATTCCCTCTTTCAATTCCCCAATAATCCATTCACTCATCATCCCGACATAATCATTCTCCAAATCATTAAATATATAATTATGAATTTCCAATATCAAATAAAAAAAATATGACAGCAGTACAGCAGAGAATAAAAACGCATAAAAATAAAAAAAATAGGTGAAGGACCCGTGTGTTAAATAGATAACAATCTCTTCCCTCTCACTAACCAAACGACATTCGAATCTGACTAGAAGGTGAACATGAGATGTCCCACTGTCCAAGCAAAACCAAGAAGAAAACCGATACGAAATCTGGTGGTGTCCATACCCAGTGTCACTACAAAACCAAAAACAAAAACAAAACAAAACAAAAATAACAAGAAAAAAAACCAACACCCCACCAAACCAACAACGACGTGGTAAAGAACAAGAAGAATATGAAATGGCAGAACGGGGATGAGGGCGGATGAACGCGCAAACCAACAAAAATAAAACAACTTTAATATATGCGCGTCAGGCTACCGCCGGGGCGATAATTGCCCAGCACACTGTGGGCTTCTGTCGAACGACAGCACCTTCACGTCTTAATGCTCGACACCAATGTCAACGAAATAAAACAAAGAAAAATGAAGTAAAGAAACAAAAAAACATATATATATATATATATACAACACATCATTTGGTCAATTTATTTTATTTGTTGGTGTTCAAGAGAGAAATAATAAAACTAAATGATACCATTTCAGTTGTCTTCTATTTATTCATTCGTTTTTCTTTTTTCCAGTTTGATGTTTACGACTATTAAGGGATTGGACAATGCTACTGAATCACGCACAGGTGCTGGCGGTCGCGAGATGATATTGTATAAATGAAAATAGGTAGTATATTGTAGCAATATGTGCCACAACAAGACGAGATCTGCATTAATGTCCGCACACAGTGTAAGAGAATCTACGTGCGAGATTGTGTATACATGGCCTCGAGCTTATACGACCAATCCGTGACTCTGTACCGTTCGATGCTTATGGTCCTAGCAGAGTGTCTATGTGATGGGGTAATAGCATATTGTGAACATATATCTATACATATATTACACACATAAACAACATTAACCCCTTTTACCAACCCTCTTTGGACCTATCATAAATTCCCTTCGATTTATAACACGTTAAATTTCTTTATGATCGTGTTTAAAAATTGTATCTTCGTTCGTGCACTCTGATGTCTACAATGTTCATCATAGAAAAAGGATTTTAATGATGATAATAATGATGATAATGATGATGATAGAATTGATATTAAACGGGTAGAGGAATTAGAATATTTCGAGTGAATGATTATAAATTAGGGTAAAAAAAAAGAATTATTAGTTGATGTATATAAGAGATGATGATAGTGCAAACAATATTTATGTGGAAATTTTTGTGATAAAATTTGTAATGTGAAAAAGTGTGTTGGTTTAGTGTTATATTTTTATTAGTTGATGTTGATATATTGCGAATGGGCGAGAGGGAAAAAAAAGTCATCTACTGACGCGAGTAAAATAATTTGTACAAAAAATTGAATGATCTCTTTGGTACAATGAATTACTTAATTGAAATTGATAAAATCAAAACATCAAAAAGCACCATCGACAAATTAATATTCTATTCAACACAATCACTCAACCATTCCACCAACAAAAATTTCCCCATAATACTAAAAAACAAAATCTCCCAATAATAAATATTCTCTAAACCCATAAATTCAAATTATTCGAAATTCCCACAACAAAATTCGTGCAAAACTCTCAACTCAAATCTTAACTCAATAGTTATAAATAATTTTTGGATAAAAGCGATAGAGGCAATTTCAAATGAGTCGTCGCAAAAGAATTTGAGGAATTTTATTTCATATGTTTATACACATACAGATATATGTGAAGAGAAGAGGGGAAATAAGAGGGGACGGGCGGGTGGTTAAAAGAAAAAGGCACTTAGTCGATGGCGGCGAGCTCTTGTCTCTTATCTCATGTGCGCCATTCACGTGGTGGAAGGCCTTATCTATCGTAAAAACTTCGACTTTAACCAGCTAGGGATCATAATCGGGACTTTATCTTTTTCAACGTCGCTCTCTCGCTCTCACTCACTCTCCCTTCATCTCTTGTTCTATTCATCTATCTTTTTCTTTCTCGTTCTATTGCCGTCGCATGAAAAGCTTTCTCCTCATCTCACTTACCAAAGCTATCACTGTCCCACTCACTCTCATACTTTTGTTCGTTGCCTTGTGCACGGTTATACTTCTCGTCTTGCTTTCCTCATCTGTCCCTGACTATCGGTTCGCTCTTATACGCTTTATCGTGAAACTTTAGACCTCGAGCGAGATCAAGAGACAGTTGGGAGCGTTGAAAAAAAAAAGAGAAACATATGACAAGAAATAAAAAAAAAATAATAATAAAGTTTGTGGAGAATGAACGACAGTGAAACATTCTTTTCAGTAGAGAGTTAAAATCGAACTATTTTTCATGAATATAAACAAATGGCTATGAATTTTTTTTTTTTATATTATTTTGCTTATTTGAAGTTTGTATTTTTGGTGTTTTGAAATAGTCAAATATTTTTCACATGACAAAAGAACTCTCAAAACAAAACAAAAATCTTTCAACCAACAATTAAACTGTTCCATAAAATCTGGAACAAACACATCAAATTAAATTTTTCATTAATCAACCAATAATTCTTTATAATAAACAAAACCACTGTATCAATAACCATTCATATTTGCAATTGAATAAAAAAAAATGAGTTCAATTGAATTTCCATCATAAACTCTTGTCGGAAAAGAAAAAAGAATGAAAAAAAAACAACAGTTGCTGTTGTGATTGTCATTCTTTTTCTCTTCTATCCGAAAGAGCAATGGAAAGAATCCTTTTAGTGGGTTTACGAGGTTGAACCAAGACAAGAGATATCAGTGGTTGTGACCAGAGCAAGTGAGGAAAAGAGGAGAAAAAACGAGAGGAGTCTTTCAGTGAAAGATACGAAAAGCCCGTCATATTGAAAACCATAATTCGTCTGGTGGTTTTCAACCCAACACTGAACGCATTTACAAACACAAATATTTATGCATGTACATGAATATACACGAACACACTTCAATGACCACTATCTCATCGCGTCACAATAAATACCAATTCCTGGAAGCTTCGAAGGTAGGTATATATACGTAGCCAAGTCACTTATGCTCACTTATCCAAAGACGCCTCTCTTCTCCACCATCTTCTTTTGCTGCTGCGTCATCTTCATACTTCTTCTCACTTCTTTTTTATTTTTTTTTGGGTTTCAAGTCCACCCTCAAGTCCGGCTCCGCGCTCTCACCCTATCTCCAACCGACGACGCTGATAAGCTCACAAGTAATTATTTCCGATAGCTTTCCGATATCTCCTTGTGGTTTATGCTTATGCTTCACGCAGCTGTTTTGATTGTGGATGTGGATATGTATGCACATTTTACCATCTCATTCTTTTCCTTTATTTTACTGTGATGCATTTATTTTCTTCACTCTTATTATTTATTTAATATATGTTTTATTTAACTATTCCCACTTATATTTGTAAATGAAATTAGACTGTGCAATCTTTTCACAAACTGACGAAGTTACGAATTTCTTCTTCACTTTATCTTGTAATAGACATGAAAACTCCAATTATCGTCACCAAATTCATAACTACTGTTATTTTCTTGGACTTGCAAAGGAACAAAAATTGTGTTAATTCCAAGTTCCACCCTGTGACATAAAATCTAAAATAAATAATAGAATTAAAAATTATTTTACCCACCCAAATAAATTGTTATCGACATATTCAATTAAATAGAAAATCCTGCAAATAAAAAAAAAATAAGATAATACTTTTCGTTATTTTTCATCTTGAAGAATTTCGTACACGTCCAAAGGATTGTTAGAATTGTATATAGAAATACGTGAGTTGACGGGGGAAACAAGGTGGGAGAAGAGTGGTAGCTAAGAGCATAGAAGGGATGAGAGCCTGGTCGACATCGTTATCAGCTGTGGCGGCGTTATCAGCTGGATGCAGCTCCCTCCTCTTCACCTCCAACCCCTTCTTCGACAACTGCGAGAGACGTCGAAGGGCCCTAGCGCTATTTCTCTTGCACTATCTTCCTCCCCTGAGGTAAAATGAAAGTAAGAGCGAGGTAGGGATGGAGAAATAGAGAAGGGAGGACTACAGTGATGGCTATAGAGTGCATCGCGAGATAGCAAGCCAAGTTAAACAATATCGAACCATACTGATATATATCTTCAGTCTCCGAGGATCGTTATTAAGCCACCGCGACGTAAATAAATAAATAAATAAATAAACAAAGAAAATAAAAATTATATTTATCATTTTTTTTTTAATTTCTTCACGTATTCATTTCTTTTTCACAGCACACAAAGCAATCGAGTTTGCATCTGAATTTCATGCTGATGTGTAGATAAAAACTGAGAGAGAAAAAAAAACTTTGGGCAAAGAAAAATAAAAAGATTTTGGCGGTCCAAATATTTGGACATGGGCGGATATAAGAAAGAATGAAAAAAGGAGATGAATAAGAAATAAAAAGGAGAAAAGAGACTGAAGGGAAAGATGATGCGATGCGACTGGAGTTGTGATTATATAGTTGGTGGTCGTGGACATGAGTGATTGATGAATGATCAGGCTAATGAGGAGGAGCTCGATGGTTGGGACGTGAGATCGTGATAAAACAAGGTCCTACCTAAAATGTTTATAGCACCAAACACACCCAAATACTTATTCTATACATGTTTATATGTGGCAGAATAAATTTAGATAAAACATTTATATGTACAAATATATAGAGAAATATTTACACGAATATTTAATTTGTAAATTGAGCAATTTTTAATTCATATCATTGTAATGGTGAATTCATGTTGATGTTTTAACGAATTTTTATTACGGTCAACATCAAAAATGAAATTGTTGCAACATAGTGAAATGTGGTGATAAAATTCCAAATTTTGTGTTGCCTGAATTTTTTATTGTATCTGATATCAAAATGGAAAAAAGAAATAAATTGATAAATATTTATTGATCAACATTCAGAGTTTGAATTTAAAATAAAATATTTATCAATGTATTCACCTATAGAATATATAAATTAATTCTCTTTCATCTCTATCTACAAACCCCTTTTCAGATTAAAATTAATATACAAGCACTCTATTGTTTTGCTAAATAATTTCAAATTTTCATACAATAAATAAAAAAACAAAACCCATCAATAGTCACAAGTATGTAAAGTCCATCAAAATAATTAAAATTTTGGTACATCTCCAATAAAAATGAATGATCCAGTTATATATACGAACAATGTTGGCAACCGCAATAGAAATGACTGAGCATTTTGGTATAAACGTGGTTTCACAAGAGTGAAAGATTTGAGTATTGTCAGTAAAGAGGTGTGAGGAGTTATGAGAGGTGAATGGTGGAGAAAGCAGAAGAAGAGGACAGACAAGAGAAGCAAGAGAGGTCTGGAGGTTTATAATAAAGCCTGTGGCGGCCAAGATAGGTGAGAGGGAAAAGCGTTATCGGTTCGGTCCAGCGTTCGAGTCTCAACCGCAAAAGCTCTACCGCCGAAAAGCTCATGGTGAACTCTCTTCTCTCACATCGTATTCTGCCCTTCATCATTCTGTGTGCAAAACTCTCTTCTACCCTGTCATCATCAACCTATTCCTACCATCTCTTTCTCATTTTACTTCTATATATTCAACTATTGAAATAACAATGCAACAAGAGGGTCTTTACAATATCTCAACAGAGTTCCTTTGCAGTACATATATTCCCTAAGCGCTCATATCAACATGTACGAGTCGAAATTTCAATCTAAATCCTAAAGTCACTGTCTGCAACTTCATATTAAATTCAATTACGAGAGAATTTCGTATATTTTTTCCGTGGCTTGTTTTAATATATTATAAACTAGACCGACATTTTGTTGTAACAATTCAATTCTAATTCACATTATAATTAATTCAATATCAACATGAAAAATTATATCCTAAAATTGTCTATTGTTCAATTCAAAAAGAATTTCCTCTTTCATCACTTCTTGAACAATAAAACAAAAATTAATAGATCGCGTACAAATAAATAAATATAATTGATCTTACGTCAATCACTAGAATGATTAAATCATCATCAAGCTGAATAAATCTGACTGAAATATATTATTCAACGCTACTGACTACATTTCCTACTTCCTGCGTTTGGAAATCAAACTAGGAACAATCTAACAAGCATGATATATGCCCACATTCACATATGGATATAAATAAACATATGTATAAAGAGAAGAGAGAGTTGTGTATTGTAATGTAGAGTGGTGAGTTATCAGGAATCGTGTTGTTATCAGGGTCTCGAATCAGGTTGGCTCTGTGCTAACCTCACCGTTTTTCCCCTCTTGACTATACTGGACACAATATCCCTTGTTCAACCCCCCCATTCGACCTCGTGCCTTGATAACGAAAGGGTTATCACGCCACGCGGTCGAGCCCCCTGCTCTCTTCTACCCTCTTAGACCTGCCCTCTCCTGACTCAACACAGTACAATATTATACACTCTTCTCTCTTTTTTTTTTCTAATAAAAATATAATCAGACTCGCCTGTCACACATTTAGGCAGACAATTTTTTTCTTAAATTATTTATCGTTATTGTTCATTCACTCTTCATTCATAAAGTCATTTCAATTTTATTTTTACTACACACAACGTCACAACGGTATTATAAAATTAATTTTTCTATATCTACGTTGGAGATTACAATAAGGAAGAAATAAAATCACAAAAGATCTTTAACTAAAGAATATTTTCATATCTATAAATTATTTATTTCCACTCTTCATTTAGTTTATTAGTTAAAGTCTATTTAAATTAAATATTAGAAGTGTGGTTGTGTATTTGTTTGTATAAATAAAGTTAGGTTGAATAATTACCGTCGTGAAAGTACACGTGGTTGATGGTGGATATTGATATGAGTCCCCGAGTTAAATATATCGAGCACTAAAGATATTTTCTCTCGAATATCACGTTACATATAGATTCAATAGTTGAAGTTGATAAGCTTGAATATAATTAATTAAAGAGAAAGGATTTAATCTTTGTTGATGTTACAATGAGAAAGAAAAAAATAATAATACTAATAAAAAATAAAAGTAGTAATTAATTAATTCCTGAGTAGATTAATAAAAGAAAATTTTCTCAGATATTGCAAAAAGATATGTGAATAATGAATTATTAAAAATGAAAAGTTTAATATTCGATTTATTGAATATAAGTTATTTTAAAGCTCGACATAAGATGTATTAATCGACATGTAATCATTGGTTGCAGTAGATAATTAAGCACTACTCGCTGATGACAGTAATTATATAGTGAGATAGGCAGAAGCGATGAATTATATATGATCAGGTATACCCCTGGCGTTTTAGCAAAGTGTGATAAGACAAATATAACTTCAATAAATTGTTTATTCTTTTTTTTTCCCTTCATCTGCATATTTGTTTATATATTTATCTACACTCATATCATTTCTGCTAAAATGTGATTTAATAGCACTTGAATAACAAATAGAATAAAAAATGTTAATACATTATAATTATTAACAAGTTACTGATAAACAAAAGAAAAAAGAGAAGTGAAAGATAAAAGAAAATCTAAACATGTAATAATTGTGATAAAGAAAAAAAATTTTGAATTAATTTTACGACAATATTGATAATTATTTCCAATAATAATCAGTAAACATATCGACCGTGCTCATCAAACATTCCAAGCGTATGTACGGACAAAGATATATTCGTGTCGATAAGAAAATGGCAAATATCCATTAATCATATCGCATAAATTGAAAGCAAGTTTGTGTATTAGATCACGTACTGTAATACAATTATATTTCAACGAAATTAAATGTACTTATACCAGTTGTGTTTGAGAAAAGAAATAAAAAAACAATCCAGATATTAACTGTGCAAATTGATTTGAAATATTTTTGTTACAATGAAAGAAAATATTGTCTTGAAAGTTGAATGATTAAAAGCCATTATGATGATAGGGATTTTCTTTTTATTTTTAACTCAAGAGCTAATGGTAGAATAATTTACTCAACTTCTTCCTCCCTTTCACTTCAATTATCATGAGCAAGCCAACGCGACAGGATTCATTACATGATATTTATAATCATTGCTCTTTTTGCACCTCGAAATTCTTCTTTTAGAAAGGATTAAATTTAGTGAGAGTACATCAAATTGTCTAAAATAATAAATTAATTTGTTGTTCATGATTGATGATATTCTCATGATTATAAAAACGAAAATATTTTTTTAACTGATAAAAATCATCACTTTTTCTTATTTGACATTGAAATTATAGAAATAATATTCCACAAGATTTTCATTATAAATCTGTACAGCAAAAATGATATAAAAAGTAAAAAATAAATGTCCTAACGAGCGTTGCTTCATTATCTACCTGTGAATAATTTCCTGAATGGATAAAATTGCGAATGAAAATTAAATACAGAAATTATTTCCTGAGTTATAATGAATCGAGCACTGATAGCTCTGCAAATGTATATACTTTTTCACTGCTTGACTCCTGGTAATACATTGATAACAGACATTTTCCTACGTACAAGATTTAAATATTGCGTCATTTCAAAAAATACATTAGACAGTTTTTATCTAAAATCTCAAGTGCCTTAGTCATAAAAATATAAAGATAAACATTGAATATTATCTCTAATCTCTATGCGATAAAACATATGATCTAATATACAATATATTTCTCTCTAAAAGAGTTCACAAAATATTTTATCATACAAATCTTTCTGCAATCTCAAACGCAGTCGAGCAATCTCAAATAACATAACTCATTCTACACTTTCAATCTCAACTCAAGCATAATTCCTATATATATCTACACACAAATCCATACCTGCTCTACTACCTAATAAATCACATAAAGCATCTACATAAAATATAAAAAGTAAAAATAATAATAATCTAGTGTGAATAAATATCTATTGGATACACTCGATGACACGAGAATGAAGATAAATATCCGGAAATTCCATGGAAAATTGATTGGCCTCTACCAACAGTAAAAGTTAACATCCAACCAAAGCGCATTCGTCGTTGGATGAGAACAAATTGCGTACAAGCGAGCGTGAGGATACGATCCACTCTCTGTGCACACTCTCAACTTGGTTATATAGGCTTTGGCGATGGAAAAGGAGCCGAAGCAGAGATAGAAGTCAATGCTATACACACATATAAATACAAATACATAGATATAAAAAAAAAGAGAGGAAAATATATAGAGAGAAGGAAGAGATAGGGTTGAGGGGCGAATATATACTCTATCGCTCTCTGATCTCACTGCGTATTTCCAAACAATGCGAGACTGAGCGAGAATCGCATCGCCTTTGGGGATCGGTGGTTGGTGAAGAAGCAGAGAGCCGGATCGGCTTCTCTCTATACGGTTGTATAACAAGAACAACATGACGAACATGGTGAATGAAAAAAAAAAAGAAAAAGAATACCAAGATAAATAAGGAAAAAAACAAATAAACAAAAGTGAGAGAGTGGAGGCTGGATGAGAAGAGGAGGTGGATCGTGGAACTGATACATCGAGACGAAGCAAGGTGAGAAGGTAACCAGCAGCTCATTGGTTGAGTCTTGGTATCCACCAAGACCAATCGCAGCGTTCAACCATGTGCGATATCAGCAGTTGGTGTATGAGCCTGAAAGGCAGGCTAACATAATCCTGTTCTGTTGTTCAATCATTGATCAAAAATTCACACTTGTTCTCTCTGCCAATAATTTCCAATCTTTCAACTCATTCACTTTCACCACTGGATAATTAATTATCATCCAAATATTTATTATTCACTGTGTACATAACCTGAAACAAAATTATAAATTAGACTTGATATAAAATGAAATGTTTAATATTGAATTAAAATGTTTGATGATAAAATAATGAAAGTAAATAAATGTGTACCTGAGTATTTTGTAGTTGAAGATGTTGCGAGAGACTTTGCTATAAAGCACAACGCCCCCAAGTAGTGAAGTGAATGAGACTTGGTTGTGTGTTGGAATGTGTATATGTGTATATAGGCTGTATAATAAATCTTCGCCAGCTACTGGGTTACACCCAATGCTGTATACACTCGTTGGCTGTTCGTATAGCAGTCGAGCTGGCTCATCTTCTAATAACACACCTCCAGGGCTCTTTGCTTTCATGCCGACCAAGAGCCACTATATATATGTACATCGTAATACTTGTGATTATCAAATGCTAAATGATGTTAATATCAATCAGTTTAAAATGATGAATTGGAGATGTCGGTAAATGTGTAGAATTGCAAATGGATTCTTTTTTCTTAGGAATGACATTCTGATTTAATTTTGGAAATCAGAATAACTTTCACAATAAGAAGAGAAGAATGTCGCAGGATAAGAAGAAATCTTTATCAATTTTTTTGTCGAGTATAAACTTTGATAATTTATACAAAACCAAGAAAATATTGTTATTGTATTTTTTTCAAAGAGTATTAAACAAATACCTGTGATAAAAATTGTGTTACAATATCGCAAGAATTCATATCAATATTTTTTTCCTCACAATATGAATAAGAAAAAAATTCGATTGTTGTTATTCTTTGATATTTTTTACACGTGTATGGATGTTAATTTATGTTGTGATTTCAATTGCCGTTATCGCAAAGAAAAATCTTATCTCAGTATTGTGTTAAGCATTAATTGCTGCATTTTCATATATATAAATGCACACATTGGTGAATATAAGTGAGTGTGAGTGTGGTTGTTGGTCATTGCACAGTGTCGTTATCTGCACGTTGGAATTTACGTGCGTGATGGATCGCATTGGAGTTGGTTGAAGAAATAGAGAGGAACAGAATGAATGAACTGATGAAGAATAAGTGAGATAGAGAAGAAGAAATGGAGACAGAATTGCTGGGAAGATTCGCGCTCGGAATATAATGAGTCACTTTGTCTTCATCTCTCATTCTGGATGCTCGATAGTCAGGACATTTTTCCAATTTCATTTTATTTTATTCACTGCAATTTCAATTCAATTTATTCACATTAATTCAATGTAAATATTATTATTTTATTTAAATAATTTTAATAGCAAATTTTAAATAATAATTCTCGACAATTTGAACATAATTACGTATTTATTAATTGATAATAATTGCAAATAATATCAAGATAATAAATTGCATGAAACAAATATTATAATGATATATATTTGCAAAGATGATAATGATTGAATGCTGACAAATTGATGCCAATTAAAATTCCCGGCGGATCCATTCCGCTCTCAATTGCCGAGTTCCTTCCTCCTTCCTTTTCTCACACCCTATATATACAAGAATATCGTTGGCCCGTTCAAACCACCAAGCCCAAGGGGTCTTTCTCTCACTCTTGCAGGACCAGTTTTCAAGACACCAATTAAGTTGTAGTCAAGCAGGAAGCCACACGCACTCTCCCTTGCCTCTAACTCATTCTTTCTTCACCCACATTCCCTCCATCCACATAATTATCATCGAAATATATTCATCCCTAAATCAAACATGAAAATTCCCCACAAAAACAAAAAAATATATACACAATAAATAAAAATGAAAGGCATTGAATTGGAAAGAAAAAGAAAATACAAAAAGATAAAATATAATCTGTCAATAAATTTGAAAAATTGAACAAGAAAAAATAAATTCTGGTATTTAATCACTGGTCACGTGAAGGGGTGTTGGAAGTATCGTTTGTCGATGCGACTCGAGAAGGAAATTGAAGGAGAGGGGTTGGCGACGGTTTGTATTAATAGGGGTGAAATCGAAATTCGCGAACTGTGTGGATGAAGCTTATCTCAAATTTGCAGACGCGCAATGTTACAATCGATATATTTCGCGATGCCTCTTCATATCTCTACTCAACCACCCCTTTGTGACGCCTTCTCGACCTCTCGGTGGTGAAATTTTTATTCATTTTCTCTTGTGTCGGACATACATTTATAGAGTATACCTAAATATCACATTGCTGGTGAACGAGAGAAGATGAAAGAATTGATATGCAGTGTCAAATGTGTATATAGGTTGAAAACTACCCTTATCTTTAAATATATATATGCAAGTGTATTTGTGAATGTATGGATGAGTAGGTATACAGATATACACTAGTGTATATGGTGTTTATATCTTGATATAGAAATGCCAAACGTTCTCGACCATGGTTTGCAGAAAAGATCAATTTTAGATTTCGATAGAATTTATAACTTCCTCTAATATGGCTACCGATGCAAATCTTCTCGCACCCCCTTCTATATTCGCTTCTACCACCCTTCTTCAATTTAATCCGATATAGTAATAATTTTTGTCTTCATCATTGATATGTTTTTGTCTCAAATATTTACTTCATATTAAATAATTAAAAACTTGAGTGGTTATTTTTTTCGTCGTTCTCCAGGATTTTCATAATTAGTTACTGATTATTTTCTGAAATTCAGGGCTGAGCTTAGTTATTAATAGTGATATATACATAAATAATTGACAAATTTTGCCAAGTTCCTGATAATGTTTAAATATTTACAATTATCAAATTCAAGAAATTAAATTAAAAATTCGCACACGTCCAAATCTTTCACACCAGCAAATTGTACCTGACAAAAAAAATGTCTCACCCTATAATTAAACAAAAATATTTCCCCTCCATCCAAAAGAAAAAAACAAGTCCCATCATGTCTCTCATACAAATGAACCTCTATAATTTCCGCATATAACTCCCCATAAATTTATGAATAACATACACACGCGTGTGGTGTCCAATGAGGGGAGGGGTTTTGCGAATATGTACACGTAAACAAGCGCGAACTGGCAAGTTCCGTTATCTGCGAGGCGCAGCGTCGACGTCGCACGAAGGTGCGGGCAAAGGGTAATATAAGAGAGAGGGTGAAAGGGGGCAAGTGAGTGAACATCAAGTTAGTGGGGAATTGGTAGCAACTCCTCGCGTCGTCTCTATCGTGGTGGCAAAGCGTCTCGTTATCACGCGGCCATTAGAATATCTAAATACCACCCCCGTGGCCGAATCGTGTATACCAACATGCGACCACCACGATAACGTCGCGCGCACTCCCTCGACGAACGTCTCTCGACCTCTCAACTCATCTTCATCCCCCTTTTTGCTACACTACACAACATCAAGAGCTCAAAGATAATAATAAAACTAATTTATAAATATACCAAATGCAAAAATAAAACAAAATGATGCATTCAACAATAATTCACAATGTTAATGTTATTTTTTTAAATAAATTTTCACTTTTACTTCGCTCCACATCGAAGTATTTTTCGTTTTTCATATACATCTGTATATCGTCCATGTTAAAATATAAATTTTAATATAAAGAATAAAAAAATTGATGTAATAGCAAAATCAAAAAACATATCTCGTTTATATTTACATTCGTCAATGCTGTCAAGACTTATCGAACGATACCAGCAGTGTAGTCCTTTGATAAAGGTTAAAAAAAAGATATACGCAAGAGGGGCAAACGGGGGTTGAGTTATCTTATATACACTCAGTAAAGTCATCCCTCATGGTTTTATATTTATATGCGATACTATCGTTACTTGTCGGAGTGATCAGTTTGTGGTGAAAAAAGATGACATTTATTGTAGTGAAGAAAGAAAAGAAAAAAAAAAACATTTATTCATTTTTATTCTTTTCTCGTTGGATAATATAAAAATAATATTTTCTTTACATAGAAAATGGATTGACTTCAAAAATTTTAGGGGAACATTCGAAATAAAATATTTCCCACAAATTTATGAAAATAAAATATCAAAATTAAATCATAACAAATTCTAACCTAAAAATCAACATAAACAAACCGAATTTTCTCACACGTGTCACCTGCTTCACACCTATAATTTCCCAATTCTCCTCCCATTCACAAACGCCCCAACATTAGACTGGTAAACTTACCTAGAACAGAAAAACAAAACAAAAAGAAATTAGTCAAAATAATCAATCAACAAAATTAAGTAAATAACCCACACACAAAACACATAAATAAAGTCATGAACAAATTTTTAATAATCAACATTTTCTTTTCTCATTGGCATAGATATTGAACATGAATTTTAAATAATGAAGAGGTTTTAAGTGAAGTTGGAAAATGAATCAGCAATGCGATCTTAATAAAGCTCAATCGATGCTAAGAGAGACGAAGTGGGAGACGAAAATGTGATTATCAACGAGCAATGAGAGAATGGAAGGTAAAAGGAGATGAAAACAATGAAGGGGAATAGATGTCTAGTTTATATATATATATACATATATATATATATATAACGAAACGTTGAAATGGTTGGTAGGCAGCTAATATCCTCCTGGTCGCTATCCACTAGGCTCATCTCAATAAATTCAATATACTTGTATAAATCGTTGAGAATCCCTTTCAGTTGGTTGAGCATGAGACACTCTCTCACTCACAATCACTGATTTTCATGTCGTTTCATCTCTATTTCTCATTCACCACCTCTCCACCATCTCATTCCACCCTCATCTGCAATGCATTTACATCAGAATCGTATGAAATCGTGTCTGCCCTCCCTTACCCATTTTGTAGCACGACGGAGATGAACTGCCCCAAAGTCCCGACGTCCACTTCCAGCTTTTACCCCCCACCTTACACACTAGATAGATTCATATTCGTCAATAATGATGTAATACCGATTGAAGATAGTTTGTAAATGATATTGATTATTGATTTTGTCACTTTAATTGAAATTGAGTAATATTATTTAATATTTTTATCGTTTATTTTCTCTTTTCTATTAACATTTCACATAAAACATTTATAAAAATTATTATTTACCTCACAAACTTGAATATTTCACTATAATAAAATAATATTATGTCAAATAGTGTCGAGAATTCAACTAAATTATCTAAAAAAAAAGAAAATTGATAATTTTACTAATAAAATCCACCCGTAATTACTTCATTATCTATCAAATTATTCATCCCTTTAATAAAATTCCAAACACAATAAAATACCATCTACTATAAACAAAATTATTCAAAATCTCTGTCTATATCCACCCTCACAATTAAAACACTTTTAATAATAATGAAAAAAAAAAAGAAAAAAGAAAGAAAAAGTACATTTCACACAGTTAATCTTTTCCTCACCCGAATAAAAAAGGTGCTATGAATTTATTTTATTTTTTTCTCTTTCCCCAAGTGTGAAAAAGAGGTATCACACCACGAACCCTCTTTTACCTTAATACCCCACGTGAGTAGTGGCACTTAGTCGGGGGTGTAACTACACCATTCACATTCAAGTGTGTTTGTGTGCGAACGTGTGTCGAGCCTTACTGGTATATAAAGTGCTTCTGGTCTATACGTCAGCTCGTATATAACCACTAGAGGCAATTTCTTAGCAATCAACTAAAGAGTGGGGGGGTTGAAATTTAACGGGGGTTGGTCGATGGTGGCAGCCTAATATCCAACACTATCGCAGCCACAAAACGCGCGCGGTCTCACTTGCCAACGAGCATTTCATCGAGTCGTTAGTTAGGGTTGAAACTATATGTACATACCCTGTGAACATTTCTCTTACTCTTTCTATACTTTTGTTTCAATTCTTTTTATTTTTCACCCCCATTGCGCCACTATACCTACTCACCCCTATCTCCATCGGACAGAAAAACTTGGCATGAGAATAAAAAAAAAACACGAAAAGAAATAGTAGAAACATTCGACTTATCATCACTTAAGACGCTGCCAAGGATGCTAATGTCCTGCCACTAACAATTTACCTCACTCATTTTTATTTATATATTTATTATTTATACCAATAAACATATTTATTTGTTAGTTTTACCGTTATTTTTTGTACAAAACGAGTCAATGGAATTTTATTAGAGTTGTCAATTGTATGGGGAATAAATGATATATCGATTGGAGGGTGTATTTTTTTATTACCTCCTTTTTTTTTACGGAAAAGGAAGACGCAAAAATTGTATAGTCATGTATATATGTATATATTAAGGATATAGAAAAGCCATTGAGGAAAGGCGCAATCAGGTGTTATGATAATGGGAAAAATAGTGGATATATTTATCGTCTAAGAGTTTAAATTCAATAGGTGAAAAAAAAAATAACAAAATAAAATTCCTCTCAGCAATTTACAAAATTTAACTTATATTTCAACAAATATAGAATAAAAATTCTATATTTTACTAATAAATTATTAAAAATTCAGTAGCCAACAATTTTTTTGCATTCGTTTCTCTCAAATATAAAAGAAAAGAAAAAATGCTTTTCACTATCAATTCAACCCTTGAACACATCCACAAATTCCCATCTCTGTCCCTAAGCAGATCTTTTTCCTCACAATCTTTTGGTTGAATTTCTCTGTGCGCGCCAACGCGTCCAAGCGAGTAAAAATCATATGAGATAAAACTAATAAATCATCACAACCTCCATCCCCCCATCTACACACACACATTGATGTTGCATGCACGGTAAAGAAGCCAGGGGTGAGATTTTCAAGGTGGGACGGAGACAACGAAATGGGTTGGTGCATGCCGATTTCTCTTCGGTATATCGAAGGCCGATACGGAAATAGGTACGTTGCAGAGATACCAACTCGTTTGAAACGTTGTAGTCGTTGTATAGGTATTAGTGCCCGCCAATAAAGAGAAAGAGCGTAGCGTAAAAGGGGGATGAAGGTGGTAACGTTAGAGTGGTGGTGGTAAAGGTGCGCACAACTGTGGTGTACATTTCTCCCTTCCTACTTCTCTCAACTACCCACAACCCCATCATCCGCCCGTTCAACGCCGATTAATAACGAGGCGTCGTTACCAAGAGATAAGAGCGCCCTCTTATTTCTCTTCCTGTCGATGCGCGACCATAGGAGTCACGCTCGTAAATACACCCCCTTACTCTTCTTGTATATAGATATGTTTGTATTAAATACTCAAAACGATCAATTTGCGAGTAAATTATTTTTCTTCTTTTTCTCCTTCCCAATTAATTGTTAAACTAAGACGATATTGATATTATTTATTCTTAAGTAATTAAGGGTGGTAAATATTAAAGAAATTATTCGATATACATGATGAAATAAATTATTCAACTATCATTTAATTGATTGATAAAAAAATAGAAATTGATCATTATCAAAATTATAAATTTTACATGAAAACACAAATTTATTTTGATTAAAAGCACTGATATTCTTTTGATAAAAATTTATTTCTTTAATCTTAAATCACTTTCTAAATTATTATTAATATTAATCTATATTTAATGTAAAATTTGCGTGTGGTGTGCAAAATCACAACAAAATCAGATTTCAAATCCACGATATTTTCTAAATTTGAGTAAATAATTTCTTGCATCATATTAAATTTATTATTCCTCACAAATCAAACATAAATCCCTACCCAAATCAATTATCTATAAATTAATTAATCAGTATCAACTCCCCCGAGAATAAACAATTATTTTCCAATAAATCACCAAAAGATAAAGAAAAAAAGAGTAGAATTCTTCCCACTTCTCAAATTGAGAATGAAACAAAAATAAAATAAGAAAAATTCTACCCGATATACATCAAGGAATTTTTTTTGATGAATAAACAAATAAATAAATACTTGGCTATCTATTCACCTAAATAGACAACTATATGAGGTGTTTTATACACATAAAGGTATGACTAAGGGTAAGGGAACAGTCAGAGTAGTGTTTGAAAATGAATGAACGACTTGATACATCCCTGGAAAGTTAGAGCAACATATATAGTTTTGAGGGAGGGTGGCTTATCGCGAAGCGCACGCGGTCGCCACCGCCAGTCACCATCGCCAGAAATTCACCAAACAGACATATATAAATGTGAACACAGAATCAGTGGGAGAAACAAAATGAAAGAGAAACCAAAAAAAAAAGAATGGATAAATAAAAGAGACTCACAATATTCAACAACTGTTTGGCACTTTCCCGATTAAAATATCATTACCAAAACATTTACCAAAAATAAAAACGACAGAAGAAACAAGAAAAAAAACTCACACACACACATACAATAACAAACAATCAACAAAAACATATAAACGAATAAGAAATCAATACAATTCACGATTAACTCTGAACCCCAGACCCCAAACCGATATCAAAATCTCCCATATTTGTATAATATTAATCATCATAAATAAACAATTACCAAATATCACAAAGATAAATAAATAATAATAAATATATATATATATATATATATATATACATGTCTCATTCTTCCAAAAAAACATTTCAAAGTCCAAAACAATGAAACTTTCCTCTTAACAATAAAACACAAAACTTTCGCAATTGGTGGCAAACATGCGAAGAAAAAAAAAACACAAAAAAATTGAACAAAATAAAAAATTCCCATACACAAAATTTATTTTCACAAAATAAATAAATAAATAAATAAACTGGCAGGATGTGTTAAGATGCTGTGATCTCATCAGTTTACTTTCCATCTTTCTTCATTCATACACTCTCTCTCTCTCTTTCTCACATTTTATTCCCTCCCTCTTAACTTGGGGTTTTGAAGATGACGATCATCGATAAAGACTCCTCGCGTCGTTTCGCGGCCACAGACTGCCAGGACGATCAGTACACAACGTGTAAGTTATGAGAAGAGTTGCCTTCTTATAATCCTTATATACATTCGTTCTCTGTTGCACTTGAGTATTCTCAATATCAACACAACAGATCATCCCTGTTGCTCTTTCTCTTCTACATATCCTCTTTCTTCATCATGTTATATCTAAATGTGTGCTGTATGTTTTGTATTGGCTGGCTTGAATTCCCAGCCTCGTTTCTCTCAGCGCGTGTGTCCTCATCGCGTTGCGCCGACAGAGTTGGAGAATTGGAAGTAAAAGGGCCGTAGGGTGATCATGATGCCAGGTGCACAGGAAGAGAGAAGAAGTAAAGGATAGCTGATGATCCAATGTAGATATTGGATTTTTATTTTCGCACATATACACTTTACCAATATAAGACTTTTGTCTGTGTGTCTCTACCTCTCTCTGTTACAACTTCGTTTACTGTATTACTATATAATATATACCCATGTGTTCGACCTTTTCTATATTTATCTTTGTCTTAAACTCTCCTGTTACTCGCTCAACAACAGCGTGTGGCTCTTCTTCCCTTTCTCCTCTCAATCTGCTTCTACGCCACCCTCACTTTGTGCCTTCATCTCTGCCAATCTTGGTCTCACTCCACCCTGCGCAATATACCAAGACAACCCAAGATGCCCTCATCGAGATACAAATGAATACCTATGCAACCTGTTATTATACATTGGACTATACAAACAACGTGTTAATCGCCAACCATTTGCGCACTCGATTTCATTTCATTCCAAATAAAGTTATCGATATATGTAGACAAATGAATTGGCAAACTGTCATAAGTTTCATAAAGGTTGTGTGAACGTGTTTGGTTAAATTTCGTCTTCGATATATTAGTTATTCAAACAAAAAATATATCAAACACAATTATTCCACAATTTGATATTAGAAAATGTCTAATTATCAATTTTGTTCCTTTCTCATAAATATCTAAAAAAATTGATTTTAAAAATCCCCAAATAATTGTTCATTCTAACATTATATTTCTTAAGAAAAAATCAAACACAAAAGTAGGAAGAAAATATTCAAATTAACTGCAACTCTCCAATATTTTTCTCTAATTCATTTATTCATTAATTTCCTCCCTTTTTCTCTATTCACAAAACCGCACATACTTTTTTTCTTTTACGTATGTATATATATCAAGAGATGATTTGTTTACTCTCGGGTCGCCCTCGACGATACGCCCACAATATACAAGATCGAACCTTGACCCCGCGGCTAATTGTTGTTGGCTCTAGATCCCACGGATAAGTTTTTACTCGACCCCTCTCCAATACTTCTTCTATTCCTGCCATCATCATCTTATCCCAGTCTCACACCGTTCAATCCACCACTATCCCACAATTTCTTTCCTTACACATCTCTCTTTCCCATCATAATCCCAATATCTATAACAATATCATATCACACATTCTATTCACGATCAAAAAAGGAGAAAGAAAAAAAAAAAGGAAAAAGAACTGCAAGAAAAATAAATAAAACAAAACAAAAAGTTATCAACGTAGATACCTATCCATATCCATATCCATCAACCCAAAACCAATCTCACATCTTTCAAAGCTTTACGAAGCGAAAGAAAAGAGAAAAACAAAGCACAACAGAACAGAAACAAAAACAAAAATATTTAATGCTATCTCAAACTCTATTCGTTTTTCTCTTTTGTCCCACACGTTATTCTCTACATTATCCTTTATGAGAATCGTGAGCGATTGATCGACTGAATCATGAATAGCCAATGAATTGGATAAATATCTACACGTCCTAACAGACAACAAAGATTATGAGACAGAACGAAAGTTTCTCGCACTATCTTTCACATAAACCACAGTAAAGAAAAAGTCATTCAGCGATACATCGAAATATTATTCCCCCATTAAATCATAACCTCAAAACAAACGCCATCAAAAAAAAGTCATCAAAACATTCAAACTTTCAACTTCAAATATATTTTTTTATGTTTCATAAACTCTCGAGGTCATTTTCAATGTTAAATAATTTTTTTTTAATCAAAGAAATATTTGCAGTGAATAGTAAGTCTATCGCTGATAGTCACAAGCTTCAACTTGTCATATATGTGTTTATACAAAGAGACAGAGTAAGGCTTCATTAAAAATAGCTATCTCCATTCCAAGTTGAAACTGTACGACATGTACAAACCGACCGTGTACATTTCGCAGTCTGCCTGTGTAATAGTGGTTGGTGGCACTCGGTGCCAGATAGTATAATGTATATATAACGTAAAAAAAAAAAAAAAGAGAAAAGGAGAGAAAGAAAAAAAAAAGAGCTCAGAGTTCTCAAGAGAGATACGCCATCTTATCAGCTTTGAGCGGGCAAAATGTTTGGCCCCGTTCTATCGCTGTGGTCGCGGGTGCGCTCGCGCATCCGCTTATCGTCTACGACGACTTGCATTTTTATTCCCCTAGTCTGGTATATGCCAGGGGCCCCCGCGAGAGTACTGTTTCTATATGTTGTTGCTGCCGGTATGGAGCTATACACTGTGCTTTCAGATAAGGCACTACAGACATATTCAAACAGAGAATGTGAACCCCATCCATTTTGTTTTCTTTTCTTTCATTTATTTTCTTTTATTATTCATCAGACGAATTATGTGTCGATTGATTATGATGAATGTGAATTGAATAAAGATAATAAAATGTTTGGTAAGTTGACAATAAATTGTCTTTCATTGAATCTTAGGAATTTTTTTTTTCCTTTCAATAAAACTGCAAATTATTCTTTTAATGTTAAGAACAAAATGTTTTAATTAATTTCAAATCTTCACAATTAATTTTATCATTAAAATTATTATCATGTTGTTTTCTTCATACGAATTATTTTCCATCTAATTTGTCAATATGTATACACATTATCATATATACAAATGTAATTAATAAACATTTATTGAAGATAACATTCGATAAATGTTCATAGGCAAAATGGAATTTCAAGGTGAAGAAGAAGAGTTTGAAATTGATCAATAATCGATGTATCCAACGTGAACTAACACGCCTTCAACTTGGGTTGGTGGTTTGCGTGTATATAAAGACTTCAGAGGGGGGAGAAAGAGGGTGAGAGAGAGAGAGTTAAGGTGGAGAAGCCCCTCGTTGCACAAATTATCTCATTGGCCGATCGGACCCTCCCACGTGTTAATTTGCTTGTTGGTTAACCCGGCGTCCTCATCTTCCCTTCTTCACTTTATTCATTTTTTTTTTCTTCTGTTATTCTTACAATTTTACCTCTTTTTTTTATTAAGGTATTTCTTTTTTATTCTTCTTCATTTTCATGTGAGCCCTGTGGATATTCATATGTATACAATTTCTTTCTCCTCTTCTTTGCTTCATTCTCCAATGAAACTTTGTTTGGTGTATGTATAAATGTACGTGTCTTTAAAAGTATACCACGAGATTCAGAATGTGATAAAAAAAAAAAAAAATCTTTTTTTTAATCTTGATGTAAGTCAAAATGTCAGGAGATGAAGAGAGAAAATGGAAACCAACATAATAATAGGAAAGAGATTAAGATAAGGGATAAAGTGTATTTAGTTGTTATTATTATTCGTATATTTCTTTTTTCTTTCTTTCTTCGTTCAGATTTTTCCTCCTTGATTGATGCATATGTATATATTCTTATATATACTTATAAATAAAAATCATTGATGGTGATTATGATAAGCAACGAATTATTTTTGAATCCATATGTTAGACAGACGAATGAGAAGAGAGAAAAAAAAGATTTGAATGTGATATAAAATCAGAATGTTTTAACGATAATAATTTGAACTTGGTATAGAGATAAAATTCCATGTGGAATAATAGATAAGTTATCGAATATCGGTCATCAGTTTTATAAATGATAAAATCACCGAACAATTGATGATCATATCTAATATAGATACTGCGTATTGACAAATATAATTATAGATTTTTATCACGATATATAAAATACAAAGACAACGATTTTTATTTTTTTATTTGATAAGATTCTTATCAAAATTATCAAGGAAATGTACTGACACAATCTGTGTTTTTTTTTTTTTTTCTTTATTATATTGAATTATAGACTTTGAGTTTGTATGTACTCGTTGTATTGTTTGTAATTACCAGAGAAATCTGATTGAATTTTTGGAATTGAGTTACTTCAATCTCGTGATTATAATTACTTTTAGTTTATAGACATAGATTTATTTTTCTCTGTTTAATTTATCTTCAAATTGTTACAAAGTCAATTAATGAAGAATTCATTCAGAGGAGTAGAGAAATTCAAGATTTATAAAGGTACTCAGTCAAACAGTTGAAGGTGAAAAAATATCTACTGAAAACACTAAAAGCATTTCATCAAAAATTTCATGTTTCAACATGTACGAAATGATATTTTAATAATTAATACATCAATTAAATTCCAATAAAATTTGTTTCATTCGTATAAAAATATTTCGTAACACAAACTAAAATCACATCGATAAATCGCACAACAATATTATTCTTAATCATTTCGAAAAACATTTCATCACGAAATCAAAACAATTTTTCATCACATTCTCCTTCATATTTTCTTCACCAGATTCAAGTTCCAGATGAATTAAAAGAAAATACTCAAACAGAATTCAATAAATAAATGTCTAAATCAGAATAATGATGACGTAAAATACATCCACGCAATTATTCCAAAAAAAATACAAAATGATTTGTTATATTCAATAATATCAAAGTATGACTCACTTATTGATGTTTTGAGATTTGATCTCCGTTGTCTCCACAGTAAAACACTCATATTAACTTCCAATTTAATCGCACATAAAAAATTCACTCATTTTCATTAACAAGAGAAGAAATTTGCATCACACTATGTCATACCTGAGAAATAAATATACATATATATATATATATATATATTTAAATGCAACTCTTTCATTCTTCTATTTCACTTTGCTAGCACAGTGAGAATCTTGATCATCAACCAAGCAGTAACAGCCCACGGGTGGCCAACTGACTTTATATATATCTGTTGTTTTGTTCTCTTTTCTATTGTCATAAAAGACGCAGAATGCACAACATGAATAATCACACAGTCGTGATTCAAACTCTCAACTTCTGCTTCGTCTTCTTATTCGCTTAGCATATCAAACATTAAAATCAAAAGCAAACTTTTAACTCACGACGTCAATGAACGATACCAAACTCAGATTAAAGATCTCAATCTTATCATGATGTTGTTTCATCCACTATTTGTATACACACGATATTTTAATCAGCAGGAAATAAATGGGTTCACATATATTTAAAACTGTGCAGCATAAATTTTCATGACATCATCTTGTAGAAAATAAATAGAAAAATAATTCCTTCCGAAATTCTACACTACTGAGAATTGTTTTCTATTCACAAAAAATCTACAAAACAATAATTCAATTTGTTTATTAAAATATGTCGGACCTTAATCTATTCAATGTTAAAATAAATTTTTTTTCTCTTGTTCAATTCAGTTTGATATTCGTTCAAAAAAAATATTACAATCAAAAATTATTATCAAAGCAAAAGAAACGAAAAAATTCGACGTTACAAATTTTATCTCATTGTTAACCCACAAATTAAAAATATAATCTTGTCAATACAATCATTAACTATTTCACGATGTCACTATCAAGAAAATAATTGTAATAATTAACACACGAAAACACCGAACGACAAGAAGAATATCCGAGATGCATTCACGCCGGCGGAATAACTATTACTGAAGCAACAGGAAAAAAAAAAGAACTCTGTCTTGTGCGTGCTACCTGCGACGTTGTTATCACATTTTCCTTTCTCTCTCTCCCTTCCCCCAAAACATTCACTCATCTCTCTTCCCCAACCTCACGCACACACGACATACACACAAACACAAAAATTCTCCTTCTTCCTAACACAACCCCTGCATTTTAACGGCCATTTCGATAAACCAAACAAATATTTATTTTTTCCCACTTTTGACTTTGTACAACGAACCACCACACCACAAGTAAAGTTTCAACTTGAGACCTTGTGTTTAATATATAAACAATAATAACACTTGCCCAATTCTACACTCATACATCCATACAAACGAGAATACACTCAAATGTGTTTGTACATCTGTATAAAAGCACAAAGTAGAGTTTATGTGTACTGTGCGGTTAAACCGATACTATTTTTGTTGAACTTGCATTGTTGATAACTCGTAATGATAAAGAACCACCGGTAATATTATAACGATAATGATTATTCGGTGCATTATTGCTCTCATGACTAATACCAATTATGATAAACAAGTATTTTTTTTTAAATAAATATTATGTTACACATGAAAAAAGAAATATATATATAAAAATCATCTATTGATAATAACTATTTTTTCTTCATTCTCATATTTATTCACTCATTCATTTGTTTATTTATTTATTTATCTATTTCAACCAACGCATTTTATTCACAGATAACCTTCAAGTGCATTATCTTGATTGTTTAAAACTTGTACGGTGGAAAATTTAATGCTAATGCTTTTGAATATATATTTTTTTTCTTATTCACTTCTCTGTATAAAGATTGAAACTCTGAATATGTATTTGAAGTTGGTGGTTTGGATAAGTGTGTTATATGTATACAAAGGAGATTTTGTATGTATATGTATTTGTATATTTGTGTGTAAGTGTATAAGAGAAAAAGAAGGGGAGTCGCAGTGGCGCAGCAGCAAAACGCGCTATATTGCCTGGGGTTTGTATCGTCGTAACCGTGGCGCGCGTTATCGCTTCGGACTCGTTCGGTCCCGGACGCTTATCGGCCTCGTTCTAGATCGGTCGAGTTGATATTACATTGCGCGCTGGCCACCTATCCGTGGCCGCGCTTCAGGGGCCCACGCGCGCGCGCGCCACCAAGTAGACGAGACAAAGATAAAGAAATATGTATGCACAGTGAGATATAAATGAATGCATTTTGACTTGGTCTTGTCACATCTTTTTATTTTAAGGGATGCTGATTTTTTTTACCTGGTGTATTGAATGGTAATAACTATTGTCATTTTATTTGTAAAGAAAATGAAGTAATTTAAAATCATTCATGATTTGTTTTTACATTAATTTGTTTGTTGATTTTCAATAGGAAAATTATGTGAAAAAAAATTTGTATTTTTGGAAATGATTCAATTTGGTGATGAATTTGCAACTGTGCAAGAAAATATGACAAATAGACATCTAATTATTCATTCCTAACTATCAAAAACAATTCTTTCAATTATACCATAAGAAAAACTAGAGGAAAATTGAATCTTAAAAGGGGATGAATTTAAAAAAGATACAAAGACATGTAAATACCTCACAATATTTATTTTTTTTTCTCTTTATATATTCATTGGTAACATTCTTCAATAAGAACTGATTATTATTTGTTCTGGTTTTGTTTCAATTGAAGATGAGGAGGTTGATGATGCGGTGTCGGTGACCGCTGGCCTCTTGGAGATGAAAAGAGATGAGGAAAAGAGAGAGAATGCTCTCTCCCTGGCGCCGCGTTATCTCGTTCGTCGAGATCCTCGTGCGGTTAGGGGGGCTGTGTACGTCGACTATACACTTGAAGCACGAGGGGAAAGAGAAAGAGACGTGTGAGGAAGAGTGAGATGTATAATGGCAATGAAGGAAGAAGAAAGGAGAGAGAAATTGAAGAGAGAAAAAGGGAGAATATAGTAGTGCAACAGTAGTCTCTCTGTCTTTCGACAGAGTCAAACGGGGGTCCCAGGGGAGTGAATCCAGGAATGGCCTCGCTATGAGAGTCTAGACGGCCCAGACGATAAGTTAAACTCACTCTTCTGTAGCTCTGTGAACCACTTTTTCATTTCACACTGTCATTTTCACATTAAAAAATAAAAAAAAAACACAACAAAACAAAAATATCAAACGCGGAAATTCAAATTTTTCGTAATTGATAATAAATCGCTAAATTTTGAGACATTTGTAGTCTTTTTTTGATAAATAAATGATGCGTAATTTTTATTTTCAATTTCATTGAATTGTGAACAGTTCAAGAAGGGATTCCCAAAAATTTGGAGAGTCATTAACCTGAAGATAGAATTTTATTTCCCAAGTTTTGATTGAATTTAATCAAAATTGATTTGAATGATTAGATTTTGTAAATTTTGGTTTGAGGCGATTTCAACATTCATCAAGAAATATGGAATGAATTCGACATATGATGGATGATAAAATGTGAGATCTCATTGGGGTCAGATGATAATTTAGATTTAAAATGCTTATCTAATTTCTTTCCTATTTGTATTTGGAAATATTTTTCGTTCAATGTCTTCGTTCAATTTTATAACTTGAATGTAAAATATTCGAATGAAATATTGCTAATGACATCAATGAAGTTTTGTAAAATAATTTTCTCTTGGAGAATTGATTTTGTTCATTAAATAAAAATCGAGATATAGTATGCGAATAAGTTTGTACTTTTTAATCGAAACTAAATTGTCTCACCCAAAGATGTCGTTAATTTATAATCCAAACTAAATTCTCTACATTTAATCATCAAAGTTTAACATTAACCAGATATAATTTCACATATAATATTTTGTTTTTTTGCTTCAATATATAACGCGCGCGCCCCATGTCGAGGGCGTCATGTAATTATGATTACGTCATGGAGAAACAACGCAAGCGATTAGGGTGAAAGTGCGCTGGCGTTTGCGTGTTCAAGTACGTTGTATTCTCGCGCGTCAAAACGACAGAGTGAACAATAAATGCGCGTCGGGCGATGCGCGCAAAGGGGATGAAGATACCGAGTGGACACAAGAGTATATACTATACACTATCACCACAACTACTATAAAATCACCATGAGGGAGTGGACAGTGGGACCATACACAAGTGATAGAAAGGCAGAAAAACTCATGCAGAGATTACGCAAATGAGAAACGACCTGGCGCTACGCCGCGGGATATAAACCCATAAACTCATGGGTTTTGTCGCATCACACTCGCCTTCTTCATCTCATCTCGATACGTATAGGATAGCACCATAGACATAAGAAGAAAAAAAAAAATTAGATATCCAAGTAACATCACTCGCTAGTGACCCCTCTTCCTTTCCGTCCATCAACATTGTGTCACAAAATTTTTTTTTGCATTTGTTCCCACTTGTTTTTTTTTTTATTACGGAATTACTTGGACAAAGAAGTCACTGACACACCAGAAACGTGTATCAGCCAGTCCATTTTTCGTGGTGGAATCAACGACTGTGACAAATCACCGATCGCACTATCTCTGGAATTTTATTCCACTCGCCCTGCCTTCTCTCGATGCCACAATTTTTTTTCTTTCCTTTCATTTTCTGTGCTTCTGACCCGCTGCCACTCATCGATACACTTTATAGACGTCGCGTTTTTATATATACTGAATTAGATGATGAATTATTTGTAAATGAAGTAAGATAACATCCAGAATTGTGAAATAAACAAATATTCGTTATAATTCAATTTCCCTGAAAGTTTTTCAACAAAATGAATTTATTTGCTGCTTATTTATACCAAGCAATTATTCCCCAGTTGGATCAATTAATTAACTATGACATTAACCACTCAATCTTGATTATTAATTCATTAGTTATTAGTTATATCTTGTCATGCAATAATTATTAATTAATGCTAAGTCAGATAGTCATAGAAAAAATAGAAAGCCTGTCCCAAATGAAAGTGATTTTTTTTTCCTACCAATATTCCAATACAATTTTAAATGATATATCATTTTCTAGTTGTAACGAATATATGAGAGTATTTCAACTCAATTTCCAGTGAATATTTATTTATGTTTATATATATTAAGCACAATTTAACGCGTGTGTGTCCCGCTGACGTACTTGTCCAAACTCGCACCCACTTTGGCCTTGGTATTCTCAATAAATGGATCCACTGTGTGTTATGTACTTGGTTTTACACTCTTCCCCTTGTCCTGTTCATATACTTCATACTCTCATATTTTTCTCCTTTTTATATACACACACACATATACTTTTGAAGACAGAACGTTTGAATCGAGTTGAGCAATCAAAAGTCTTTCTGTTTGATAAGATAAGTCAGTTTATATCGCACATCAGAATAAAGACGTGTCCGGTCTGTGTCTTTATTTTTTTGCACTGACAAAAAAAAGAAAAATATTCGTTGATGATACTTGAGACTGTCCATTGGTTTTTGTTCTGTCGTGTATTTTATTTTTCATTTGTGTTTCAGCCTTCTGCTTTTGTCTTGTGCTTTCTTCTCCTTTCTTTTACAAAAACAGACACAAACACACAAGTCTTGATGAGTCTCTTTGTGCGCTTGTTTTTTTTTATTTTCAAGTGATAGTTCTAATTGTTGATGACATACTGGAAACAAATCCGGTGACGTGATCAAACATCAATTTGCCATTAAGTTATAATTGATATTTGCAAGATTTCTTTTCAGTTCTAAAATTTCTTATTTTGTGAATGAATAAATAAATTCTGCCATGGTTTTTTGGTGAATAAGGAAATGTTTAGAGTGATGGTGTGAAGATAGAGGTCTATGGGTAAATTTATCAGAGTTGAAATCATTTCTGGATGTGAACAAGAGCAATCGATAATTAGAATTCATCTCTAATCTCTGATGGAATAAAAACAACTTTCTATGAATTCCAATTTACATCCCTTCAACCCTCGTAACAAAATTACTTCCCTCAACTTTAATCACTAATATCTCTGATTCTAATTGTCGAATTCCAATCGGAACTCGTTGAATTCTCAAAGAAAAACTCAAACTAAACGCACTGCATCATTACAAATATCAAATTATAAAATAATATCACTATAATAACAATTTAAATAAAGTCAAATCTCAAAAATGTCATTTCCTTTACAAACATTGTGTTGTTCAAACATGAAAAGTGACTTTGCACTTTTGAATGTAAAAAAAAAAAACGAAACGCTATAAGATGAAAAACAAAGATAAAATAAAGTAAAATGAAAAGTTTGGAGTCATTTTATATTTTTTTTCTCTCCCCCTATCATTAAAGTGAAACGCAAAGAAGCGATCCAGGTGGGAGGATCCTTCATTGAAGGACTTCTTGAGTGCGCGCACGTGTCACTTCCGCCTTCCACAAAAACACTCACACACATTCAAACACCCGCACATTGAAATATCCGGTATCATCTCAACCAACGTCTTCAAGACTACTCTGAAGTTTTTCACTCTACTGACAGACGGGAAGACATCCTTCGGTCGAGGGCAATTTCATTTGGATCATCTTCCCAACTTCTCTATTACAAAATGGATGGAATAAAGAATAAGATGAAGAAGAAGATAAAAATAAGAAAAAAAAAGAAAGAAACTATATATCTTATACACATCTATATACCATTCAACATTGTGTGAGTAATAAAATAAAATATTCATTCAATCGACGTGTCACCTGATAGCTACAATATTCGTTCAGAATTTTCTCTTCAAGCCACATTGGATTAGAGAAAGCTTCGGAATATGACAGTCAATCTGTGGTGAAAAATTTTTAAATGAACCGTCCGCCAAGTGACGAGTTGAGATAAAAAAAAATGTGCAAAGAACGACACAGGCAGTGAAAGACAGAAAGCACAAATTGATGTGATTGGAAAAAAAGCATCACGAAAAAAAAGAAAACAGTGAAAAAAAAAGAGAAAAGTAGCAAAATAAAATTTTATTCTGTCAATAATCTTTTTTATTCATTCACATTTTATGTATATCAATTTTTAAATTCTATTTTTTTTCTGTTATCAATTCTATCCATTCGTTTGTCTATACTTGTTGAATATTAAATTTCTTCATCCAAACTGATATTACTTCATTCATGTCCATGTACATATAAACGTAACAGTGATTCTATCAAATTCATGACAACTGTTTTATCTAATTCATCAGGAAATTATAACTTCTCTTGAACCAGAGAGAGAGAAAAAAAAATAACATCTATATATCCCATTATTTTTCATTCAACTGAACACTAATGAACTAAAAAATTCCATTCACCTGATTGATTACACATAAAATATATATGAATATTAATATTTAAAAAAAATTTGAGATCAATCAGATTCGTCAAACATTATAAAAACTTGTTTGTAAACGTTTGTTCAAGGCAAAACAACACGTGTCAATTTGTAAAAAGAGACGTTGAAATATATAAATAAATTCATCTTTATTATTCCCAATATATAATATGAATAAATAATATATTTTAATTCTCAAATTCATTTCAATATTATCAAAGTGGCAGGTGTCTTATGATCTCTAAACTGTCGAGATTTCTCCACAAGCCGGTTATGTCGATCACTTAATGAGATTCGGTGTGTCAAAACTACCAAGTGGAAATGGCTTGAGCCACCAAAAATAACGGATTGGTTGATTAGATTGAAATGGATAAATATAGCGTTGAGCAAAAGAATATAAGATCGACAGAGTGCGAGTGAGATTGGAAAGAAATAAAAAAAAGAAAGAAGCGATGATGTCAAAAAAAAAAACAGAAAGTCTAGACACAACGCTTTCAGGTATATATATTTATTTCACGTTATGTTTTTTTTTTT